>JAKLMZ010000028.1:0-349359 GCA_022813185.1 Floridaphiala radiotolerans | reverse complement strand
GAAAAATAGAATTTATAAATATAACTAAGTGGAGCAAAGTGCGCGACCCACCAAATCCGATTCCCCGACAGTCTAGATAGTAAATCCTGCAATAGGAATCATGGTTAAACCGTAGAGCATCTCATTGTTCATTGCTGCTTTCGTATGCATCGGATCCCTGAGACGACCAAGATAGCAACAAGACTTGCTTGCGATATTCGTTGTTCCGATCGTGTGACATCTATAGCCCCAACTATGCGTGGACAATGCTGAGTGGATAGCAATTCAAAGCTAAGTTGGCCTTTGCTCAAATCATTCTCTAATCTCATACGTACATTATGTCGGCTGCTGAGAAGTTCAAGTACGAGCAACGGGTGCAGAGTGTGCTATCCGGCTCCTTAAATTCATACCACCGAACGTCCCACAAAGCCCACCCGGACCAGTCTGGACTCGCTTCTCCTTGTTGTTGTCTGGTTCGCTACCAAGCGTCTGAATTGTTAGGATAGAAAAAGAGGTAGTCCAGGTTACTGCACGCTGTCTTCTACATGTTCCGACATTTTTCCTTCACAAACCATAGCACTCAGCAAATAACACAGGGTTCGATTGAGGAGGCTGGTGATGAGGGACACTGGAGTGTAGGGTAGCACCGAATACTTTCTTCAGACAGCCCTGGGCACCTCGGTTCTGTACTCCAGTCTTACAGTTTGCGCTGAGCCAGTTTGACGATCTCGGAGCTGTCAACGCAATACGAAGATCATGGAGTTTTGGCATTGCCGAGCGAGCCTCTGCCGTGATCCTAGCATTTCCTGTCAATCATGTCCGCATGCTGAAATCCCCTTATCGCTACGTCTCAGATATATATCACAGCTTCGAACAAGCCCGGACGCAACAGTGCCCACGGAAACCACATATCTAGTGCAGAGTTCCAACCGGACGTCGCTGCAGCGTTTATTATCTCTCAATGACCGCCAGCTGTCTCTGCTACGAGACCTTCACGTATGCGTTTCATATGGTAATGCAACGATCGTAAAGACGCTAAGTTGCTTCGATCGACTGTGCACTGAGTTGTCAAGAAGGATGGAACAGTCAACTTTGGAAGAGCTCAGTCTTAGCATCTACTTGGGAGATACTGCTGAAGCTGTGAAGCAAGAGCTATCTCTTGCTAATATAGTTCTGAAGAGGATGTCTGGAATACGGAAAATTCGCTTCCATGCGGCGGGAGCAAGAATACGTATGACAGCGATATCCGCTTTGGCCGTCGACCTAGATCTACGCTTCCACTATCACGGAGGACAAGACTATGACCATCTAACAGGAGGTTGCGCACAAGGAGCGTTTTTTACGTTCTCTGGGGTACTAGATCGATATAACCCACAACCCGTCAATTATAGCTCTAGAAACAACACGACCATACAACCGATCAGCCTCAAGCCTTCGGCTGGACATCTGTACTGCAGACCTTCCGGATTACCTGCGGCGCAGAACTTCAACAAACTCTCTGCTTCGAAACTCGACCGCTTACCGAACGAGATATTGGGCATGATTTTATCTCATACCGGTCTTACCACGAGCAATGGAATGTACAACGGGGTGGATACCCGTAGGATTCGGGATGCTCGTGGAGTCCAAATCGCGGAGGTGGACGGCAAGGCTGTCGCCCGGCCTCTAGTCATCGACTGCTGCGGGACATGCAACAACGGACTCAATTGGTGTATGTGTACACGAATTGGCCAATTCTCAAGTACCTGCACGTGCAACAATCTGCCGAATGCCATCTTCCGCATCAACACTAGGATCCACTGTCTTGCTACCAATCATTTCTTCCGGAGCAACCAGTTCTATGTTACAGGAAGTGTTGCTGAGATAGCGAGGACAGTTGCCCTGATCCCGGACGAAAGGATGCGCATCATCCCGAGCATATGTATTGATCTAGGCTTTCAAGTCGCTAATGGACCTTTCGACTTCTGCAGTCAACTGAGAAGATCGGAGGACTTTGTGGCCAGAAACATCGATTTGAAAGCCCTAGTCGATCCTATACTAGCGCGATCGACCAGACCAGACTTCGTGATGAAGGTCCTGTGTACATTCGAACTCTCGCATCCGCGAAGTCCACATCCTGAAGAGTGCCTTCACGAATTTCAATCTCAGCTCAAGAGTCTCGGCTACGGAGACCAAGTGAAGCTGATCACCAACATCTTCTGGACGCTCGAGAACCCAAAGCAGCGGATGGAACCCATGGCGAGCGTTCGGCTATATCGCCTCCTCCAGAAGAGAATGTGGGAGTTCGATGACGATGAAAATGACTTCACACGTGGAAAGCTGTTCTGGAACGATTGGGGCTATCGACTTAGCCCGGGACTCATCGATGGCGATGAACGCGCTCCTTATGTAGAGCGAGAACCCTTGGATCCTCGGACCGTAGAGCGATCCGAGTTTGAGCGCATGTACCATCCTGCGGATACTTCGACGCTTTTCAAATCGTCCAGAAGCGACGCGGCTCGTATGGACTTTTGCTGAAGTAAGGCGGAGACCCTGTCCTAGACGACTCGAATGGACAGCCTTGTTGTAGGTCGTAGGGCACTTACGAGCTTCGACTGCCAACTCCTAGCAAATAACCGTTGAGTAGCGGCGGTTTTGGTCGACCGGACAAACAAGAGAGCTTGCTACCGTTCCATTTAGATTCTTCAGCAAGAAGTCTGAGAATCGCCTCATGACTGCCTTCTTGGCGCACTGAGAAAGCTTCGACGCGTAATCATAAGTGCCCCCAAGGGCACGATCCTGATGCTTTGAAAATATCGAGCAATTTTCCTACGAAATCGGACACCTACCGTCACGCAGTAAGTTTTTCTGAAGCCCAGTTTTGTGAGCTTTGCTGCACATGATGTGGCAGTCTCCACAGCACAAGATCTCCAGCCAATGAAGGGTCAGATGAGGAGTGTTCAATGGGCGAGCTTGAATTTTTGATCAATGAGGGATCCCCTCGCCTACAGGGTAGTCTCGTAGTAAGTTGTGAGGCTGGAAGATTGATCGTCTTGATTTACAAGTCCCCAAAGCGTCCACCCTAGACAGAGCCTCAGTGAGATGGTCAAAACACTCTGTTAGGATCGTTGGAATTTAGCAGCGTTTGTGTGAGTCCATTAGAGAACAACGCGTAAGTAGAGCGATAATCTGAACTGGGTTGTAGGGTTTGTAGATGTTCGGCTACGAAAATTGGTAACAGGAAAGGTGACAACGATATGCTGAGTAAAGGAGGGTTCTGTGAGGCCTCTGATGCGTCGTACCGCGTTGAGCTTTGTGCATTATATCACATCACTTGGGGGCTGTGCATTCCCAGGCAGATCTAGCACGCCCATCCTCAAGGCTTCTCTGGCATTCATTTCATCGCTAACCTAATCAAGTATGTGTATCCGCGATGCTGATGCTCAACGTGCTTTCACTGCCATCTTAACGTACGCCTCTTGGTTCCCCTTAAGAGACGATACTCCTCATACATTCGCAAAATGGAAAGTCGGCGTCCCCGGCACCGCACTCTCCGCCGTCCCCGGCAGACCGTCCCTCTTCTCGCCCTCATTCTCACCCACGACAACCGTCCCCGTCTTGCCACCCTCATCTACCTTGATAACCTCCACCTTCACACACTTCTGCACCGTCGACTTGAGGCCTGGCACCATCTCCCTGAGAACCCTCTCCTCGTCGTACGCCAATTTCCTATCCAGGACGGCTTCCACCTTCTCCCCTGCGTCTATCCGCTTCTTGAGGTTGTTGATGAAGGGCATTGCCTTCTTTGTTTCGCTCTTCTCGACTCTGGGCTGGACTTTTTTGACATCGATGGTCATGCCGTCAAAGGCTTCGCGGACGAGGTCGATGTATTTATCCTGCCATGCCGGGTACGCCGAAGCCATAAAGATGGTGATGCACTTCGGTTGTTTTGGATCGAAAAGGGCAGTTTTGCCCTTGGCGAGCTTCTTCTGCTGGGCTCCTTCCGCGGAGCCGATGTTGGAGGATGTGATGCGGACGTAGTCCCTTGCCGCGGATAGAGATGGACTCGATTCCGGGACCGGGGTGAAGCGGGCGTTTTGGATGGTTTCGGGCTTCTTCAGGACTTCGAGCCAGATGTACTCGGCCCAGTGGGGGGCGATGACGCACAGGTTGAGGGCTTGTAGCTCGACGTACTTCCGGACGAGGTCGTGATGCATACCCACACCCGCTGCCTTGGTGACTTCACGGTAGAAGTCGCGAGCACCGGTGAAATCGTAGTAGCCGGATCGGAGAGCGGACTTGTACATGTAGCTGGAGAATGTCAGCAAGTGCCAAAGACCAAGAGAGGGTTACACCTACGCGTCGTAATTCTGCTGGGTTTCTCGAACAAGGGTGTTCAGCTCGTTTTCAAAGATCTCGTCCCAGAAGCCCTTTGCACCTGTCCGCTGTACAACATCCACGTTCCGTAGCTTCTCGTTATCTCGCACTTCCGCATACTTGCTCTCGTTGTCCACCAGACGCGCGCTCTGAATCACTTCCTCACACCACTTTTGCAGCTCGTACAGTTTCAGAATGTTCGCGTTAGCGACTGACTCTTCAAGATTTGCGTCGTCCATTCCGTCACCGGCGTCAGCCAAAGCCACTCTAGTAGCGTCGGCGCCGAACTTGCCCACAGCTTCCGACAGAGTCAGGAAGTTGCCGGTACTCTTGCTCATCTTCTCACCATTGAGGAGCAAGTGACCGTTAACACGGATGCCCTGGGGCCAGTACTGCTTGGGGAAGAGGGCAAGATGGATGTAGAGGAAGAAAGTGAGATGGTTCTGGATAAGGTCCTTTCCGGAAACTCTGAGGTCGAGTGGGTACCAGTATTCGAACTCGCGCTTCATGGCTTCCAGTGTGTCCTTAGGAATGTCTGACTGGACATCTTCCCGTCTGCACATGATGTAGTCCCAGACCTCGTCAGTCATCTGCTCAGGCTGAACGTTGGCCAGGCCAGGCTCTTTGCCGAATATATCCTTATGTAGGAAATGTGCAATGGTGTAGTAAGACATGTAGATGGTGCTGTCGCTCAAGCTTTCCACCAAGAACTTGGGATCCCAAGGCAGTTTGGATCCGAGACCGTATGATCGAGCGCAAGCCCACTGTGAGAGCCAGCCCAGAGTCTGCTCGAATTGATGCTTCGCTTCCCCGCTGAAGGTATTCAGATCTCCCTCGAGATGGTCCATTACCTGCTTCTGCCATTCTCCGTCACCACCGTTCTCGGTCGTGCCGTAGTTGAGATACCACTGATCAAGATGTGCTGCCACACAATCGTCACCGGACCGACTGATTACCTCGCCATCCGGTTCAGCATAGTTGAAAGCATCTCCAGAATCGATCAATTGCTGTCGAACAAGTGGCTTTGCTTCCTCCACCGACTTTCCTTTGAAATCCCCATAGACCATGGTACCCTTGTAGTAACCTTCTTTGTAGGCCAGATCCTTGGCTTCCGCAAGCTGTTTCGCATCTTTGGGTGAGTTGATCTTGAGTTGCTTCACTAGGGTCGGAGCGGTGAGGTTGCCGTATGTGGGTGTCTCAATGATCGGTATGATCTCTAGTTCTGCCCATTCCTTCTTGATGCCGTAGTATTCCGCCTTCTTGGCCAGATCCGTAACCGTAGCAAAGTCATCTGGACTGTCTGAAGGGACTGACGTAACTACACCAGTACCCTTTGTTGCCTTGACCGACTCCATGGGCAGTATTCGTACTCCCTCTTTGTGTACCGACAAGGGTGCATTCACCAGCGTACCAACAACCTCCTTGCCTTGGAGGTCAATGACCTTGGGAAAGTCGCCCCAATGAGGGAAGATGTCTTGGAAGGCCATGTTCCGTGCTGCTCGATCCGAAAGAAAGAAGTACTCGTTGTCGTGCACGTGATAGATTCCGTACGTGATGCTAGGCCCGACGAAGCAGCACGTCTGTCCGTACATGGTCTCCGGCCGTAGCGTTGCCGGTACAAAGTAGACATTGGCACCTTCCGGGAGCTTGCCTGCCAGCTTCTTCTGCGCCTCCTCCGGCCATTCCTTGACCTTCAGCTTCAAAGCAGTATACTCTTGCACACCGACACCTTCTCCCTTACTCCTATCGTGGTCCATGCACGCTTGCCCATCTTTAGGGGAGTACACCGTATACCGCTTCCCGAACTTGATCTTGTTCAACTCCTTGAGCCTGTTCATCTGCCAACGAACAAAGGCGTCGTAGTATGGGTTCGCATCCGTAGTCACCATTGATCGTCTCCAGTCGATCCTTGCGCCGATGTTGTTTAGATCCCGCTTGCACAGGGGTGGAAAGAACTGAAGCCAGTGTTGAGGGTCCGCAAACTGGTGAATGTCTTCGATAGGTATACCCAGTGCCAGCATGATCTGAAACTGGTACTTGAGCTTGACTGATTTTGCGGCCGCCTTGCCCTTCTTTGCCGAGAACTTGGTGATGTCCTCCTTGGTCTCCTGTGTTGGCGCAGGTTGAGTGTTCTCCTTGCCTTCGCCTGTGACATCCTCTTCCGGACAGTTCTCGAAAGTTTGCCCAAACATCTCCACCTCCCTCACCAGCTTATCCGCACAAGCCTTGATCGGCATACCAGTACAGTGGAAGCCCAAGGGAAATAGCGCCCTCTTGCCCTGCATCCGTGCGACACCGGTCGCAAACTCAATCTTGCTCCATGTGAAGCTGTGTCCAGCGTGCAGAGTACCGTTCATGTACGGGTATGCCATGGTGCCGAAGAACTTGGGCTGCTTCCTGCGGAGCTCGTCGGCGGATATGGCGTCGAAGGGGACTTCGGAGGTGGTAGGGGCATTCGACTCGAAGGCGCGCGACTCCTGCCATTGTTTCTGGTACTTCTTTTCTATCTCTATGAGGGTATCTCTCTTTTCAGTCTATGCCAACTGTCAGTATGGTGGGGTAGGCGGGGTGATTTTATTAACGGACATTCTCTATCTTCAGGGTGTTCTTTGAGCTGTTGCTCGGATCGAGCGCGTCGATGGTTGCCTTGACAACTGCCATGGTTGTGGGAGTTTGTTTCTGTGAGAGAATGCCCAATGGCAGCTGTATATGTTATACTACAAGATGTCTGTCGGGCTTTGACTCAACCACTGACGAGTTCCAATCGTGGGGCAGTACGAAGGCGGTGACACGCAGTAGCCTTGGCGCTACCTCCATTCGGAGGTCTGATGAGCAGAGGAGCCTCTTCCGCATCCAACGATCAACTTCGACATGAGCGCCGTCGCACGTCTCTTCGGCTTCGGGAAGAAGCAGGTTCAGCCTGTTGCTCAGCACTTTCCATATGATATCTACACCAACCCCTACAGGGCGAAGAAGATATGGCCGCCGGATTTCGATAGACTTTCGCCGAAGCACCAGTTCCGGTTCGAACGACGCTACAAAAGAAGGGCAGCCTTGAAATGGGCGCGACCGACGTGGATGAAGGTTACAAAGTTGACACAATGGGGCGCCATATCATGTACGTGTAGGAGGACATACAAAGCACATCTGATGCTAATTGGGGGCAGTTGTTCTGGTTTGGTCGGTGCTGTTCCAGGACTGGGGCGATGACAGGGCCTTTCAGGGGGTGAGTCGGGGACTCGATGTTCTGCTAGCTTGAACTAACATGGAGCAATAGGTTCGGAAATGGTTCTGGGGCTCGTTGGATTCGGTGTGGACAACAAGTAGCCTGCCTCGACCGGAGCCTAGACAGCAGGTAGACGTTCAGGATCCGAAAGCTGCAGCCCCTTGACGAAGACATCTATCTCGATGTCGAATACCCTCTACTATGCGCGCGATCGCATCTCAACAGTCAGATGAGCGAGCAGCAGATAAGAAAGCTACGAGTGTCAGGGAAAGCATGTTAAAGCAACGGATCACGGCTATCTTGTCAGACCGGCTTGTCACTTATTAAGGCGCCGCGATTTGTCTCCGGACGGCTGTACCTAGGACAACCCAGCTTCGAGCGTGAATCTTCTGATGCTCTTGGAACGGCGCTGAATCGAGTCGCAGTTGTGTGGAAGGCATGTCCGCAATGCCTCGATTAGAGCCAAGCAAGGAGGAAAAGCTTTGAGTGACGGCAACCTTAAACATTGCCTGCTCTGCAACAACGACGCAGAACGTTGGGTGTGTGGAAGAATGTATTCCTAAGATCAGATTGTACAAAGCAGCTCAGCGCTTGAAGCCCTAGTTCAACTCATCTCGGGTCTATCCCATGGCGTTAGTTTCTAGCGCAACACATCCCTACGTAGCTGTCTGTTCATCAATCGACATGTCAATACTGATCTCTTTCCTCAGCAGCTCTGACAAAGATGTGCCATCTCTGAGATATATCCAATCACCTACACCACCACCTTCCTTCTCATTCATACCTTCGCCAGTGACGACCCAGTCAAATCGTTTCGGTCCGGTCAGAGGGGAGCTGAGCCATATCTGCTTGTTGGGCGGCTGCTTGTTCAAGACGTACGTGCCATGCGGTGGGAGGGTCGCTTCCAGAACACCAGCCTACTCGCCTGTCAGTATCCGCTATCTAAACAAGTACCTCAGCAACGGCAACATACACTATATTCAACGTTCACATCCTCCCTTTGATCTTGTATCGCTTCCAGCTTCGTCGTCAGGGAATCCAAGTATTGCTCTGCCCGCTCATTGTACTCCTCTATGGTTATCTCCGCAGGTTGAAGCTCGCTGCTGGTGTCATCAATCTGCTTCGGTGCCGGATCCTCCTGGTCTGGGATGAGACCAGCACGAATGGGCGTGACATGAAGATGTCGAGCCAAGGGGACCACGATGGATTGAGTCGTCCGTGGTACTATCCGTCTGGCCGTAAGTCTAGCGGGAGATGTACGAGCGGAGATGCGGAGCAGCTGCGTGCTGAGGCGTCGACTGGCCGGTTGCATTGTGATATTGGAGAACGCCAACGGGTGAGGAGGATCTGAAGACTGAAGCAGACTCTGCGGTTTCAATTGCGATAAGCTGGATTGATAATCGTTGGAATATCCAAGGCCGGCGTTCAGGAACATCAGGGACGTCAGTCTTGGCATGACAGCTAGGGAGAAGCTCTGGCCAAGTCCTCCAGGTTCCCCACAATTGCAGCCCACCTATCCAACGTCAAGCGCAACGCTCTGAACATACAGTTCGCAGCGAATGCGCCTTTGACAGGAGACCGTTCTCAACCACTCCAAACCCTCTCTTTAACTCTCTGCCGCTTCTCAACCTCCTCCTCTACCCACACCCCTTCCCACCACCATGATCAACGCCGTCCTCGTCTTCAACAACTCCGGCCAACCACGCCTAACCAAATTCTACACCCAACTCGTACTTCTCCCCTCCTCCCTCAATCTCCTCCTCAATCCCACTAACAAAACCCCAGGACACATCGGTCCAACAACGCCTCCTCTCCGAAATCTTCACCCTCGTCTCCTCCCGCTCCAACACCTCCTGCAACTTCCTCCCCCTCCCCCCGCTGCTGGCCTCCCACTCCTCCACCAGCAGCACCTCCCCCAGCGACACCCCCTCCCTCGTAACCTACCGACACTACGCAACCCTCTACTTCATCATCATCTCCACCTCCACCGAGTCCCCGCTAGCTTTACTCGATCTGATCCAAGTCTTCGTCGAGGCGCTGGACCGCCTGTTCGAGAACGTGTGCGAGTTGGACCTCATCTTTAACTTTGAGACACTGCATGCGACGTTGGGGGAGATGATTGTGGGCGGGGTGGTGGTGGAGACGGGGTTGGAGAGGGTGGTCGAGGGGGTCAAGGCACAGGGGAGGGTGGCGAAGAGGCCGGTTAACGAGAGTAGGGGGGATGGAGGGGGGTTTGGGGGTTTGGGGCAGTTGGGGAAGATGGGGTGGGCTATGCGGTGATGCGGTTGGGTGTGTCACGTGTCGTTCGAAGGGATGGGAAGACGTGGGAAGGTTGAGGGACTTACATTGGGGTCGGGTTGAAAGCCATGTTGGTCATCTAATTCAAGCGGCTGCATTGCAAGGTGTTTGGGTCCACTGGGTCGGGCTTCAGGCGATGGCGCATTGGGCGGCAGGGCCGTCATCGATTGATTGCGCATCAGAGAAGTCATGCGCTCACCATAGAGACAAGGTTAGAATCACAACGGAAAGAGTGAAGTGTCAAAATTTCAAAGCAAGTTATCGCAACCTGCACACATGCACCCTGACCATGACCACGCTCACATGTACACCGTTCAAAAAGGTAGACGCTCGGCGCAGAATCAAACGATCTCTCAGTGAGTGAGAACATCAGTGACATAACGTTGTTGAGAAAGGGAGAAACACTACAACTACTGGAAGATCAACAGCACTTGGCGGAACTACTTGAGCAGCAACAACAAAAAAGAATGGCAAAACCTTTAGGCTCACCCGGTGGTGAGCCTCGCCCAGGGAAACTCCTCCGCCATGGTGTGGTGGTTGGTTTTTCGGGCTTTGTGGAGTTCTGCTCCTTCCGATTTGGTTTGGTTGATTTGGTGGTGGTGGTGGTGGTGGTTATTTGCTTGTGATTGTTGTCCTCAGGCTCGTCACACCTGGGTTTCTCCTTGGTTCGGACGATGTACCCGGAATTTCTATCCCTGTGCTGCGCCACTTGCACTACCCGCCTAGCGTCTTGCTCCGTAACCGCAGTCCAGTTTGTTGTTGTTGAAAGGTCGTCGAGAGATCGGTGGTGGCGAGAGTCGAACGCACCCCGGGGACCCGTTTAGGAAGGGGGTGGGGGATGGAGTCGAAGGCGATAACCGTCAGGCCAAAGAGGCCTAAGGTGAGGGTTGCTCCCCGGGGTGATGAGGATTCTCACTTTTGAAAGATATATGTACCTGTAGCATAAGCCTTTACGTCATAAGAAAGTTTCGAGCTGCGAGGCCTTCGAGACATGCTTTTGTGTGGCGATATCTCTGAATGACACGTTCGCCATGCATGAATTATACAGATGCGCCCGTGGAATTCGTGAGTTTTGGAGAACCGCGAGCATCAGCGGTGTTACAGAATTCTTTCAGTGTGGTGATCCTCCCGACATGATGCTCCTTACCTCCACGTAGTGAAACTGGTACACCTGTCATGTACTACAACAGAACTCGCAACCGTATTGAAGCGAAGCTTGAGGCAAGAAAAGAATGTTTTGGAGCGCCGAGTTGACATATATCAATCCCAGTACCGCATCGCACACGCAGTTTGGACTGGCTGTTGGGAACGAGGTCCACGTGTGGTACAGATATTACAACATACAGTATTGCATAAACTCTCTCATTCTCTATGAAATATTGAAGGGATTCTTAAGAACATGAACGGAAGGTCCTGTTATTACTACTGATTCACATTCTACGGACTGTAGACGGAAAGACATTACGGACACATAGGGGCTACCGCTTGGTGAAAGAAGGAACAGGGACCAAAGTAACTTCAAAAGAACGGGCTAGAACAATAGAAGTGATTCTCGGCCGCTAGGATGTTGTAGATAGCATCCTGGATCCGAAGAAGAGCAAACATCCAGCAGGCTTGTGTTCGACGTGCAATGGCTGGTTGAGCTGACGCGGGATGGTGCTTACGTCTGTGCAACATCGGGTCCCTCGCCACAACCTTCTTTTGACCTCTGCTTACTCTGAACGATACCCGACTGCATCGCGAAAGTTGTACGGGGAAGTCACCCCAGGTTCGACTGCTCAGAAATGCTAGAAGCCTTGTGGTTTGCTATCACAACGCACCTTCGCCAGGCGCTTCAAGATTTGTCGTCAGCCTCGGCATGCCGCGACGCAGACTAGCAGAACTGAAGCTTCTTGTTGCCATCCAATTGTCTCGCTTCCAAATGTCTCCGTGCTTTTGCGTTTTCCTCCTTTCGCTGTAGTCAAAAAAGTAACCTTTATAACATGGAGGTTATCAGGGCGTTGATTCTCCGACATTCTCGTCAAGCACGTGTTGGTAGTTTCTTTTTTCATGCAACCTTGAACCGATGCAACCAGGCGCCTGGGCAAGACCCCTGATTTAGAGTGTTATATGCTACCTTTAACGGATTCTGTGCTAGAGTGCTGAACAGAGGGGCTCTTGGCAGACATGCTCTCCCTGTTTGGTGAAGGTCCAGCCACATTAGCGAGTCGAGAACCCAATAGAAGCGCTCCCATGTCCAAGATGCGAAAGCCACGATATGTTCTCGGCAGCTGAAGGGACGGCTGTGAATTGGTCTCGCGGGAGGCCGTTGATATGAAGGCACAATTCCTGCCCAGCGCATCTTGAGATAGTGAAGGTAGGTCAAGCTCCTCTTTGTTAGCATTTCGCACCGTCATTCAGATCAACATGCATATGGCGAAGAGCGACAGTCACATCATTGAAGAACCACCCTTCTACGTAACATGGTTTGCATACTTGGGACTGCTAGTCCTTTTCATTGTGGGCAAAGTTGATGACTTTTTTGGCAAAATCTTCTATCCCGACGAATACGTTCACATCCGGGTCCAAGATGGCTATGCACCGCTCATGGAGGAATTTGGAGACTTTTTCCGGCGCAGGGTTCTTGTTCGCATCTACGACTGCTTCCACCGTCCGGTGACGGGAGTGCCAGGTCGTTTCGTCACCTTGCTCGACAGGGAATTCGTCACGCCAATCAAGTGGAGGCTGCTCGGAGGGCAGAAAACGTGTATCAATCTGGGTTCATACAACTACCTTGGCTTCTCTCAAAGCGAAGGTTCATGTGTCGACGCTGACGAGAGTGCCATCAGAGAGTATGGCGTGAGCTTTTCAAGCGTAGCAGAGGGATTCCAAGCTGCGTTGCATAGCGAGGCTGAGGAGCTGGTTGCTGATTATGTGGGCAAGCCGGCAGCAATGATTTACTCCCAAGGGTTCTGCACCAATGCGGCGACAATACCTGCGCTCGTGGATGAAAGGTCTGTCGTTGTCTCGGACGAACTCAACCATGCTTCTATACGAATGGGCTGCCAGCTGTCGGGAGCAAAACTGAAAACGTTCAACCACAACGACATGAAGCACCTGGAGAAGGTCCTGAGGCAAGCCGTCGTCACGCGGCCAAACAAGATTTTGGTTGTTGTTGAAGGTCTTTACTCAATGGAAGGTACAACATGTGACCTACCAAGCATCATCGCCTTGAAACGGAGGTACAAGTTCTTCCTCTACGTTGACGAAGCTCATTCGGTAGGAGCGCTTGGCAGTCGCGGTCGCGGCATCTGTGATTACTTTGGCATCGATCCAGCAAGAGTAGACATTCTCATGGGCACTTTTAGCAAGTCATTTGGAGCGGTTGGGGGTTACATTGCCGGCAGCCCGGAGGTCATTTCAAAGTTACGGCACAGCGATCCTGCACGGCTGGCTGAGATGCCGTCGCCAGTGGTCCTGACCCAAATCATGAGCTCACTCGGGCTGATGGCGGCGCCGGGAGATGGACAGACCAGAATACGTCAACTAGCATTCAACTCGCAATACCTTAGAGCGGGGCTGAAGAGGTTGGGCTTCATAGTGTACGGCCAGGAGGACACTCCTATCATTCCGTTGCTACTGTACAGCATAGGAAAGATGCCGGCTTTCTCAAGACGCATGCTCGACAAAGGGATTGCAGTGGTTGTTGTTGGATATCCGGCTACATCATTGACCACAGCCCGAGTGCGCTTCTGCGTGTCTGCGGCACACACGAAGGAGGACCTGGATAAAGTATTGGAAGCATGCGACCAGCTTGGTGACGAGCTCTTGTTGAAGTTCAAGAAGACAGTTCCAGAGTCGACTGCACGGCATCACGTTTCTGCGCTGGATGCCGTCAAACCTGGGATCGCGGAAGTTGCAGATGCCTTCAGGTCCTCGAATCCGAACAAGCATCTGCTGGCTAGGATAGCTGAGATCCATCCGCTGGACAACAGCATGCCAAAGACCATTTTGAATGGTTCCGCTCTCTAGATCCGAACAGGAGTCAAGCATGCACTTAGTTCAGAATAACTACTACCAATGTACAACTTGCTGCAATCCGTGCATACAAGATGAGCCTGTTAGGGTTTGGTGAGATGATACCCTAATGCTGTTCGCTTAACCTGCGGGACCCTCGCTTGACCGTGGTGGTTGGTGCTCGGTCAAACCCCGGCCGCGAAATTCACAGCTTTGAACCTCCAAACTATCAATCTCAGCACGACAACGACAAACGCCCAGCGACCATTGCGACGGTGACAACAGATACTCAACAGGTCAGTGCATGGAAGCGATCAGCTTGAAGTGTTTCGAGGGGAATGGGAGCACCAGCAGCGGTATTAAATACACTTTAATTGGAGAAAATAGCTGTGTTAGGAAAGCATTGTGCGCATGGATAGGAGGAATTGGACACAACGACTCGACAACCAACTAAACGATACGGAACCCAGTCTTGGATAGATCGATGCTGCTGCTGGTGCTACTTCTTGCTAGAGATTGCGATACAGATTAGCTTGATCAGACGGACGCTAACATGACGAACGTACAGTGAAATCAACCATCTGCAATCATGGGGTATGTTTCGGTGTGCTCAAAGCCTGACTTCTACTAACGGGTTACAGTATCTCTCGTGACTCCCGTCACAAGCGTTCGGCCACTGGTGCCAAGCGCGCGTACTACCGCAAGAAGAGGTACGCATAACCCGATTGCATCTCGTCTCGAAGGATCATTAAACTGATCATTCGTACAGAGCTTTCGAGAAGGGCCGTCAGCCCGCTGCCACCAAGATCGGTGCCAAGCGCATCCACTTGGTGCGCACTCGTGGTGGAAACCGCAAGTTCCGTGCCCTCCGTCTCGACTCCGGCAACTTCTCGTGGGGTTCCGAGGGAATCGCCAGGAAGGTCCGTGTGATCGGTGTCGTCTACCACCCTTCCAACAACGAACTCGTCCGAACCAACACCCTTACCCGCTCTGCCGTCGTCCAGGTCGACGCTGCTCCCTTCAGACAATGGTACGAGGCACACTACGGTCAGACTATCGGCAGGAGAAGGCAGCAGAAGAGCGCCACCGAGGGCAAGGAGGAGGAGAAGAAGTCCAAGTCGGTCGAGAAGAAGCAGCACGACCGTTATGCCAAGCAAGGCAAGGTTGAGCAAGCCCTCGAGAGGCAGTTCGAGGCCGGTCGTCTCTACGCCATCGTCTCTTCAAGGCCCGGCCAGAGCGGTCGCTGCGACGGTTACATCTTGGAGGGTGAAGAGTTGGCTTTCTACCAGCGTGCTACCAGGAAGTAGAGTGCTTTTGGGGCATGGGCATATCCACGGTGTTATATGTATTGGTCCGGCAATGCTTCAAAATGCAGGTCTTGGGATGATACATCTACGATGCCACTTCAAAACGAACCGAATTCATGATAAGGATCAGCTGTTGCTAGGTTTTCTTCGATAAGCATGTGGTGACTGTGACAAAGTACACAGCCTTGACGTACTGTGACTTGTAGCTTTGGTACATCTTCCTTCCCGCACATGTTCCGCACTTCTTCTTTAGAACCAACTTCTGCGTCTTTTCCAGCAGAAAAGGCACTGAAATCCATCTGGGCGATTTGGATTCACCCTTGGCCCCTGGAGCATTCAAAGACCCCCACTATTCCCAAGATCTCTCGAGAGTGCACGGACCTCGTACGTTGCGATACGTACCTACCCTTACTTCAACGTCGAGCAACGATGGCTGAAAGTCCCACCACGCCCCCAGCGTCTCCAACGAAGAACACTGTGACAACGAGAGTCCTAATACTCTCAGACACGCACAATGTCACTCCTCTCGGCCCCATTGCAGACGACGACGTGGACCTGGAGAGAACGACGCCCTTCCGTCACCCTGTCCCCTCAGCCGACGTCCTGTTGCACTGCGGTGACTTGACCAGATCCGGACATGTAGACCAATTCGAGCAAGCTCTCCAAATGCTAGCTGGATTCGATGCCGAATTGAAGCTTGTGATTGCCGGCAACCATGACCTGACGCTGGATGCGGAGTACTACAAGGAGGGCACGAAGGCAAGGAGGATACATAGGATGACCTGGGATCCTAGTCTGCCGGAGAAGGCGAGGGAGCTTTGGACTGGGGAGAGGGCGAAAGCTGCGGGTGTAGCGTATTTGGAGGAGGGGATGTATGAGTTTGGGTTGAGCAATGGTGCTAGGTTTTCGGTGCGTATGCTTTCGTGCTGCCACTCATATTTTCGGCACAGTTATGCTCATATGTTACATAGATATATGCCTCCCCCTACACTCCTGAATACCTAGGCTGGGCCTTTGCCTACGAACTCAACGAAGACCGCTACAGCGAAGAAGCCCCCCTCGAAGGCGCCGTCTCCATCTGCAAGCACCCGATCCCTGAGTTCCCCAATGTAGACATCATCATGACCCACGGCCCTCCGCGAGGCCATCTCGACCTCACCAAAGGCCAAGGCGACGACAGGAGCGTCGGCTGCCCTCACTTGTGGGAGGCCATCAAACGCGCCAGGCCCAGACTGCACTGCTTTGGGCATATTCATGAGGCGTATGGAGCGCAGCGGGTTGTGTGGGATGATGGGCAGGATGTGGATATGGATGCTGAGGATGAGGAGGGGGAAGCGTATGCGCAGGGGCTGGTGGATATTGATTGGCAGCAGGCGAGGAAGGATAGATGTGCGTTTATGGATGTTAGTGCGAATGCGGGGGAGGATGAGCTGAGAGTGGGTGAAGAGACGCTGTTAGTGAATGCGAGTGTTTTGAATTTGAACTATAGGCCGACGAATGCTCCTTGGTTGGTGGACTTGGAGCTGCCGGTGGGGTACTGAAGATTTGTTGCTGCTGTTGCAGGAAGGGAAGAGCTAGGGCTTTGTCGTTCGTATCGAGGTCGGTTCGAGGATGAATTGTTTAGGGGCAGCGCCTCTAAATTCAACACACCGTGGGAGACTCAGGTATGACGTAGGTTTCTTTGCATAGTCTCGTTCTCTCATAGCTGTCAGCATAATCAACAATGTCATATGATAAGATTTTTTTTGTGCCACTGGCCAGTGCCTTCATGACTCGCTTCATCTTACGCAAAAGTGGGGCAGAGACTCATTTCAGGTGTCCCCATGGGAACCGTTCCATACTTTTCACCTTGTCCCGCTCACCTTACAGCAACCAAATCCAACTGCATCACACCGGCTCTTTCCATCGTTACGAAGGCTGCTAGTCTCGTGGCTTCCCAAGTTCCAAAACTGATTCCAGCGCATATCCTCTGATAGCTACCTGACGCACCACTAGCTCGTTCATTGAATGAATGTTGCTTACATCTCTACACTCTACTTCAGTAAATAACGATCTCTGCACGACGATAGCTCGCGTAGGTAGCAGAACACGCTCCCTCAATATCACGGACACGTAAGCCGCTAAAGGTCTCATACTGCTCATTTTCTTGTGTAGGCCTTATGCTAAGGCTGCTACCTGCCTAGTCTCATGCTCCTTGAGTCGAGTTTCTATAAAACAAGCTGTTGAGACACCGTCATACTAGACAGCTTACTCGTTCAGACTACTAGGCATCTTAAGCGAGCCTTGCCATGCTCACACGAGGCAAGAAGCGCCAGCTCAGCAACAAGCTGAAGCCCAGTAAGCGCCAACACCAGGGTGATGGACAAATTAATGAGAGCGACCACAACGATCAAGAGACTGGAATCGACGGCAGCAACAATGGCAATAAGGCCATTACGATACACACCGTCGATAACAGCACCAATTCGCCAATATCTGCACCGCGATCCGACGGTCAGACTGCGACGCTCCTCGGTGTTGCCTACGAGATTCGACTCAACATCTACGACCATATCTTCCCCGCTCTTCGTGATCAGGATGACAGTCACATACAACTAGGCTTGCTCGCGGGCGCTTCCGAAATAGACGCCTTGCTGAACCCACTTGGTGCAAAACTCTAGATGCAAGGCTAGCTCGACAAAAATTGGTCAGAGGACTTGCACCCTCCTGGCGCGCTTTTAAGCACTTGCAGAGCCCTCAATGCTGAGGTCAGCTCCTACTTCTTCTCGCAAGCTCGCTTCCGGGTCATTCTGGCACCGGAGGAATATGCACACAGGCGGTATAAATCGACCTTCTTTCCACCTCTCTCCCCTGGCAGCGGATTGTAAAACTGGAGCCTTGCGTCAACTGGGGTGATTTCCAATACTTCAAACGTGGCGGGATCTATCGCAATGGCAAAATTCACGAAGCTTCCGTTGGACTCTTCCTCTGGCGACTGGCCAGCGCACTCGCTGGATCCTCCCAATTGCAGCTAATACAGATCGGCTTCAAGCTCCCCAAGGGCATGAATTGGAAGCTAACATCACCCAACCGTTTCCTCATTCCCCTGCGCCGGTTCTTCCCACAAGCTCAAAGGTCCATCGTACAATACGGCCGCTCCCAACTCCCCGAGACGGAAATGGATGTCCCCGTCACCGTGGACAGTTGACCCTTCGTAAAGATCCTCCACCCAGATCCGAAGATCCTTGAACTGGGCGCCGCGCTTACCGATTCCAAGCAAGAGCAGAAATTTGTTGACTCGTACCCATTCCACGGACATTATCAGACAGCTTGTCGCGTTACCCTTAGGATCGTAAAGATACTGAAGAAGGTTATGTACGGCGACATCCCAATCCGCATGATTCTGTAGCAATACCAAACCACCGTCGGAGCACTCGAATACGCCCACTCCCTCCCCTTTGCAAAAGTAGGCTTATCCACCACAACCCTCCTCGAAGCCATGCGAACCGATGATCGACTCTCCTTCCGGAACGCGTGGCACTCTTGCATGACGCACCTGCGGGCTGAATGGTCGCGCAAGGGGGTGATGAAGAAGCTGTTTGAGACTAGTGCGGAGAAGTATGAGGAGTTGGTGGGGTTGGTTAGGGAGGGGGTTGAGTTGGGGAAGGTGGTTTGTCGGGGGACGGGGCATCGGGAGAGGTTTTGTGAGTTTTTGGGGGGCAGGTGGGAGGGGGAGGTGGAGAGGTTGAAGCTTTGACTAAGGTTGTGAGGGAGGGGGTAAGGGATGAGGTCGAGGTTAAGGTTGAGGGCGTTTGGACATGGATTAGATATGGTGTGGAGTGGATGCAGGAGTTGGATTGGATTGGAAACTGCTTGGCTGTAGCTGGCTGTGTTGCTCCTTGAGGAAGGCGGACACCTTTGTTCCTGTCTCTGTTGCAGCTGATCTTTTGCAAAGAGGCGTATGTGCACGAGGGCACACCAGACGTTGTTTCGATATTGGGTCTACTAGTTCCAGCAGTAGCTTTGGGCCGAGCCTAGGATGAAGGTGGATGTCTTCTTCAGAATGAAAGATAGAGCTTCAAGTGGCTATGAATGTTCATTACGACGACATACCACTTTCCTCCGAATAAAAAATCTTGCATAAAACTTCTGACACTCCATCGTACTATAGTGAAGGCTAGTAGCTGGCTTCTACTTCCGCTTCCATAGTAGATACATGAAACGCACAGGCCGCTCGAGGAACACGATCGCAGCAGGCCCAAACAGCGCCTAAACACCACGCGCACAACAACACCTCATCCGCCAACACACCTCAAGGATACCTCCCCAAATACTGCACACTCTCCCTCACCACCCCCTCCCCCTCCCCCTTCCCCACCCCCTCCGGCTTCTCCGCAACCTCCCACTCCACCCTTATAGGCTGATCCTCCGTCAACCTCCTCCCCCCAAACCAAAGCTCAAACCTCACATCCGCCGGCCCAATCAACACCTTAATATCATAGTTCACCTTGAAATGCCGTTTTCCCCTACTCCAAAGGTGGCGGTTCTTCTCGATAAAGGCCGATTCGCTCAGCCCGCCGAGGTTGGATTTCACTTGGCAGAGTTTGGTGACTTCGGGGGTTAGGTGGTGGGGGAGGAGGGAGGGGTCGAGGTGGGAGGTTACGATTGTGGTGGGGAAGACGCGGGTTTTTTCACCCGGGTGGAGGGTGCGGTGGAAGGCGCGGGTTATGTTGCTGGATTCGGAGACGGGCTCGCCCTGCACTGTGTAAGTTCTGCGTTCAGCGTAGTGTGAGGTGGAAGCGGAGGAGAGACCTTCTTGATCAGCCATGCTACCGAGTCTGTGACGTAGGTCTTTGCGTCGACGGGGTCACGGAAGGTTTTGCGGCCGATGTGCTGGGGGTTCTTCTTGTCGTATACTTGCCAACATGTGACGCCGTAGGAGGCGCGGCAACATCGCCAGTCGATGATACCCTTAGTCGTTTCGAGTCTGTGCTGCCGATCCGCGACTAGCCCCTTGCACACCGCGAGCTGGGGATCGGGTGCTACCCTGACAGACATGTTGCGCGTGCTGGGAAAAGCGCTGGCGCCGCGCTCATAGCGTTGGCGCAGGCGATCTTGGACGTAGACAGAGTTACCAAGGCCCCCTGAGAGGATTAGATAAGCAACTTGTGCTCCTACAGGAATCTTGCGCATCTTCTCCAGAAGCTGAAGCTTGTCGAGCTGGTGGTCGATGAGCTTGAACATCTTCTCAATTTGCTTGTCGAAGAGCTCATGCAGCTCCAGGGTGTTGAAGGTCATCTCTCGCCTGTAGATGCCTAGTAAAGGATCGCTGTAGGATTGGGGAAGCTCGGTGATTGGTACGGAGAAAGTCGGTGCGTCGCCCGGTTGACCAAGGGCACACTTGATGTTCTGAAAGTCTTCGTGCTTCATCATGTTCCATGCCAGGTCATTAGCGTTGCGGTGTATATCGGAATGAGGAGGGGCTTGTCGTAGACGGTTCTCGGCCAGAGTTTGGAAGTCGGCGTCAATGGCCGCCGAGCCTATCGTGTCACCTGCAACCAGTCAGTAAGAGGATTCCAGGAGGTAGTTACCACCGGAGTGGCTGACCGAGGACAACATCTAGCTGCTTCAGTGATAGGATACTGTTCTTCACGTCCACGACTTGTAGCAGCGAAAGATCCTAGACTGATGTCAGTCTGACACTCTTGCCGTCTCCGAAGTTACAGGCATGTACTTACGGTGGTACCACCTCCAGCGTCGCAGATAAGCAGGATGTCATTTTCCTAGTTGACCGTCAGTACCGACTCAAGTCAACGTTGAAACCATGATCTACCTTGAACAACGCAGCATTCTCAATCGACGTATGCACCGCCGCCGCCTCCGCCTCCGTAAGCCCGATAACAACCCTATGATTCCTCTCAGACCCAAACCCCGCATCCCTAACAATCGACCTAAACATCTCCACCGTCGGATTCGGCGACCAAGTCGTCGGCACACTGAACAGAAACTCCGCAATCGCCTCCTGCCAAGACACATTCGCCAGCTCGTTCGCGAGCTTGAACTGAATGTGCTTATACAGCGCGCTCAGGTAATCTCTATACCACTTCTCCACCTCTTGCATCGACCTGGGACAGTCCTCGGGACATGTCTGCTGCCTCTTCGCCAGCCTCGCCGGGTCGAGGTAGATCTTGAACCAGTCGTTGTACTCCTTGTTCTCATCCGCGCGCTCGGCGTTGCACTCGGACTGGAAGCCCCATGATGACGGGATGGGGGAGTTCACGGGGTAAACGACGACGGTGGGCACTTTGTTCTCGTTTGCGGACTCCCTGCCTGGCCAGCGCTGGATCCATTTTACTGTCTTTGCGCCTACGGAGCGGTTGAGGTAGGATACGCTGGCGACGGGTATAGTTGTTAGTGATGTGATTGGTTTGGGGTGGTGGTTGCTGACTAACGTACCCCGTGCATGTCATGCCAAAGTCGATGCCGACCAGCAGATGCGGCCTTGCTGCCTCCATGTTCCGTGCTGTATTCCGTGCTTTGAAAGAATCCTACATTGCGTCGTCAAGGAGAACCGAAAATTGTTAGGAACGACACAAGAGTAGTGCGACACCCTCCGCACTCGATGGCGAGAAGCATTTGGCCCCCTCCTTCTTGAGCCTCAAGCCGTCCATGCAACCTTAACCTTGCTTCTGCACGGCTGGACACAAGGTTGCAGGTATTGGAATCAAGCATCTCCAGGGTCTGGCCGTTAACCCGGCCAGAAGCGCTTTCAAGGCCAGATCAATTGGTCCAGAATATGCCATGCTTGCCATTTGGATGGATGGTGGCACTGGTGGGTTTCAGATCCGACCTGAAATCGGACAAGAGATGCGGCAACATAACGCCCAGGTTGTTAGAAGCAATAATGGCAAGAATATTGGCTTTGATAACAAGCCTTGAAGCAAGGAACGAAGCGGGCATGGACCGTTTAGCCGCGATCCACCCGAGAAATCAAGACGCCCCCAGTGGTGGAGATGTGCCATGGGGGCCGAAATGTTGTGCAACGGCAGGGGTCCTGGGTGTCGGACAGGGGCGCTCGGTTGGATTGCATGAGGAGGAATCGCTTCCCGGTGATAGTCACCCATGCTGGACGGTGGGGGAAGGTCCAAGAAATGCATTCCTGTTCGTATTCGTCGCGAGGCTGAAAGAAAGCTTTCCTCTGATAACAACTTCTCACCCCTCTTGCTTCTCTTCGTTAATTCTCAAGCGTTGCCATGAACCATTGAGACTCGAATCAACGGTGTGGAACTCTTTCGGGATAAACAACGTACCGCGTTTTCCCTGTCTATCGCAGTGTGCATTTCCCCCGGAGATCTCACACCAAACCACGCTCACATCAACACGCAGGACGAGGACTTCAGGCGCACCAGCTGGGAATCTCTAAACACCTGTTGCACTTCAATCACCTCCAGCCCACCAGCCAACCATGTCGGCTCCTCCGATTCCAACCTCTTCAGCCCCATCTCCCATTACAACCACAATCCCCCTCCCCAACACCTCTACAGTCCTAACCATCTCCCCCTCCGCACCCACAAACCCCGCCAGCAGCACCACCACCACCGCCAACCAGCCCAAGCCCAAAGCCTCCGGCGTCTCCACCGGCGCCGCCGCAGGCATCGGCCTCGGCTGCGCCCTTGCCGGTTTCTTGCTCGGCGCCCTCCTCCTCTACCTCCTCACGGCCCGGCGCACCTCCGGAAGCCGTTCGCGTCGGCACCGGCGACGAACGGATGGATTCGGCCTCGCCGCTGCCACCAGGTCGACCAACGACGACGGAGGAGCTCGTAAGTACGGCGGGCAGGTTGTAGAGAGCAAAGCGCTCGAGCAGCCGATGGGCTTGGTAAGGGTGGTGGAGAGTAACGTCCCGCCGCCGATTGAGGACAGGGCGCTTGCGGGGGAGATGTCCAGCCTGAAAACTGCGGTCAAGAACCATGTGCAGTCCTTCTATGGGGAGGGTCATGCCAGTGGGATGGAGAGTGCGGTGGCGGAGTTGGTTGAGGCGACGAGAGGAGTTGGGTTGGCGGTGCCGGCGGAGAGGTTGGTGGGGTTGTTGAGGGATGGGGGGACGAGGGTGTTGGCGGTTAGGCATTTGGTTGCTTGGATGGTGTTGGCGAGGGTGGGGGTGGATGGTGATCTGGGGGGTAGTTTGTTGCCGCCGGAGGTGATTGGGAGTTTGCGGTCAATGTCGGGGTTGGAAAATGATCTGTTGAGTAAGTCTGGTTTTTCTCGTGGCTTGAGGTCTCGGGCTAACACATGGAAGCGCGAAATGCCTTCCAGAGTATGTTCAGGGTCACAGCCGGCGTGCTTATGAGGCGCACATATCCGCTACAAGAGCCCTTGCAAAGGGACGACCCCCGCTCCACGAACATCAACAAGGCCATTCAAACGCTGGAAGCGTTTCTCAAGCCCCTACGCAACGAGAAGATCGACGAGGTCGCGCGTGTACAGGGATTGCAGAACATCGTGCGGCGCGCAGTGGATCTGGCCTTCATCATGTTCTCGCAGCCCATGACTTACAGGTTCTCCTGGGTAGATGAGGCTCCAGGTGTTACCAGGAACCATCTGGTCGTCTATCCTGCATTGCTGCAGGTTACTGCTGAGGATGGACAGATTTTGAGGGATCCGCTGGTACTGTACCCACAGGACCGGAAGGATCTCTGAATCTGAACATTGCAAACCTTTGCTGGACCGTTTGCAATTGTCGTTCCAGCGCTCGTGTGTGATATGATGTGATTCCCTTAGAAATCGTGACTAGAGGACTGGCATCCTTGTGATGCAATCCCAATATCCTGCGATACTGAAACGAAAAAAACGGCATCCCTGTCAAGCACAAGCCGAGCCATGGTACGATCGACATGTTTTGAAAAGGTGGTTTTGCGAACCCGCCAATCACAAAGATTGAAGAATTGGCGTCTGCATGCACAGGTCACCGAAAACGTGCACGATCAGGGGTGATCCCACCCACCCAGAATCAAGCTCAGATCGTCATGCCCAGGCACAGGCAGCCCAGGATCGGTTGCGGGCTTGATAGTCTAGCGGAATCCTTCCCCATGGGCTAGCCCTCGGTCTACCCTGCTTTGAAAAGGGCTTCGTTATCTGTGTGACCCCGCTAATGGTTGCTGTATTTCTGCGCCTTGGGTAACTTCAATCTCAGCGTGCCGTCCCCAACTCACCAGGCTGAGGGTGGGGTCCTCAACTGTGGCGATTATTTGGGGCTGCTGTGACCAAAAAGACGCCAGCTTGCTGTGCTGCCTGCCGAACGTCCTGTGTAACGAAGGTAGAAGTCCGCCAAGGACAAAGTCGTAACCATATCCCAGAGGTCCTCTCGCGCATCTCCTTAGCCCTCATTCAAGTCTCCACTCAAAACATGGCCGACCCCTTCTCCCTCGCCTCCATCGCCTCCGCCGGCACCCTCTTCTCCCTCACAAATGCCACATTCAAATTCACCGAATTCTGCCTCGCCCTCAAAGACGTTACCGGCGAAGGCCGCGTCTTCCTCTCCCTCCTCTCCCGCGTCCGCGAAGACCTCCACGAAGCCCAATCCTGCCGCCACCAATGCGCCTCCGCCCTATCCACCAACCCCTCTCGCAAGCGGTACATCGACAAGGCGATCGCGGACACGGAGCAGGCGCTTGCGGAGATTGGCAAGTACATTGAGGGGGTGAGGGTGGATGGGGAGAGGGGCAGGAGCGTGACGTTGAAGCATCGGTTTGAGTGGGTGTTGGAGGATGGGAAGAGGTTTCGGACGGCGGAGTTGAGGCTTGCGACGTGTCATCGGGCGTTGATTGCGTGTATTGGTGGGATGCATGGGTTGTACGATCTCTCGGTGGCGGGGGGTGCGGGTGATGTTTCTCCTCCGGCGCCGCCGTATGTGGAGAAAGGAGGGCTTTTGAGCCCGGTAGCGGCGGATGTTATGGAAGAGCCGTTGAGGAGACCGTCGTCGAGGCGGCCGAAGAAGAAGACGCCATTGATCTCGTTGCAGGAAGTGGATGCCAGCCCTAAGATGCCATCCGCTGGCGGTTCTCCACTCTCCATGTACGATACGGCGTTCCGAGATCCCTTCAATGGTGAGCGGTCTTTGACCGTTGCTTTGCGAGACTCGCTAACGCATTCTCATGTAGCATCACAGGCTACGTTGGTGTCGACGGGTCCCAATGAGAGCTGGACGGAGGCCGGTCACCAAGCTCAGTACCCACCGTTGGAAGGCATGACCACTTCTCCAGATTCGCTGCATCTCAGCTCTCCGTATGAAGACAGAAACGACGATCTCATGTCATTCGTAAACAAGGCGCAAATTTGGAATGACGGTGGACAGCGAGCCTCGTATCCTGACATCAAGTTGCAGGACCACACAGATGAGCAACTGAAGTTAGGAAAAACCACGTCGGCAAATCAAAGGCTGAAGAGGATCAGAAGCGCCCGCTTTTCAAGCACTTCCAGTGTATGAGTTGACAGAGAAAAAGATCAATCAGTGAAGCCAAGGGGTGCTGTGTTGCCCCAAATCGGAATGGCTGGCTCACCACGGGATCAAGGATGTCATCCTAGAGGAAATTGCAACCCTCTGGCACACGGATGATCCTGCTTACCTACGTTGCGCCTTGATAAGGCACTCCACAAGCAACAAGGACTGCAGAGGCGGAGTGTGGTTCATACCCGCCTTTCTCCTCTCACGACAGCATCCGGTGAAACAAGTCAGCTGACTAAAGCTGGTCCTGGATACCTCAGATCACCGCTTAGCAAGTCGTCGCCGGGGTCCATTAGGACTAGCGTGCTGAGCTGATTGGGGGTCACATAGGGAATTCGAAACAGAGAGAGACTGAACTAAAGGCAGCATCCAAAAATGCATGCCTTCCCATGCAATGCGCGCTAGACTTTTGATGCTCTAAAAGAACAGGCGATGAAAAAAAGGCCGGCTGAGGAGATGGAAAGGGCTTTATGTGAAGTAACAACGCTGCCGCTTCCAGCAATTGGAGGTTGAGACGCGTTTTCTCCCACACGTCCTGATACTATTGCAAGATCAGATTGGAAAAGCGCTTTAAAGTATAGTGAAATTGATTGAAATACTAGAAATGCTCAAGAATTCGAAGATGACATCGGTGTCGCGACTTTGTAAGCACGGGTGGACGAACATGAGCATTGATTGGTCCAGAGCCAGGAGGAAGACAAGGAGGTGGAGGGGGTGTCGAAATCTCGCCTCTTTGCTACTGATCATGAGAGATCGGTTCTGCTATCAGCGACTGCGCGCAGACCGAGTGCAGCTAATCTAACCCCGTTGGCATGATTGTTGTACTTGTTATGAACCTTGATGGCCTGGGAGCGTGTTTGGCGGTAGACTGTGCTCAGCAACGCACCGTTCAAACTGAGCTGTTTACCGCAGGACCTTAGTCTGTAGGCCTAAGCAACGGTGTTGACCTGTGATGAAGTCGTTTGGAAAACCCTTCGACGAAGTCTCCATGATGACTCGCTCGGTGGTGGTACCTAGAAATATATCCTCTGCAAGGCAACGCCCATGACTTTCATATATCCTGACACTACAGTCGTTCGTCATTGATGTGTCGAAGTAGCCGAGTCTAGAGATCTCCATCTAGGCGGCCTTTACATACGACGCCGCTCTCTTCCTCCGAAGTCGATCTCCCAGCCACTTCGCCTTTTCCGGTGACAACCAAGTCAAAAGCACCCGAAACTGATGCGCGAGTGCGGCGACCCCCAAAAAACCAGCATCCATAATGTAATCGGCAGATTTGCAAATGTCGTCCGCAAGTTTGGCATCCTCCTTGCTTGAGTCAATACCCGTCATAGAGCCTACGAACCCGTTGATGGAGATGACACTAGTTATCAGGACGACATGGGCTGAGGCGTGGCACATGTCTTGGTAGTCGTACACGGTCGGATATAGGTCGTCGTCGTAACGGGAGGGAACCTCAATCGGTGGTGCCTGATCGATCAGCGCTTGGTATATCTCTTTCGTCTGGCCCTGCATAATGATAAACTCTTGCACAAAGGGCGCAGCTTCTTCCGGCTTGCTGATGGCGAGCATCTTCTTGATCGTATCTGTCATTCTCGCCGCCAGCGGATGGGTCGACTTCATGATTGTGCTGTACTCGCAGCAATCGTAGCATTGGTCCAACGTGCCGCTCATTGCCGTATAGAATTCTTTGCTACTGGTGAAGTTGAAATTGCGGTATTCGAAGGCTGTCGCAACCTGCGTCTTGTCAGCCACTATACGCAGAACAGGGCGTGAACTATACATGCCCATTGTTGCCAAAACGTCCTTATAAACAACTGCCCCATCCCGTCAGAGTAGCATGAGGGGTCGGATATTATCAACAAGTGTGCGCTCCCTTTCATGTGCTTCAACCAGCCATCGTCATCGCCCGTACCAGTACACAGTTCGAACAGAGACAAGATGATGGTGGCCGTCACAATCTCTGGGGTCATGGCCATTTTTGGAAGGTTTATCCTCTTTTGTAGTCCGTGCAGCGCCCGTCCGTACCTAGCTCTTCCCTGTTGCAAGACGGCCTTGTCGTCCAAGGTCAAGCCAACATGGTGAAGTGCGAAGCTCTTCAGAGCATCGTCGAGAACAGGACTCTTGCCTAGCATGGTGCTTAGGCCTGCGAACCAGCCGCACAGCATGTCAGCTTGAGTATAGCCGCCAATCCCTCGGTGTGAGGGGATGCTGGTGCTGATAGCGTCCAGCAAGCGCGGGAACCAGACTGCCGAGGCGTCCAGTTGCTGAGGGACGGAGATTGCTGAGCGGAGAGCAAGTGCTGAAAACATAACCGACGGCGACTCCCTTCTTGGACCGTAACAGGTGCTCCCTCCACGTGATGCTACTGCATCCTGATGGCACTCACATGGACAGAGAGAGCATGCTTCACAGTGCGCCGATTTGACCAGCGGGCTGGGTTGCAAGGCGGTAACATCTTGCACTGTGAAGTCGAGGAAGGCGTATCTCGGCTGTAACGAGTCTGACACTGTTGCCTGACTGATGGGCCGCTTGAATGCGTTGGTGGCCCAATGTGCAAGCTGCCTCTGTGTAAGGGAACGATCGCGTCTGTGGGCTTCTCGAATAGCTCGCCGTTCAGTGATTGTAAGGTTCGTACGTGTTCTGGTTTTGAGACGTTCCATAATGACCATAAGGAAACGATTACCAGTGTCCGATGACTCTGGTAGGGCTGACACTCTCCTTCTATATATTACTGATCACGTCCTCCTGTATACCTTCCATCACTAGCCATAGTGTTCTGTATCGAGTCATGCATATTCCTGTGCTGCTACGGGAAGAACACCTCCGACGACAGAGGTCGTGCGGCCTTCTGGCGGTTTCATCACGAATCAGCCCGTGGTTGCATCTGCTAGCAGACGAAGTGTCTGCGTTGAGTTGGATGTAGGAATGCGGCTGGATAAGCTCGACCTCTAGATCCACCAAACCCTTTCAAGTATCTGATAAGGTAGGCAGAAGCCATGTGGGAGGCCTTGTAGGATGAGATATCAGATCGTCAGAATTCAGCAACGCTAGTTGAAGATGTGGATCAGTAATCCAATTACAGATGTTAGATAGACGCCTCCACATATTGATTACTAGGGCGCCTTGAACCGAGGAACAAGCTTCCTTTGGAAGGGCATGAAGGGCTTGAAACACCATAACGGCCAGACGGAAACACTCTTGGGGCAACAATGAATTTTCCATCGGCAATGCTGCAGATGCGGCGGCCGCGTGTGCAGCTCTACAAACTGCGCTTAGCCCATACAGACATAGCTTGCTTACTTAGCATCTTGGCTGAGAAGCCTATTTCGTTGACGGCCATCGAGAAGAGGGGGGAGTACTGTGCCATGTCATGGACAATCATGTAAGTGCTATATTTGGGTCTGCAGTCTGGAGCCTCATCATGCAATACCCACGTTCTTTCGTCCGCAAAGGATCGTAAGGCGGCCGCTTACGTCGGCTTGGCGTGTGAGCGATGTCGACCGCAGGCGCCGGAAAGACCTGATGTTACACCCGGGTTGTTGGACAATGCAACTTGTGGTGCTTAGGTGCTGGCTCTCGTGTATTTGCGGCTCAAAAACGGGTTGTCAAAAATGCCTCTTCGCTCTGTAGCAAAGCGTCCCTCAGGAAGCGCAAGCGCGCTGTGTCCGTTCGTTACCTACAGTGCTCAACGGCCAATGCACCGCTAGTGTGTCCTCTGTTAATGAATGCTTCTTGCTTCCGACCGGTCCGACGATGAACGGTCAAAGAGTCCGGCTGAAGTATTGGGAGATCGTTCGATGGTGTAGACCGATAGAGCAAAATGCGAACATTCTACCAGCTAGTCATAGGAGCGAAGAACGCTACAGTTGTATGCTAGATTGGAACGAAGATTTCGGTGGCGCCGTATATCCCGTAACGCTTCGTCTGGGACTAATCTAACGATGGCGAGGACTTACACTTCCCCCTAATGATCGCGTGAAGTACTAAGTCAGATCGGAAATTGCTCCGCTCGGCAGTGAGAGTTGGTTAGACAGATGGGATCTGTACAACGGTAAACCGGAAGGGACAGAGTTCAGAGTACTTAGGAAGAAACTGAGGATATATTTCACGAAACAAGGCACTTGTGACAGGAGGAAATTTAGCAGTTGGCCTGGGAATGTTGGATCTAGAAAAGCGACTGGCCACCTTTTATATGTGTTTTGACGGCTCGGAGACCACAATGTTCAGCGGTTCCTCTTGTTACTAACGGTTGACGTGACATATTCATATAAGCTGCAGGCTTGACACCTCGTCACGCGCTGGATAGTTCCCATGATGGAACATGCCCAATCTGGCCATACGGGTCTGCGGGTCGGATGCAAGGTGTTGACGTGCAAATCAAAGCAGAGTCACGTCGTCGTCGAGGTCGAGAGAGGGGTCGTCACGTGATGACATGAGAGCGAGTCGCGCCGCGGCGCGCCTGACTCGAAGTGGGCAGGGGTCATCGAGGGCCAAAATCGCAAAGACAAACATTATTCAAGCCATCGTAACTGTGTCCATCTTCAAGTCATTTCGGCTCTGTATAGCTTCGTTTTTCGCCCCTCATCATCCATTCGCTCAATTGAAGTTTTCGCCGCTCGTTCAACTGTCATTGCTTCCGCAACCGCAAACCTGCGCACACCAGCCGAAAGGGGGTATTGTTCTGGGGCCTCTGCCGGAGCAACGACACACGACCACCGTCACGTTTGCGCCCCTGCCGTTACCAGCGTCGGTATGCATGCGCAAAACACCAGGTAATCCTCAGCATGCCGTGGCGACCTCTGCCTAGGATTGCTTTCGCTGTATGCATATATCCTTTTCAACCTTCGGCGCCGGCGGACCTACCCCTCGAAATCGGGGATGAATTGTACATAATAGAGCAAGGGGGAGCGGATGGATCTTGGTATAGAGGATACCTGGTCGCGCCTCCCTCGCTGTTGGCCGGGTTGACAAGCACCCAAGGGCAGACTCTAGAGGCCCGCGTCTTCTCTGGCATCTTTCCTCGAACATGTGTTGAAGTCAGGGAGTTGCTGGGCGAGGCCAACATACACGGGGTCGACTCGACAGCGGGATCAAGAGCGGGCAAGAGAATCAGTAGCGGTTTCGGTTTCCCACCGGGGAATGGTGCCTTGACACCATCTGACGATGCCGCGAGTCTGAATAAGAGACGGGCCTCCGGTGCTGGCACGGGACGGTCTTCAGGGCAGAAGTCGGACAAGCAGGATGGAAGGGCGAGTAGAGAGTCTCGGAAAACTGTCGTGTCTTCGCCAATACAACAGCAACAGGTTGTGCCCCTCTCACCCGTATCGGTTCCGGCCAGAGATCCCAATGCGCCGAAACCCATTGCACCAGTACCGCTGCTCAAAATTGGCGACGAAACACCCACATCTGCGCAGGAACCATTGGTGGATGAGATAGCGTCGTGTCTCCGCGAATGGTACTCTACAAAGCTGCACGAATTGTTGCTTGCGCGGAAGTACAAATCTTTGGATGTCATGTCGGCTCTCGTTCAACGGTTGGATACGGCAAGACGACAGCTCCTACATAAAGTCTTGACAAGCAGGGAGCTGGAAGAGTTGCGGGAAAACATAATATGGGATTTGGTCATTGGGAATAAGATGCTGAGCGGCGAGGTTATCGTCCGCTGTCCATTGGAACGGGGACGGATCCTCACGGCAGACGACTCTCCCGTGGAGATTGTGAAACTGCAGTCGGTGATGAGCTCCTTAAAAACGAAGCCCCCAACACCGCAAGTAGTCAGTGACACACTTCACCATCTCCTTGTGGACGTGAGAAGCGTAGTTGGGGACTTTACGCAGCCCGCGACACTGTCCGTATACCTCTGCAGAAAAGCCCCCGGCGAACCGCCGGCGCCAATTTCAGAGATATTCGCCATTGACGTCTCTGCAACAGACGTCGCAAAGCAGGCCGCGGAAAGCAAGATGAAGACCTTGTTCGTTGATCTTACATCTACAGATATCGGAGAAGGAGCGGGCTCCAACTCGATATTGTATCTCGTCTTCAAAGTTTCTGCCAACGAACCCTTCCGCATCAGTGCGACCGCTGCAAGCTCCTCTGAGCCGCGGGAGAGCACCTCCAGCGTTCAAGCCTCGACTCCTACCAGCAACCTCGGCAGCATCAAGGGTGCCCGACGAAGCGTCGTGTGGGGGTCTCGACGCAACAAAGAATCAGTGCCGGCGGGCAAGGTCGAGGAACAGCGGCCAATTACCGGTACTTCACTGAAGGGCAAGATTCCTGAAAGCCGGCCTGAACCGATAAGGACTACTTCCGGCAAAGACACGATCAAGCGCATTGTTGGTGTCGGAGTAGTTGAGGTTGGGTCCACTATGAGACAGCAACAACAAGTGGAAAGGGATGTCATCATGTGGACGCCAGCACTCTCGCCCGAGCAGCAAACTGATAACCTAGAAGGCTGGCAGACGTTCATCTCTGAATTGATACCAAGTCCATCCGGCAGATACATGAGGTCAACAGTCACTAACCGACTTCACGCATATGTACAACCTTTCGCAAGTCCCGACGCTGAAGCACTCGTACGACAAACACCGACACTCCTTCACAAAATCAATCCAACAAGGAAGATAGGCTTTTCTGGTACGCCCACGCGACCACGAAGCGACATCTATCTTACCCTAGTCGAGCCGATGCTTCCATCCGGAGCCCTATTGTCTCACCCTAAGAACGGCGCTGTACCTTTGGGCACCCCTGTAAAGATGGCCAACCTACAGCTGACGATCGAGGTTCGAAGAGCGACAGGGGAACGCATCGAAAACTGTATCTACCCTTCCTGCAACAGCGCTGGCCATACCGCTTGGCGCACCCCAGCAGTCGAGCGAGGAGAAAGCTGGAACTCAACTATCCGACTTGCCGTTGACCCTGAGGATGTTCCTGGATCGCATGTTGTCATGAGCGTTGCTGATTCGCCGAATTTCCCCTTCGCGCTGTGCTGGATGCCCCTCTGGAATCAAGGTGCTTTTGTGCGAGACGGCGACTACTCCCTGGCTCTGTACAAGTACGATGAATACACCTCGAGCATGATATCCGGTAGAGGCGCGTATCTGGCACTTCCATGGGCATTATCAAAGAAGACTGATCTGCAATCTGAACCACTGGCTGAACTGAAGCTCCGAACATTCCTTTGCAGCACAAAGTACTCTCAAGATCCGAATCTGTTAGGGATCCTCAAGTGGCGTGATCAGGAGGTTGGAGAACTGGTCCCTCTGCTGAACAGGTTCCCCTTCGTTCCCGAAATTGAGATCGTCAAGCTGCTCAACGAGGTGCTTGATGCTCTGTTTGGTATACTAGAAGAGTATGCCTTGAGCCCGGAGTACGAGGACCTTGTCTTCCATGCTTTGGTCATGGTATTGGGTATAGTGTACGATAGGAGATTTAACCTTGGCCCCCTGGTTGATCAGTATGCGGACACGCGCTACAACTTCCCTCTCGTCGCTCCATGCCTGCTGCGCAGCTACAACCGTCTCTTATCGAATCCTACCGATCCGCAAATCGCGCGACGACTCAGAGCTACCTTCAAGGTAGGCTCGCATGTCCTCAAGTTCATCATCAATGCGCGGTCGCGACGAGCGGACGGCGACTTGACACCCACACGCCAGGTTCTTGGACTGTTCCGTTCTATGGAGACGCTCATGCGGAATCCAGCGGCTATCCTTGTTGGTACCAAAACGCTCATCGTTCAGCACTTTCATAACTGGATCGCTGAGTTCCGCGGCTTCTTGCCTCCTTTCGAGATACTGGATACCGCGGACAGTTTTCTGGGTTCATGCAACGAAGTCCAGGGCAAGCTCGTCCTGTACAAGTTGATATTGATACTCAACGTCAGCAGTCTCGAGGTCTTCCAACAGCCGGAAACTAGAACAAGGCTCGTAACCTACACTGCACGTTGGCTTTATCCCTACTGGGGTAAAACCGCCTCAGCAAACGATCAGTACCGCGATCAAGTTCGGCTATGCTGCTCTGTACTAGCAAGTCAACTCAACGACCTCGGCGGAACGGAGGCATGCGACTACATCGTCAAACTAGTTGACTCTTACCATGCCATCCTACCCAAGGTCCAAACGCCGAAGACTTCTCTTTCTTTCTTGTTCCCTTCGTCGTATCCCTTCCCGTCGCGCTCCACTCATGTCGAAGAATATTTCGACGAAGCGCTCGTCGAGATCTCATCCTGTCTTTCAGCGCTGTTTCAGATACCCCAATCGTTGCATTTCCGCCATCCGAACCTTGGCGGGTTTCTGTCGGATACTTTGCAAGTCTTTTCATCCGTCCTCAACTGCGAGGCTTTCCCCGCTCATTGGCTGAGCGTACACATCTTTCACCACAGAACCACTATGAGAAGCTTGGAGAGGATATCGCTCATCCTCATCGAAGAGTTTCTCCCTCACCCGGACCAGGCGGACGACTTCAACACCGAGCTATGGCGACTGTTCTTCTGCACGCTGCTGAAATTGGTCGGCAGCGACGCGCTTGCTCTTGAGACTTTCCCAGAGCAGCAGCGACGGGCTGTTTGGAAGATTGCCGGCGACGTGCGCGAGATGGGAGCGGAGTTGCTTCGGTCATCCTGGGAAGCAATTGGGTGGGAGACAAGCGCAGAAGAACGCAGCAAGTACGGTATCGAAAGGATGGGCGGCTACCAAGTCCAATATGTGCCGTCTCTCGTCGGTCCGGTGCTCGAGCTCTGTCTCTCGGTGCACGAGGGTCTTCGGAGCGTTGGTGACAGTGTACTCCAGACCATGATGCTCAGCGAATGGACGCTGAGTCAAGATCTATCCATCATCCAGTCGGAAATGGTTGACTGTCTGGACAATCTCTTCAGGACGAAGCAGATAACCGAGAGTGCTTTCCAGAAGTTGTTCATCGTTGAGCTTCTTGATGCTTTCGAGCGAATGCCCGAAATGCCGGATCCTCATTTCTTTCCAGTAGTGAAGGATCTGATGCACGGCTGCGAAGAGCTTGTGGATCTTCTCATTGCCGTCTACGAACGTCTACCGCCCGGAGGCCAGGGCAACGGCGAGGCGTTCCTGATTCTCGACACACTCAACCTCATGGGCTTCCTTCAGAATCTGGGCAAAGACGACATGTACATCCGCTACGTACATCAGCTGTCCAGCCTTCAGCAGATTGGCCGCAGACCGACTGAAGCTGGCCTGGCTCTGCGACTTCACGCCAAGATGTACGACTGGGATCTCAACACTACGCTAGAAGCACTCTCACAACCTGACTTTCCGGCTCAAACGTCATTCGAGCGAAAGGAGCAGCTGTATTTTGAGATGATCAAGCTGTTTGAGGAGGGGCAATCGTGGGACAACGCTTTGGCATTGTACGCAGAGCTTGCCACTCAGTACGAGCAGAACCTGTTTGATTTCTCGAAGCTCGCTCGTACACAACGTGCCATGGGGACTATCTATGACAACATTGCCAAGGGAGAACGGCAACAACCGAGATACTTTAGTGTCAGATTCCGTGGCTTTGGATTCCCGAGATCCCTACAAGACAAGCACTTCATCTTCGAGGGATCCGGTACGGACCGTGTTGCCACCTTTGCCGATAAGCTCTTGTCCGAGTGGCCCGCTGCAACGACTCTTACTAGTCCTCCGGAAGTCGAAGATTGGGAGGGTCAGTACCTGCTCATCACTCCTGTCAGCGTCCAACGCGACCTGAAGCATCCCATCTACCAGCGCACCAAGGTATCACCATCAGTGCGGGACTATTACCTGCTCTCCAGGCCACAGAACTTCGTTACATCTCGTCGTCAAGTCAACCATCATGCGAGTAAAAAGGAAGGCAAGGAGGGTATCCTGGATCACGTGGTGGAGAAGACCGTTTATACCACGACTCAGCCATTCCCCACCATCACGAGGCGCAGTGAGGTGGTCACAACCAGCATCATCCGACTGTCGCCCCTTGAAGCAGCCATTGAGCGGACGACCAGGAAAACGTCAGAACTGCTTGTGCTGGAGAAGAAAGCACAGGAAGGCGGCGAGGACGCGGTGATGGCCCAACTCATGGAGGCCCTCATGGTCAGCGTCGACAGTGCCAGCGAGGTCAGCGTAGCCCGGTACCGTGCCCTGTTGCCCGTAAAGGAGCCGAAAGAGGAAGGCGGCCTCTTGGACGACGACGACGACGAAGAAGAAGAAGTCCAGCTCAGCCCTCTCGAAAACGCCCTCACAGTTGCTCTGGTGGACCACGCCTTAGTGGTAAAGCGTTGCCTCGCCCTCCTAGGCAGGCCAGCCCACCAAGCCACCAGAGCCGACCTTCAAGCTCGTAAGCCCCATCCTTTCCCTGAGCTCACCTTCCTCTCTCCTTTCACCGTGCTAACTCAGCCCAGGATTCACACAAACCTTCGCCCCCGAACTCACCATCCTCTCCCCCCCACCCGCCCGCGGCCCCAGTCCATCCCTCTCCCTCCTCCGCCCACAAACCCACATCTCCTGGTCAGCCGCCCACTCTCCCCTTCCAGGTCTCGCCCCAATCACCACCTCCCAGGGCGCCACCAACAACAACCCCATCAACGCTCATCCTCTATCCCTCTCCCTCCCCTCGCCTCTGAACTTGTCCTCATCCCCGCCATACACCAACCCAGCAAGCATGAGCATCTCCGCCGCAGCTCCACCAGAGCAAGGCCAAGGCGAGAGAGGGGAGCGGAAGACCCGCCACGAGAAAAACCGCCTCAGCTTGACGTTCTTCAAACGCCAATCGGTGCGACCGCAGGGGTCGGTGTCCAGCGGTACCGGCACTGGCACTGATGACCATGGACCTGGTTCAGGAACGGGTCGGCCAACACTAAGTCCCGATGCTGCAATGGGGGCGTTGGATAGAGGGGTGGTGGAGAGGAAGGGGAGTAGAACGTCGGTGGGGCATACGAGCGTTGATATTGCTACTGGTGTGTGGGCGGGTGATAGTACGAGTCAGAGCAGTACCGGCGGAGGCACTGGCGCAGGCACGGGAACGGGCACGGGGACGGGGAAAGGGGGTGGAGTGATGGGCGGGATGAGGAAGAGATTGAGCGCGCTGCATTTGGGGACGGGAATGGGTGGGGGTGGAGGTGGGGAGGGGGATGCAGGCGTGAGGAGGAAGAGGAGTGATGTTAGTGGGGTCAGTCTTGTTAGTGGAGGGGTTGTTGAGGAATGATATGGTGCAGATCAATGAGTGGATGGTCATAACGGTAGGGACAGAGAGAGGTGAGGATGTATGGGAGTAGAAGGGGATATGTGGGGTCATGTTTGAGGTATTATTTGGAAGGAAGCTAAAGAGGAGGAACAAAAGCTAAGGTGTTGGTTACTGGGTCATTTGTCTCGTACATGTTTTGATACCCCTCTCGAGGTGGGTACTTTTTCCGTAAGGTGTTGTTTGTATAGATACTATCTTTTTCTACGCTGTAGTTTCTAGACTTGTATACTTATTGAAGGGTGTGTTCGCACGCACTCGTAATCATGGGGATAGGTAGTTGGATATGGAAAAAGTTGTATCGCTCACAGTCGATGTGCATGAACTCTTGATCGCGTTGGTCATGTTGATGTCCGAGCAACGAAGGCAATGGTTGAACTTGTATCACGGTATTGTCCGACAATTGTATCCGGGCAGGGAGGAGAGGCTGTTCGTTGAAGCAGGCAAAGCACATGTAGTACACCACTGTCCGTCAACATGCCCAAGCTGAGACCATCGAGTGATCAACTGGGCTGATATCAAGTCCATACTATGTACGCTAAACGCTAAACGCTAAACCGCACACAATGATCCAAACAATCGCTAATCCCCCCCACCTACCCGCTTTCCCATCACCTACGCAGGGACAACCCTCCACCGAAACCCCTGGCACGGATCCACAAGGATATCATACTCCCTCCCCACCGCGATCGGCGTATCAAAATACTCCTCATAGAGCGGACAAGTCTGCCACTTATCCTGCCTGCCGCCAAAGTTACTATCAACCCCGCAATCCAACCACTGCCCTCCTCCATCGCTGCTCCGCTGACAAGTTATAAACAGGTACGAAGACCCCTGGCGCAGGATCCACTCCTGCGGCATCATCCTCACAATCGTAAAGTCCGTGTACTGATCGATCGTTGCGTACAAGGGTGTGGTTTGGGTGTAGAGACGGCCGACGCAGTCGATGTTGTACAGACTCGCCGCCGCTAACGAGGGGGTGAGGTCGAGGTTTATGAGCGGGGGGTTGTCCGTTGGAGGGCGGGCTTCGGGGGCGGAGGTGGCGTAGGTGTTTGCGAAGGAGTCGGTTTGGGTCGGGGTCAGGGGCACGGCTTGGAGTTTGAAGTTGGGGGAGGGGTTGGTGCCTGCGCAGATGGTGGCGGTGTAGGAGATTGTGAAGGTTTCGCTTGACTGGGGAGGGGAGGCGTGTTAGTGAGGGGTGGGAAAAATGGGACGGGACAGGGGAGACGAGGAGGAGAGTGGTGGCTTACGGTGACGGTCTTGGATGGGACGGTGTAGGTGATTGTGTAGGGCAGGGTTTTGGCGGTGAATACGCCGTCCTGCACCGTCTCGGTTACCGTCTGGACGTGTTAGCACGCTCGCCAGGCAGTGGATCTGGATCATGGGCACACCTTGGTTTTGGTCGCCTTGACGTTCGTCGTGACGGTAGCCGTTACCGTTTTCCTGGAAGTAGCAGGTGCTGGCTTGGTAGCGATACACGAGCAAGCCTCCGATACCAAACTCGTCACCAGACCGAGGACCTTCCCCTGGCTGTCAACGGAAAGCTTGCCGGTGCTCGCGGCTCGTCGATTGACTGCGGCAGCGCCATAACTGGAGGTTACAGTGCTCCAAACGCTGGAGTGGCTTAGGTCAGCTCCGTATCCTCTCGTTGCACACTTGTATGCCTACAAGGAAAACGATTGATCTGTTGTCGTGTCGACGCCTTTGGTCTTGTACTTGGTAGCCACCTGCACAGAGTTAGCCCAAGGACCAAAAAGCGAGAGAGGAGCTATACCGCGCTGTACTCCGTTAATGTGTATGTATTCGTCCGCTAGAGGCCGATCAGCATACGCCCTTCTAGAAGGCCATCGTCCTCACCGTTATTGTAGCTGAGATGGTGACGGTCGTGGTGCCAGTGGTCTTCTCCTTCGTAGAGGTTGCCGTCACTGTCGTCGTCGCCGTGCTTGCTTTCGTAGGATACCCCAGGAAAGACGTGCAGAAAAAAGACACCCCATTCGCGTCGTACGACTTCAGCAAGTCGATAGCCGGTTTCGCTACATCGCAAATGCCGCGCTCCTCCACAACAAGAGCTGGGCTAGCTTCAACCGAACCCAGCACACACAACGCAGCCAAAGCAATTGAGACTGCGTGCAACATTGTCAGTACAGCTACGAAGCAATAATGTTATCAACAACACCCACCGCCATGATATCCAAGGGGCCTTCCCAATATTTCAACAACCTGCAAAGAGCCATAGCTCCCGCATCTGGACTCCCTGGGCTTTTCAGCCCTGTACTACCTTGCGGCTGATCGAAGCTTGTGGCGCTCGCTTGCCGTCCCCATTCGACAACTTTAACATTAACCATTGGCGCCAAGCTCAAAGCTAGTTGACGACCAAGATCATTGGAGGACAAGCAACGATGCGCTCGGTAACTTCTGCCAGCGTTGGTGACTTTGCTGTGGCTTGGTGTTCGGGATGCCGAGCTCTGACTTTGACCCCTACTGTCAAAGTTTGGATCATGTGAGACGGATGGTTCTCAGCAGATGAGATTGGACGGATAAGTGTGGTAGACGTGGCGAAGCATTGCTCTTCATGGTATTCTCGAAGGTCCTGCCTTCAATACATATGTTCATTAGATAAGTGACGAGTAAGGTATATTAACAAAGAACGGAGAACACCAGCCTCTCCACCTTCTATATGTCTAGGAAATACGAAACGGCTACAGGCTATTTTGCAAGAGCTGCTTGACGCCAGATCATGAACTCTCCTCAAGCTCCAGAGCCGGCCTAGATTTCAGACTCTCTTCCAGGGTCTCGTAGCCGGAATCAGACTGCTCCTCCTCAATCTTTAGAAGCCTGTACCGCTGGCGCTGTGTGACTTCGTCTGGTACACTACCGCCAACGCAATGGTCGCAGTGTTGCAGTTCGGATCCAGGCTTTTTCTGAATTGTAGAGTCAGCGCTATCGTCGCCATCATTTAGTCCTACGGCCTCGTCGAAGGTCCAGTTGAGAGGAGGGTCGCCATGATCTTCAGACCGGACAGCCATTCCTTTGTTGTATCTGACCGTGCCTTCCGGTTGGAAAGTAGAGTCGTGCAGCCGTTTAAGAAAAGTGGTAAGATTCTCCACCTCTGGCCGTCGCAAAGTTGTCACATCCGTTAATGGCGAGGAAGGTCTCTCCGGGTTTACCTCGCAAGCTGATGCACTACGCCTTACGTCCAGTCCTTGGCTGGTCTTCGGACAAATAGGGGTGGTAGTGAAGACCTCGTCATCTTTGTAGTGCCAGCTGCGGGAGGTGTCGCTCCGACTGAGGTAAGTCTGCCCTTCCTCTGCAATGCGTGCGAGGGGTTTGACTGTTGCTGTTTGTATCGCTGGTGACATGGGCAATGGTATCCTCTCAGGCTCAATCGGCTCATGAGACTGCTCAGCGGTGGCTCGAACGGGAACAACCCGACTGCCACCAACATAGAACGTGTTTATCGCAGGCTCTACCCTTACGTATGAGGTGGGCACCCAAGCGTCCTTTCCGTTGCTCCTTGCCAACAACCACCCTAGGCCATGTCAGCGTTTGAAGCAGGCTAACTGCTTTGGATTGACTTACCATTGTTTGCTTGGTTTAGAATGTCAATCATTTCACCTTCTTTGACGGACAATTCATTATCTGCTGTTGCATCGAAAGCATACAATACGCGAGCCATTTTCCCCGCTGCAGCAACCTGATCGTTATACTCTTTGGGCGTCTTCTTGTTCGAAAGTCTGCCGAGTTGTTGCGATTGAACATCTGCGGGAGGGAAGGGCATGAGTTGAATGGTTCCCGACCTCCTCCCGCTCTTTGGAATCGTGATCGTCAACTGCGGCCTCCAGATGGTTGGGCAGTACGCCACAAGAACCGGTGCTGCGGCGTATTTAGCTGGATTGGGGATGACGATGTTGAGCTTCGGCTTCAGAGGAAGGGCCTTGCTGTCCAGTCGAGATTGGTTGGATTCTTCTCTCAGCTTCCCGGTATCCGCACTGTACTTTGCTAGCCGCGACTCCGTTGCCAGATAGCTCGAGTATGGACCATGAGGCACTCGGTAAGGCATGTATGCCGAACTCTGACGTGCTACCTTGGGCAGGGGTAACGTATCGATGCCATGACCATCCGGCCTCTGGCGTTCTTTCTGTGCTACAGGGCTAACCGGAACAGAGTCATTCAATGAGCGGTCAGGAAGCTCAAGCACAGTTGCCTCGGCGTCCATCTCCTGAGGTATGCGGGGATCAGACAACATCTGCTCCCATGTCGCGTCACCAGAGGGAGCCTTCCTGAAGCTACGACGCAGCCATTGATCCACTTGGAAACGGGAGGTGCGTGCTTCGGCCTTCTGATTATCGTCCGTGCTGGATGGACGTCCGAGGTCAATCGGGTCCATGTGCAGCAACCTGAAGCCTGATGGTCGCTGCCCCTTGATCAAGGAGAATGACCTCGGCTCGTGGCGTGGTGATCTCTGAAGCTTCGTCTTGGAACGCTTTGGTGCAACGGCATCGTCATTACTCTTGGATCTGAACCCCATACGCAGACGTTTCCTCAACGGCGAAGAAACATCATCCGTCTCTGCACTCTTATCTGCATCGGTACTTGCAGTGCTACCAAAAGATGGCTGCCTTACAGTAAGCACCCGCGTAAGTCTTCGTGTGAGAGATCGCTTAATGCTCGGGGTGGCAGCGTTAGGTGACTGTTCGCTAGGATCAGAGGCCGCTGAGCTGGAGGCTTCGTCATCTGCTTCGCTGCCGTCCGATGCCGCAGACGAGGGCATCGGGATGAAGGCTTCCTTGGCCGTATCCAGCTCCATCTTCTCAAACAAATCAAGCTTTGCGCGAAGAGTTTGTTGTGCTTTTACAGGCTGTGGTATGCGTGCAAAGGCGCCCTCTTCCACCCTTTCTCCGATTGGTGTTCTCATGTCAACGATGGGTAGTTCAGCAACTGTTGCAGCTTGGCTTGCAGCGAGCGAAGGACGTCCCCACCCTTCCGGCTTGTCTTCATTAAAAATGTCTTGAAAGAGTGTCGAATGGTTTCTGATGAACTCCAGCTCGTCTAGCGGATGGCTGTATACAATATCAGGTGGTATAGTGCGACGGAGAACCTCCGCATACACAGGATCTCCCTTCATCTCATGGATGGCAGCGAGTAGCCCGAGGGTCTCGTTGTACTCCGCAGTATATGACTTTCCGAGAACCCGCTTCAACTTCCGCTTGCTGTGCAAGGCCTGCTTGCAGATCTTGAATGCAGTCTCGAACTGGTAGTCGAACAGGTGAGCCAGAGCCAGTGCGTGCAAGAGGTTGCTTATTGCTGCATCGGAACCACCCTTAGTCTTGGCAATGTTCACGATGAGTGGTTCAGCAAGCCGCCACTTGTGCTGGAAGAAGTAGCAGACCGCCAACTGAATTTGAAGTTTCCGGAAATCGCTATCTTCTGGAGTCGAGCCAGTACATCGATGGATTGCCTTCTGTAAGAACGTCTCGGCTTTGACAAAGTCCTGGTTGAGCATGCTTTCCTTGGCAACTTCTCCAAGGCCGCTAATAAAAAGTAGCTCAAACTCCGCCTCATCATCGGCTTCATCGTCATGATCCTCTTCCATGTCGGACACATCCGAGTCAGAATGAGCAGAAGATGCTGGCTTCAAGGCAGGGCTCATCAACGGTGGCGTTGTCGGTTTGGCAACGTTGAGTGGAGGCAGCTTCCGCTTGGTCGTCCCCTGTACCTGTTTGATATAGTGCTTGATCTGCTCCCTCTTGTCAAACGTAAGACTGCCCCTCACACTCATGGCGGTATCGGACTGAACATGATTCCATGCCGTGCCGTTGCCGTGGATAGTGCTTGCTGTGGAGCTCGCACTGCAGTGGAAGCTTTGAGCAGCTTTTGCGAGGCTCCGGAGGTTGTGGGCTACACGGGCAGCAGAGGGATCCCATAACGAGTGGGAAAAGCCGCCACCATGTTGGATTGCGGCTTGCAGAGACTGTTCAACAGAAGCTTTCAGCTCGCTCAGCTCGTAGAGAATGATGTCCTGCGCGCTGTTGCTCCGTAAGGACAACGATCTGGTGGTACATGAGCTGAACATTCTGGGACATGACAGGCCTGAGAGCTTGAAGCTGAACGAGAGACAATGCTCACACGTTGATTGCAGACAGCATCGTCTGCAAAGCCCAGTTAGACTTGTGTACCTTTTCCTGGAACCCCGCAATGTCCCTGGCGAACATCGTCAGGTCCACCGCAGCCTTCGTCCGCCTGAACAGTCCATTTTGCTTGGCGGAAGCCTTGATCTTGTTCACCAAACCTTCCAGTTCGGCCAAAGTCGTCTTGCAGTCAGACATGCAGCGCGCACTCTGTCGCCAGAGGTCCTCGTCCATCGAAGCCAATGACAACGGGCAACCGCGACATCCGGATAGCGTGCGGTCAACAGCCTCTAAGAAATTGGTCAACGTCGACAACTCCGTACATAAGGTCGAGATGCGGCTGTCCGCGTTACGATACGTCGACACGAAATCACACAAGGTCGCTGAGACAGCCTGCGCTGCCTGGAGCAGCGTGATAGCTGAGGCCGCGATGGATAGCGGATCCATGATTCCAATTGTCTTCACTCAAATCATTCCACGGCTTCCTCAGGCTGCTGTTGGTTGACCGCCGCTGAACGTCAAGGTCCCGTATGAAGCCTTGAGCATCAGCAGGCTGCGGGAACGAACGAATAAACATGATTGCGAATTGTGGCAGTGCTTTCAGCAGCTGCGTCGCGTTTGAACAATGCCAGGTGCAGACGAGGGGGCCGAAAGAATCTTTGGAGCGAATCTGCCTCGTTGGACGACGAGGCTGTGTCAACGAGTCGGTGAAACGTCGAATTAGTGTGTACTGAAAGCGGTCTAGTGCCGTTTACCGCAAACTTCATACCGCATTGAACATTAGTAACAACCCTTGCTCTATATACGCGCCTACGCCTGCTCCCAAGCATAGAGACCTGCTCTGCAATATTCAAAATAGCCTCTAATCCCACGCTCATCTGTTGACACACCGTGCTACTACGTGACGACAGAACAAGCATTGCCAAAGCACTGAGGGCAAGTCGTGTATGCCCCCTGTAAATGCTCTAAAACCCATCAGGTCTGCTCTCTACAAACGATAATGCTTCATGCCCGTCATCGTCCGTGACATGTCATGCCAGCATTACAAACTCAAAACTCCATGGCCACGTGACAGATGCGTTATCTACAGAAGAAAGGCTTCCAACACCGCCTCGCTCACAACACCCAGACTCCCTATTGATGATCATAAAATGGAAGCGATCGATGTCCATGCTTGTACCGCTTGGATCGTAAGATAACAGCACAAACTCTTGTGATGAGTCCGGTTGCTGCGTTGCAGCCCAATCTTCGTAACAGTAGAAAAACCCATTGAAACTTGGATAACTCAAACCCATTCGTTGGTCTACTTCGACGGCATCAGTTGCAGTAGACGGACGCTCTGTATGATGGTATATATGGTAGTAGCCCGGTTCCGAGCGCCTGAAGCGGACTTTAAGCCTTAGTACCAAGGTCCAGAACCCCAACAAAGTAGTGATTCTTGAGAGAGATGGGGGATGTGGAGGACTCAGAAAAACGTCCTCGTCACCGAATCCTTGAAGCTCCATCAACTGGTGCCACTTGTCGACCCCTACTATGGAGTTATTCTCGGAGCTGTCCAGCGTCATCCAGCTGGTTTGACAACCGTGTCTGTCTGGAACTGATAGAAATAAACGAGTGGGGCCTATTCTACTTCGTCCTGAAGATTTGTAGTTAACAGGGCCGTCCCAGCCTACCCAAGACCAAGAAGGGAACCATATAGCCGTTCCGCCCCTAATATACGGGACTTTCCTGTTCAATTGGAGTGACGGACAACTGCGCCAACCTAATCTGTGGTTAAAGCAACTGCGCGCTACAGCAGAATTTAGTAGCAGCTGCCGCCACCCTCTGGGGTAGTCGGTGTCCGTAAAGTCCTCAATCGTTGCGAGAATAGCAGTAAAAGCATTTACAACGTCTTCCGAATGGGTAACCTTTCTTCTGGTATACTCTCCTACGAGCTTTGCGTAGACTAGCCGTACGTCTTTAAGGTCGTTGCAGATCTCAAAGGTAACAGGCCGTGGATCAGGGTCTGACTTTATAGTGTTCCACCATGGAGGACCGCTTCTGAAGTGTGACTCCAATTCCTTCCCTCGTCTGGCGCCGGCGACGCCTTCAAAGGCATAATGTTCTCTCCATTCGGCTTGGCAGTTGCAGCAGTACCAGAATGCCTCTGTATCAGTTAGATAAAGACAGCGCCTGGAGACGTACTGCTCTTGGTAAGTCCAAGCCCTGGAGCCCCACCGAGATCTACGAATGGAGTGCATAAGTGCAGGCATGGTCAAGACTAGACTCAATATCTGCTCCGGCGATGCTTTTTCGTGATGAGTACGATACTGCACTATTTCTCGGTCTGATATCCCAGCCAGGCCGGCATCAGCATCAACCCCTGCAACCGCAAAGATGGTTAAAGTAGCGTTGCTGTAGATCTTGTCCATTGCTTGTATCAAGACATGCTTTTCCTTCTCATCATCTTGCACTATACATAGGCTATCAACCCACAGGTACTGATAGCCCATGCCCTGAACAAGCGATATTGCATCGCAAATAGTCCGAGGTAGCCTCTTTCCATGGTGTGACGCGGGCAATGACTGAAGTGCACCAGGCATGTAAAGAAAGGCAGCAGTGGATGAGGAAAGTCGAAGATGCATAGGGTCTTGCTGCTTACCCCATACGTAAGATAGCGCAAAGTAGGTGGTACAGGCAGGTACATCAACCAGACAAAGCTGACTGACATCGACGAGCCGCAGCCGATCCTGCGATTGTCTTGCGGACTTGTTATCTACATCGTGCTGGGGATGTAGCGAAGCCTTGGACGTCTCGCCGTTAGAGCTAGCCTGCGAACAACACGTGCTCATCCACGTTCTTAAAAGTTCCGTATCAATCACTGTGCTAATTCGGCGACGCTGGAAGGTTATGTCTCCGGTTGAGGAAGATCTGGACGACAAGTTCTCGATTTCTGTAAGTACTATCCGCTGCTTCTGATCTACAGCAGGGTTCTCTGGGCGGTTTTGAGCGGCGTGGGATGGTGCGTGATCGGTAGCGACAAGTATACGCGTCTGAGGCTTTCGCCGCTGAGACAACCATGCCCAGTGTTTGCTCCTAACAAAGCATTTTACTTCATGACCATTGATTCTCACCGGTAACCCAGGGTTCATCCATTCTGCTCCCCACTCCAGCCGAACAGCTTTCCGGACCAATGCACAGAGAGGGCAATCGAAGTTTCGGAACTTTTCCGTTAGTGTTCCGAAGTATTTCCCGGGTGTTTCCTCTTTGAACATGCGGGCTAGATCCAGTGCGGTGCATCTTGAGCAAAGCCGCCATGCTTGCTCATCAGCAGCCACACTATGGCATTCAGTGACCCTGTCACCTGGCAATTGACAGTGTTCGGGAACGATTGTAGTCTCGAGCTTCTTTGCATGCAGGTCTCGTAGGGCTTGAGCCTGTTGATTTTCTACTGCGCTGTTGGGTCGCTTTCTTGGATTAATTGGAATGGATGGCTCGCCAACAGTTGCGGTGTCCATAACGGATAGTCAAGACGAAGTAACGTAAGAGATTCAATGAATTGTGAAGGAAAGAAGGAAAAATGGGCTCTAATTGGGCCGAGGCCGAAGCCGCAATACTAAGCCGTGCGTGCAGCCTCATCACCTACCTGATGGTATGCACACGATTGATCAAATTGGACTCAACCTCAAGTTCCGTCGCACTCTACAAACTTTCTTCGAATCTTGGGTAAGATGAGATGATTGGTATTCTGCAAATCTTCTCAAAAAATTTGCCAATAGAGGTAGGTTAGGAACAACCGGCACGGATCATGTAGGAGCCGGAAGTCGTTCGTCGGCCCGAGCTCTGATGTCATCCGAGATTTTCTAGGGCCGCCGTTTGCCATTGCTACACAGTAATATTCAACACATCGTCCGACCTCAAGCCTACGGCGACGACTGTCCCATCAAACCACAGCACTCCTCACAATGTCAGCACCACAATCATTCCAAACGGCTCTCCGCCAACTCTCACGGCGCACCAAACTCCCCCACCGCGCCCCCATCTCACGAACAACCCTCTCCTCCGCCCGCGCCTACCACGCCCTCCCCCTCCCCTCCCACATCACGCACGCCCCCCGACGGCCCTCACCAACCCAAACCGCCCGCCCACGCATCACCACACCCTCCACCCCCCTCACCCGCCGCACAATCTTCATCCAAACCGAAGACACCCCCAACCCCGACGCCCTAAAATTCAAGCCCTCGCACCGCATCCTCCCCGAAAACTTCCCTTCCCCCTTCCTCGAATACCTCAACCCCCGCTCCACCCTCGCTCCCCCCTACCCCTCACCCCTCGCGGCGCAGCTCATGAACGTCGACGGGGTGACGTCGGTGTTCTACGGGGCGGACTACATCACCGTCACGAAGGATAGCGCGACGCTTTGGGCGCATGTGAAGCCTGAGGTTTTCAGCCTCGTGACGGAGGCGATTACGCAGGGGACGCCGATTGTCAACGTTTCCGAACGGAAGGCTGGGGAGGAAGGGGAGGAAGGGCAGAGCGGGGGGGAGGTGGATTCGCTGGCGTACAACGAGGATGACGATGAGGTGGTGGGGATGATCAAGGAGTTGTTGGAGACGAGGATCAGGCCGGCGATTCAGGAGGATGGCGGGGATATTGAGTTTAGAGGTTTCCATGATGGGCAAGTGCTGTTGAAGTTGAGGGGCGCGTGTAGGACGTGTGATAGTAGTACGGTGACGTTGAAGAATGGGATTGAGAGTATGCTGATGCATTATATCGAGGAGGTGAAGGGGGTGCAGCAGGTGATGGATCAGGAGGAGGAGATTGCGATGAAGGAGTTTGCGGCGTTTGAGGAGAAGCTGAAGCGGACCAAGGGGCCGGAGGCAGTTGGAGCGACAGTTGGGAAGGGCAGTTTGGACTACGTAGAGTAGTGGAGATGCTCCGAGACGAGGAACGAATTGGGGACAGGTTGAATATTCGGAATCGCAGAGTGAATGTCGGGCTTCGGAGTTTAGGCATGCAGTGTAAACTGTGTACAAAATTGCACTAGATACCAAAGTTCAAAATAATTGTTTTATGTTCTAGAACGACACAATTTCTCTATTGGTCTGCACGCCACAAGATTCTGATGACCGTGATATTCGTGACTCGTTACAAGAGGCTATGCAATGCCAATGGGTATCTCTCTGTACTGTAGGGACAAAAGAACGAAGTATAGACAAGAAAAGAAAAACTCAAGACCGGAGCTTATCTGTAGTTCTCGGCTCAGTGTACCAATTGCACACCAGGGTATACTCAATCCTTCTCAGTTTTACCGAATCCGCCCAAGCCCTTCATCCAAACTCGCTTTGTGCCGCCGACTTTGCCAAGACTTCCAAAGCCCTCTTGGGCCTCCTTGTTCCCTTCTTTCTCCCTGTTACCACTAAGAAACAACGTTCCAGAGCTGGCCTTCCTCGCTCTTTCAATCATGTCCTCCACCCACTTCTGCTTTTCAGCGGACATTTCCGTCTTCTTTGCTGCGGGGCCAGCGAGTCCAACTTCATCGCCCGTCCAGGAGAGGCGGGAGGAGGTGCGCGAGCCTACTGAGGCTGCCGAGGGTGGAGAAGCTTCGTCCACGTTGCCATCATTGGCTGCGACGGGTGTAGACGCAGTAGGAAAAGAATTAGAGATTAGGGGTGTACTAGGTATTCGCGTGCCCCTGCCAGAGCTACCTGGACGCTGGTCGAGGACGGACCCGGGACGGCTCGACGGTAGTGGCGTACGTCCTGCCTTGCCTTTGCCGTTTGCGGAGGGCAACGTGGGACTAAGCGCGGTTTGGAGGTCAAACTTCCCTTCGCTGACTGTCCGGCGTCCGTGATGCTCAGCATATTGGCGAAGATATTCTCCCAAGTCGGCCCAGCCGCCCCCAACACGGACCATTACTCTTTCGCCATGCTCACCCACTAGACGTACGAACAGCTTGATAGGCTGCTCCTTGCCCGGCTGACTGAGGTGATAAAGCTTGATCTCCGGATGGTTGTCGTTTGCAGACTTGCGTGAATGTACTACATCCCTTGCAGCAACAGGGCTGAGTGTAAGTGCTGGTGGACCGGTGGATAAGCGCGGCGGTCGGACGGCTGGTGACGGGCGACCGGTAGGGTTGGATGCTGTGCGCAGGTTTGACCTGCTTGACGGCGGTTGGAGCTCTGATTTTGTGCTGGAAACGAGCCTGATGTCGGCAGGTATTGTGGTTAGGATGTTACTAATTTGAAGCTCGAGTTGTTCCTCTCCTGAGAGACCGGTTGGTGCTGGGGGGAGTGTAGGGGGTTCCTCCAAGATGGATGGTGTATCAGCGCCTTTCTGGGAATCATCCACAGCACGGCCACGCCGCTTTGCCATCATTGCATTCAATGCAGGAGGAAGTCCATGGGTTGTAGGACGCTTGTTAAACGAACGAGCGGACGGCGAGTCTTCCACAGATAGCGCAGTTGGGCTGGACGGTGGTGGAGACTCTGGGAATGAGGGAGATGTAGGGGACGTAGGGGACGGCGAAACTGGTGGTGCTGATGACTCGAGAGATGGGAACACCACCTCAGTACAGATTGGCGTCGTGGGTGTATGCATGTCAACTGAGGCTGTCGACCTTCTTCGGATGACAATGGGAGTGATCGTGCGGGTCGAACTGCTTCTGCTGGCGAGATGTGGCGGTGGTGCTAGAGCTTCCTGGACTCTAAAGTATTCGAGGGCGGAAGCTTGTTGTACGTCTGGTGTGGAAAGATCTGACATGTCGCTAAGTGCCGGGCTTGGTTTTGAGTCCATGAAGGGTGCTGCGAGTCCATTGGAGATGCGGGATTCATTATCAGGTGCTGCAGTCTGCTTTGCTACATCTGCCGGTCGGTGAGTCAACAGAGGTATGTCAATGTGACTGGGGTGCTGCTTTGTGGGCACTTCAGTTACGGCGACACTACTGAGGTCCTTCGAACCGTCGAGTTGAGGTAGCTCTGGTTGCGTCGGAAATGACGTTGGAACGTCCATGGGTTGTTCGTGTGTGGCCTCAGTCGTCTCTTCCTTTACTGACGCGGCAGCTTGAGCATGCTGTCTCTCGGCCTCCTCCTGTGCTTTCCGACGCTGTCTGCTCCACTCACATTGCAACACCCGCCTCTCAGCGTCAATGACCCAGTTGCTGTAGTCGGCCTCAAGCGCTTCTAGACCATCAATCCACTCGTCTGGCAGCGTCTCCTCGCGGCCCTCAAGAGAATCCAGCATACTGTCGAGTCTCTGACCCGATCGCGCGAGCTTCTCCTGCAACTGATCTCGCATAACCTGGAACGTGACCATATCCAACTCCCCTCCTCCTTCCGGCGATATGGCTTTCCAATTGCTCTTCATCATCTCCCTAGCCGCACCCAAGTCTTCCAAATACCCAGGCACAACCTTCAGCACCGCCAACCGCGCCGACCAAGTACCCAACAACTGCGTCAGCAGCGCCAAGTTCGGCAAACACTGCAGTATCACCGCGGTAACCAACGCCGTAAACTCATCCAAATGCTGGTACCTCGCCGTCACATCAAACGGCTCCACACCCGCGTACCCCGACGTCGGTCTCGACCGCGACGAAACATGCACATCCAAAACATGCCCCTTCAACTCCTCGACATCCAGCTCCTCCAGCTCTTCCCTGATCTCCTCCAACCTGTGATCATACTCCCGCACCCTCGCTTCCGGTACGCTTCCCCCTTGTGATCCTGACGCGTCGAACTGTCCAGGCCAATCCCACCCCCCCACCTCCCCAACCCACTCCCTCAACACCCCCGCACACCTCGCGACCCTAACCCCAAAAGCCCTCTCGCTTTTGCTCGCCTCCATCAACCTCTCCACAAGCCTCCTCTCGCCCTCATCGTCCACCTCCTCCGCATCTATCGTAAGCACCCTCAGCGCCCTCGTTGGCGACAGATCCCTCAGTAACGGCTCGAGGGTGTCGCTGTGGTGGGCCTCGTATTGCCGGGCGCGCCGCAGGGGGGAGGAGTTTGTGAATTCCGCTGCTGGGGTTGTGGAGGGGGGAGAGGAGGAAGGGTTGAGGACGGGGGCGGAGGAGAACCAGGAGGACATGGTTGTGCCCGGCGCGCGCAAGGTGCGTGCGTGCGTGCGTTGCGGTGGTGAAACGTGTGGAGTGTGACGCTAGGGAATGGAAAGTTGTTCGAGAATGTTTGGGGATTGGGGTTCGCACGAGTCGGTAAGTTTAGGGTTGGTCAGAGCTTCGTGTGCCGGGACGGGACAAGGTGAGCTGAGGGCAATGACGCAGCTTTGAGGCCTGAGAGGTAGTTTTGCCTGAGGTTGCAAGATTTCTGTGTCGTTCATCACAGGTCAACGGGCTCAATGCTGGGTTATACGTTCTGAAAGTTCAATTTTATAAGTATATTATCTGCGACGAAGTGGCATACTAGCACGAGGCAGACCATATATGATTACTGTTTTGTGGCAATACATTCAGTTCTTTTAGGAGTATCTGCACCGATCCAAGAAAAGCGATGCACAACCCAAACACCAATATGAAATATACCTTCTACAACGTCAACAGCCCAAGCATAAACCGTCATGACCAAGTCGTGTCTAATACAGCACACCTGCTACTGCCTGTTCCATGTCGATAGCCCGTCAGCTACTCCGTATTGACAAAGCCGTATGCGTGATCCGTATCCGATTAGGCACTAAAGGTCAAGATGTTATTCCCTGTGCCCCATGCCCGGTGTGACTGTCCGAAGGTACTTCGCGATTTTGGGGGTATATGTGATTAAGCAAGCAAGGCAGAACTTGATGAGTGAGTCCGAGCCCGCCATCACCCACACCCAGAACGTACTATGTATGTTGTGGTTGAGGGGGGAGAAGAAGATGGGGGAGCACTTACAATAGAGACAATGTCAAATCACCCCGGATGCTGGCTTTGAGCTCAATCTCCACGTCCAGATTGGCCTCGAGCTTCAACTTCAACCCGTCCGTATCGTCCAAGCTACTTCCACCACCGATCTCTCCCTTCTGCGGCATCCGGTAGGGCTGGTTCGGATTCGTCCCTCGCATAGGAATCTCTCCTCTCTCCGCCCTCGCTCTTGTAACAGGACCGTCCATACTCGTGCTGTCCGGGCCAATACGTTCAAACGTCTGCATAGTTGACAGCTCACCGTTGGCGTCGGCCTCCTCGAGCGCTTCGAGCGAGGCCGTCTTCAGGTACTTGCCGTCTTCGATTCCCTGCTTTATGCGTCTGCGGCGGTCTCGGCGTGATTGCGAGCGCGAGCGGTTAGTTTGCTCCCCGGATTCGCGGCGTTCTTGCTTGATGAGGGCTTCCATCTTCTTCTGCTGTTGGACGGTTCGTTGAGCGGGAGCATGGCCGTCTGAGTCGGGCTCGTACTTCGGTTGAGGCTCCTCGATTAAGTCTGCCATTGTTGCGTTGTTGTGTGGTTAAGCGGTGGAAAGTGTGCTAAGGGTTTGATAACTTGATGCTGGAAAGCACAGCAGGACTATGTCGGGATGAGATTTGGTGCAGACGGTATACGAGGCAGTAGGCTGGAAAGGTGCGTATGACGGATATCGACAGTGTACATAAGAGTCCAATGAATTTTCAACTTCAACAGTGTAGAGGAGCGGAAGTCAAGCGGGTAGGGTGTAAGTTGCAGTAGAAAGGGTCAGCAGCAAAGCAAGATTCACACCCAGTCTCTCAACTGCCTTGGAGACGACAAGCCCAGGCGGTCATTCAAGCCAGACCCCAGCTCATTGGCAAGCCCACTTCCAACCCAAGAACACACACCATCTCACCCTTTACGCAACCAGAAGCCTTACCGTCTCAACCGAGTCAAGCCGGTGGGGTCCTCGTCAAGCCATCGAACCCTCCCCGCCGGAGAATAAATCGTCATCAGACAGCAAAAGTTGGATGCCGTGGCTGCAAGCTGCAACGTGCCATGCACGCGTCGAGGAAAGCGCCGTTTCATCCAACTTTCGTTTTTCCGCGCGAAGCCTAAAGGGGCATTATTCATGCCCACCAGCCACCTCGATCGGGTAATGGCAAGGTCTGAATCGTTAAGATCGGCGGTGAGAGGGCTACGTAAAAGCAGCGACAAGCCGGTTTCCCTGGTTTTGGTCGCGGGATGTCGGGTTAGGGTTTCTGCCAAGGTTTTTGACTGGAGAACACGACGCCACACTTAGCACATGGAAGTGGCTGAAGCTGTCGGAGATGATGTCATGGTGGCTTTCTAGCTTTCAGACCGCAGCGTCGACCGGTTAAGTCGGACTGGTACCGAAAGTTTGAGGTGAGTTATTGTGATGCGAGAGTCTATTTGTCCGAGTCGACGTCGCTGAGTGCAATGCCGTCTGAAAGACAGTGCCAGTTCTGCGGAGACCCGGATGAAACTGTGATCGCGGAGCAAGGAGTCTTACTGAAGGCATCACGACAGGCACCATGGATGGCTTCATGTAGCTTTTCTATATATACATTGGCTCTAGCTAGTAGATGTAGTCAGATTAAAGCAGATAGAAAATCTCGGGACTCCAGGTCAAACAAAAGAAATCCATGACATTCATGATCGAGTATTGAAAGGATTGCGAGTACTGTAGGTATCCGGAATCAAGGGCTTGCAAGCGTGGAATGATGTGATGAGCGTTACGCTTAGTTCCTGTCGAAAGTCAGCCGATGCGTTGCGCTGAATGGGATGCTGGAGAACTCACAATAGACCCAGTGTCAGGTCACCGTGAATCTTCGCCTTGAGTTGAATCTCAATGTCCAAGTTGAGCTCCAGGCGGAGTCGCAGCTGCTCGCCCTTTGAATCACCCTCCTCGTCACCACCACCACCGCCGGTCAAACCACCGAGGGCCTTTCCAGCGGTGTCGCCAACCTGGTTGACAGCGTTGCCGGCGGTGTTCTGAACCATGTCGCCAGCGCCGCCGACAAGTTCACCTCCAGGGACATTCTCGGTGATGCCGTCGAGAGGGCCACCACCTCCTTGCTTGCCGCCCTTTTGTCGTTGTCTTTGACGTTGACGACGGCCGCCAGACTGTGAGACATCCGAGCGAGCAATGGACTCGGTATCGCTATCAGGAACGTTTTTCCTTCCACGGCCACGGGACTGACGCCTCTTGGAAGGTGCGCGACTGGTCTCCTTTTGGGGTTCTGCTTCGCCGTCGAGTTCTCCGTCAGCCTCTGCTCCAGCCTCAGCTTCAGCCTCACCGTCTTGGGAAGCCTCAGGTGTTGGCTGCTGCTGCTGTTGCTGCTGCTTCTGGCCCAACTTCTTTGGTGTCTTCTTTTCCGTCTTCTTGGATGACGCTGACGCTCCTAGACTTCCACCGGCGGAGGCATTGGCATTACCTTCTGCTCCGAGGGAGCCGTTCATTTCCTCGGTTTGCTCAGACATGGTTGTTGACTATGGTGATGCTCTGGTAAGGTATATGCTGGCTTGAACTATGTTGGACAAAGAGTGATGACTTTGGATGTGAAGGTACGAATTGCAGAGAGTCTGGATACGAGATTGAAGGAAAGGAAGACAGAAGCCAGAAAACTCAAGAGCCTGTTAAAGCGTGCGCACCAACCTCGCCAGCCAAGATGTGTCGAATCCTGTCAATGAAACCTACCGACTCCAAGGTTCAAGGGTAAAGTTACCTCTGACGCAAGCTGGCCCCCTCCACGGCCAAGTTTAGCGCTGGTTGGACCCTTGTTGCACTCGTTAGCAGGCGCGGAAAGTTGGCAGCGCCTTCGCCAACGCGACTCGACCGATCGGCGGTTGCATGATACCGGCTTAAAGCAGCCTGTTTTTACGCCATATATTCCCCGATAGGAAATCCGGATGGCGCTCTTAGCTGGATCGAGATGAACCGGGCCACAACGGGGCTGATGCTGTCAGCGGTGGAAGACAGCTTACGCGGAGCTGCTGCCGGCGTCTATGACCCCTCTTGCTGACTTTATGGCTGTAGAGACAAGCTCTCAGATTGCGGTTCAGTCACAATGAACAGTCGGAGCAAATGCGTGCAGTCTGAAGAGGTCCTTGTGGAAACAAATTGGATTGAATGCGCAGGCCCAATCGGAGGTGGGAGAAAAAAGCGCCAAGGAAAGCCGGGATATTGTCGGCTTGACCTTGACATCATGACCCCTTGAATTGCACGTGCGCCGGTGCACGAGAGCACAATGTGTGTTACCGCGCAGACGGGAAGCTGTTTGTGCTGAACGGCGCCGGCTCGTCGACTACTTGCATTTTCTTCGAGTCCACTGTATACCAGCAACAGAACCATAGTCTCACGATCCGACTCAGCGCACAATGTCCGCCAAAGACGCGCCGAACGGCCAAGATGAAGCCGCAAAACAGCGCATCATCAAACACATGAACGCCGACCACCAAGACTCTGTATGCCCCCCTGATCCCTCAAGGATACCTCAAGCTGAACCAGCACTCTCCAGGTGGCCCGCTACCTCGAACACCACCACTCCATCTCCCCACTCTTCTCCCGCGCCGCCCACCTAACCGACATCTCCCTCTCCTCCATGACCATCTGCACCTACCTCCGCACCTTCACCATCCCCCTAACCCCACCCCTAACCACCTACCGCGAAGCCCGCGAGCGCCTCGTCGCCATGGACACCGCCGCCATCACCGCCCTCCACCGCTCACCCATAACCATCAAGACCTACGTCCCACCTCACGGGTTCCACGCCGTGCTATTCTGGACCGTCCTGCTAGCGTTCGTGTTCCTACATGATCGAAGGAAACTTATGGAGGGCGGGCTGTGGATGCGCACGGTGGGGGGTGTGGCGCCGGGGTTTGTAAGGTTTGCGGCGAGGGTGCAGCCGGTTGTGCTGCCGCTTATGGTGGGGATTCATGCGGGGGAGGCGGGGTGGATGGTTTGGAGTAGGGAGAGGGTGCATAGTGTTAGGGTGTTTAGTGGGGTGTGGTGGTGTTGGACGGTGGGGACGTTCTTTGAGGGGTTTGGGGCTTTTCAGAGGTGAGTGATGGTGGGTATTGGGGGATGGTGTAGCTGACTTTGAGTGCAGGTTTGATGAGCTCGTTGACAAGACGAGGATAGCAAAGGAGAGGCAAAAGCATTGAGTTGGTTGCAGATATCCATGATAGACCCCATGAGATCGTATGGCACGCAAAGCTGTACTTCAGTTACTTCACTCGGTTTTTGATCCGACAATACTGCAAGTCGATCTTGTTGATTTCGGTACTGCAGTAGTATTCATCGAGCACTCGCTTGTCTGACAGAACAGACTTTGAGCAAACATCGAGGACATCAAGAAACCAGATTTTCAACTGTGGGTATCTCAAACTTCAAGTCCAAGACACACCTCAACTCCGTACCAAAATGAGATCTCACTTGCCCAAGCTTTTCCGTTTCCCAATTCCTTCCTCCTACTTCAATCCACTCTCAGGATTGCATTTTCCAGCCATCCATAAGCGTGTTCGAGCCATACTTCTCTTACTCAAGCACTAGCCCTTGGCGCCCTATTCCTCCTCTCCCACTTCTCTCCCATAAAGTCACCAAACAGCTTCGTAACAAACTCCAAGGTAAAGCACAAGCAGAACTCAAAGTCACTCTTCCCCGCACCAGTGATCCTGTCAAATTCTTCATCATCCTCGCGCCGGCGCTGATGCTCGAGCACTGTACTGCCATGAGTGGGCGAAGGGACCAGCACGGTGGACGGAAAGCTCTTATCGCTCTGAGGTTGGTCAATAATGACGCGAGGTGCAGTCTCGGTGCCCTTGGGTTTGTAGACGTAGCTGGGGAAGTGGTGAGTGGTGGCTTGTCGGCGCTCGCGGATGGTTGGCGGGACTGCAACGACTGTGGGCCTAGATGGCATCTTCTTGAGCGGACGCGCCGGTTTTGGAGGTGAGTTGTCGTTTGTTGATGCTGGACTCGGCGGCGCGTTGGTATTGAAGTCGATCAAGTCTTCTGTCTGCACTGATTTCCTGTGGGATCGCGTCAATATGTTACAGTCGCGAAGCCCGCGTAGTGAGCTTCGTTGACGTACATCATCTTGCAGATATGGTGCTACAGCTTGGCTTGAGCGCTTGAACTGTGGTAGTCGAACTGGTCAGTCGATTCCTAACGCGTTTGTAGCGACTAGCTATCGCGAGACTTTGTTGATCCTTTCTTTCAAATTGTGGCTATACAATGGACCATGAAGGTCGAGAATCGTGTTTGGTTGGAGCCTTCGTCAAGTTGTTGTTCAGTCGACGGGCAGATGTGAAGTTGACGTGGAGATATTTTGGATGTGCGGAGATGTTGTGCGCTGGCCCCTCGATTGTTTGTATTGGGTTTATCGTGATACTGACCGTTTGTGGTTATGGCACGTGCCGCACAGTTCAGGGTAAGGCTTCCAGGATATATCTGCGGACGTACCCATTTCTCGGAAGAGATATTACTCCGTAATTGGAGATATTGATGTGCTCTGGTTACCACAACCCCAGAACTCACCTTATGTTATGGATCGGTATTGTCGACTTGTCCAAGCGGAGGAGTCTCATAATGCGACAAAAAGAGCTAGAATACGAAGCGTACAGTGACAGCCATAGCACGATGAGCGAGGTAACTCTGTTCCAACTATTCACTTGGTCAAATGCTTCCGATGAGAAACTTTCTAAATAGAAAAAGCCACTGTAATGGAATTAAAAAAGCGCGCACTTTCTGATTGAAGGATCGCGCTGAGTACTAAGTAGGGAAGGATCATTTTGCCTACTCATGAAGCAAGTTTCATAAGTCATAACACATGTGAGACTTTGCATCTTGCCTGAACCTTCGGCTTGGCCTACAGTCATCGAATCGCTTGTCCAAAACTCATCCATAAGCGCTGGATGTTAACTTCGGGCTCGCCGCATTATGTGGCTGTGTCAAGACACTGTATCAGTTCTTCAACCTCCGACTCGCGGACATGGTGCCCTGTCACATCTTCCAGCCACTCGATATCAGTGACAGTAGGTGGGAGACCTGATCTCTTCAATATCAACAGCAGACAGCAAGCAGTGATATCCCGAGCTAAGAACAGATTCGCTATACGATCGTCTCTACACCTACGCAAAGGGTCAGCAGGCATACTACAAGCTTCTTCACGAGGCTCAACGTACGAATCTAAAATTAGAGCACGCGTTCGGCGTGCAATGCTTGTATCCAAAAGATCGACTATCCGGTACTCCGCACGGTGTTCGGCATCCCAGTCGTCATCAGCATCAGGGTCAGCTATCCTACAAATCTCGCCTACGGTCCGTTCAAGGTACTTGGCGAGATAGTCGAAGGGTGAAGAGATTCGTAGTTCGAACTTTAGCACACGGAGTACGATCGACTCGGACTGCACCGCCGTTGCTCGCAAGTTGTCGTACGTAACGGAGGGAATGGCCAGAGGCTCGAAGGCAGTGTTTCCGGCATCGAGTATGGTCCAGGCTGGAAGCAGCAATTCCCGCAATCGCCTCGGTGCATCTGTACTCTTAGAGGCTAAGGAAATACATGCAAGGGAGCTCATCTTGTGAAGACATGATCAGCATTTGACAAGGACAGCATCACTGAGTTACACGAACGTAAGGATCTAGAGGCAACGGAGGTGTTGACTTGCGCTCGAACTCCCGGTACTTGTTGAGATATAGATAAGCCATTGCCAGGGTCTCATCAGGTAGATGGAGGACATCTGCCAGCAATGAGGCGAAGGAGTGTGCATCTTGGGGCTTTAGGATACTACACGAGGACCGCTTTGGCTGTATATGAGATCTCGTCGCCATGGCGCTGGATATCGAAAGCATGCATGAAGCAGATCCAGGATCCTAAGAACTTATTCACCATTGCATGACAGGACAGATGAAAACCAATGATATTGTTGATAGATGTGAAATCGAGGTCCGGTAATAATGATGACTAATGAAACATGCGTTTCAGAACAGCACCATCCTCTTGTGGCAACTTCACCTTGGATGCCTGGCACATTCCGTTGACACGACCAGAACTTTCACTTGACCCTTCAGAAATCTCACCCCGAGGTCGCAGGTGGTTGAGACCCTGGGTTCTGCCTCAAGTCCATATGTTATTTGCTCCAAGTCAGGGCGATTATATTATCATGCCTTGACGGATTGCCCTGTCCTAGTGTGCTCCCCCGCTTCAATCTCTCCTCATCCATTCCTCAATTATCTTTCTGTCGCACATGCTGTATCTCATCGATACTCAGTATCTAAGCTATGGATCAGGGATCTGAGTGGACCGGTTATGGGGAGTTTCCAAGGATGTCGCAAAGCTCTGCCGAGTCGGCCGATGACATGAGAGATGTGACCGAAGGCTTCTCACTGGCATCGACCCCCTTTTCTCAGGACCAAGGAACAGGGTCGCCCGCAACGGACTTGGCAGACTTCTCTGATACAAATCAACAGGAGAAACTGTTCTTTAGTAATCTCTCAAACTATCTTCTTTTTGGTGTCCTTGCGGATGGAGATGTGCAAAGCCTGCAGTTGTTGCCTACCGACGTCAACGGATGGGAAGAGCTGCTTTCTCTGCCCAAAGACTGTCAATTGCTTACCCAAAGAGCGGTAGACTCTCTCATTGCAGCTCGATGGATTCGGGTGTTTTGTCCCCTTGCTGCTCGACAAGGATTTGGAATGCGGCCCAGCAGCACAACAGCCTTCTATCGGGTATACGTTCTCCCAGACGACATTGGTAGGAGGTACATCCACAATCGTCATGTTAAGAGACTCAGGGACAGCCTCAGAGATATCCTATCAGCCTGTGACACCTCTTCACAGTCATGGATGGGCGACTTCACCCAGCGTCGTCTCTTCGATCAATGGGCGATTACGGACCATCAGTCTTTGGCGCAGATCTTCGAATCAATACCCTCACCTTGCCCCGACCTGTCAGCCATAGACAATGTCTACTCCCGAGATGCAATGTTCGCCTTGCTTCACCCGGAAGAATCATTTGGGTTGAAGTCCAAGCTCTATCCCTTTCAGCAGCGCTCAGCTGCGCTCATGATCCAACGTGAGGCGCAGCCCAAGAGGTTTCTTGATCCACGTTTCGAAAAGCGGCTAGGCCCCTCTGGAGAAGTGTTCTATTACTGCCCAAGGACAGCCAAACTTCTGAGAAGTAGCCAAACATATCAGTCAGTGCCTGGCGGCATCCTAGCAGAGACGATGGGCAGCGGCAAGACCTTGATATGTTTGGCAACCATTCTTGCAACCAAAGGCCACTGGCCCGAAGTACCATGGATAGATCGATGGTCCGAAAGTATCACTACTCAACGGCGCATTTCACCCCTGAAAGATATGACGGCGCGATCTATCGCGCGGCATCGTATCCCCTGGAAACCGCACTTTGATTACTTGAAGTGGATGTGTGAGGAAGAGCATACGGAGTGTATCAAGGTCCTTCAAGACAGCCCGCCGACATATATGAGGAACCTCCCAGGTCTAAGCTACACCCGTGGAAGCACACGGGTCGAAGGTGGCTATGAGGTCTTTCTGAGCTCCGCTACGGTGATCGTTGTCCCGGCCAACCTTCTGCAGCATTGGAAGACCGAGATTGAAAAGCATGTCGAACCAGGCATGTTGAAAGTACTCATCGTTGATAAGAAGTCGGCCGAGATCCCACCGTTGAAAGAACTGTTGACGTATGATGTCATTATCTTTACGCGCAGTCGTTTTGAATTGGAGTACAGAGAGGAGAGCGAGGAGGACCGAGCACGAACAAGCCTTCGTACTGGGACATATGCCACTCAGCGAACTGGAAGGACCGGTCATGAGTCGCGGCTGGATGCTCTGACCGTGTGGGATCAAATACACTTCCTCCGCATCATTGTTGATGAAGGTCACGGTTTTTCGTCCGCAGATGTCAAGGCTGTCAATGTGGCCAACAGAGTACTCCGTGCTGATCGTCGTTGGATCGTCAGTGGCACGCCAGCCAAAGAGCTTGGTATCGGGTCGCGAGCAATGTCCTCTAAGCCCAAAGACGATAACGCAATGGATGTTTCCGACGAAAGCGGTGCTCCCATTCCTACCTTCGGATCTTTCGACGCCAACAAAGAGAAGTTCGGGGCAGCAGTATCGATCGGCGATCTGGTTGTCAACTTCCTGCAAGTACCACCTTGGGGCCTTTACGAGGACCAAAAGAAGGTGAAATGGCAAGAGTATATTTTCCGTCACGAGAGTCAAACGGACTACACCTACTCTGGCTTTGCCGAGTGCCTCGTCAAGACACTGGAGCAGATAGTTGTCAGGACCAGACCTCAGGATGTGTTCAGCCAAATCAAACTACCACCTCTTACAACGCAGGTTGTTCGGCTTGAGCCATGCTTATTCGACAAGATAATTCAGAATCTCTTCATCCTAGTACTCCGGGCAAATGCTATTACTAGCGAGCGGACCGATCAAGATTACATGTTCCACACGAAGAACAAAAAGTGGCGCAACGATCTGGTGAGGAACATCCGGCAAAGCAACTTCTACTGGACCGCTTTCAGCAGGGAGAACGTTCTTCATACAGTCGACCAAGCCACGAGATACCTTGCGAAACCGGAAGCACAGTGCAGCGATAGGGATCGGCGGTTGATGGAAGATTGCATGGCCCTGGCCATACAGTTCATCGACCTCACTACATACGAGGTAGTCAGTTTGACCCACGATATGGGTGTATATGTCGAAGAGTGGCCGGAGCGGTCGGTCGATCACTGGGCATTTACCACCCATCGCAACCCTATCTTCACAGGGATCACACCTGTAATTCAAGCTCGGAAGCACATCTACTCGCGCTTAGGAACTGAAGATCCTGAGGAAGGGTTCAGTGGAGAGGGTATCGTAGCGAAGAGGGATGCATTCCTCAAGCATCAGAAGCCCTCGAAGCCGGTCAAGGACAGGCCTAACAACGGCAAGGGCAAGACGATTGAACAGACCAGAACTGGCCAAGCTGGCAGTATACGAGAAGCAATATCGACAGGCGGCACAGGTCTTGGAGCTTCAATCTCCGTGTCGCCAACAAAGAGGACACCGAGCGGTGCCCCTCGAGGGATCGCTCGATCGGTGTCGAAGAAGGATGTGAAAGCTGAGAGCACGAATGAAGCGGCCACTATCCAAAGAATTCTTCCGGAAGACTCGGGGCTACGGAACACTCGTCTGGTAGGAACGTGCTCAGCAAAGTTCACCTACTTGCTCTCTCAAGTCCGGAAGTTCTCAGCTACTGAGAAGATTCTTATCTTCTATGACAACCAAGACACCGCCTTCTACGTCTCGCAAGGTATCGACGTGCTTAACGTCGAACATCGTGTCTATGCATCGACTCTCAGCGCTGAGAAGCGTGCTGAGTACTTGCAACTGTTCGAGGCAGACGAGACCATCCGAGTTCTCATCATGGATATTAATCAGGCCGCTCATGGTCTCAACCTTCCGTTCGCAAGTAGAGTATTCTTCCTCAATCCACCATGTCGCCCAGACGTCGAAGCACAAGCGATCGCTCGTGCCCACAGGATTGGGCAGACGAAGCCAGTACATGTGGAGACACTCATCCTGAAAGGCACCATTGAGGAGCAGATGTTTGAAAGGGCGCAAGGCATGACAGTCTTGGAACATGAGAAGGCGAAGCAGATAGCGGATGATGTCACTATTGCCGAGATTATCCAAAATGCCGAGCCATTGGCGATCGATCCCAAGGAGTTGACAGACCTGAATGCCCAGATGGCAAGGTTGGCTGAGCCCGTCGCGGTCTTTGAAGGCATGAAGATCGTTGGGTGGGACCATCATCGCCAGGAGAAGAAGGTACGGCCTCAGAGGAAGAGAAGGATCATTGATTCGGACGACGAAGAAATAACGTATGAACCGAAGAGACCGAGAACCGGTTGAACATGGTTAGTGATAGAGCGGGTATAGGGATTTCATTGGAGCCTATGCGACAAGAAAGGCGTTTTAAAGAAGTGGATATTTGCCACAATCGGGCTATTGTCGGTTTCTTTATGTCGTGATACCCATAATCTCTTTTTGGAAGGCTTTGGTCACTTTGGTTGCGTGACTTATTACAACAAATGAAATACAATTGTTGTAATTTACAACTCACAAGTCATTGCCGTGCTAGAGGAGAGTCTCTACTGCCAGAAGCCGTGGATAGCCAACATTGTAGTGCGCCAATGCTCATCACGCACGCTCCCAATCAACGTCAAGGCTTACCAGGGAGAAAAATGTCGCTAGGCGTTCTGAGGTTGCAGAAGAGTTCAATGCTAAGCATTTTCTAGCGTGACGCGCCATGTCTTGGCAGAACTTCGGACATTTTCTCCAGCTTCTGCATCACGAAGCTTGCGTCAGCACCTTTAGCCAACATCCACTTATTTGCCGGTCTTGCGCCCGTTACTTTGCGCTTGCAAGAGGCTTCGTCAGCTATCCCATTCAATTGCTTAGCTGAGGAAGATGACTAGGCTGACTCTCTCCAATCGGTCGTGTGCCGACTTGCCATATCCGATGAGCCCCAGTTGTCTGGGCGCCTTTGCAGTGGTTGGGAGAATAGCGGACATGGGTATACATATCGTGGCTCCTGCATGTCGCAAAGTAGTGCCTGTGTACCCTTGAGCACTTGCTTTTGTGACTTACCGATCTTTCAACCCTCGGTTCCTTGACTTCTATCCCTTTCTTCTAGATCTCTTCCAGCCATTTCAGTGTGCTAGCTTAGCTTGTTGATGGGAAGATTCTTTATGAGCTATACTGCAATTCCCTTGGAAAGTGCTGGCGCTCAAGTTCCCCGCTATGATCCATGCGTACCATAGCTTAAGACTCTCAAGACGCACCATACTCAGGGTTGTCGGATGCCTCACAATCGCAAGCATCCTTTACTCATTCTGGTCTCTGTCGGCACTTGACGTCCCAGTCAGCATCGACAAAGTGTGGCAGAAGGACCGCATACGACTGGTAAGCTTCGGGGACAGCTTCAGCGCTACCCATGAGCACAGAGGATGGAATTCCTCGTTCAAAACAGTAGGAGGACATGTCTGGACAGAAGTTCTGCGCAAGGAAGTTCGTCTCGTGTTGCACAGTCCTGTTGCGGCTCATCCTGACAGACGGTAGATGGAATGCTCCGGACTTGCCAGCTACGCTCGATCGCTGCCGCCAAACGACCGCGATAGTGTTCCGGGCGGAGCTGTGGTAGACCTGGCGATCGCCGAAAAGTATCTAAACGACTCTTTTGGGGGTGACAGAGTCCCGGACTTCAAGACACAAGTCCAAAACTGGGTCTTGGAGGAGAAAGAAGCTAAACATGACCCGAGCCAGCTGATCTACCTAACCGTATTCTTCGGCTTCTGGGACATCTGGTCATATGCACAGCTGGAAGAAAACGCCGCACTATCCGCCGTCACGGATGCGGTAAAGAGTCTCTTCCAATTACTGTACGATATCGCAGGGTACACAACATCCCCGCTAACCATCATCTTACCGACGATCTTTGATCTCACGTTCTTCCCCGGCTTCCAAGACATGGAATCCGCCGACGAAGCGGTGTCACTAGAACGGCAAGCCGTCTGGTTGGCCGACGTGTGGAACGACGCGGTGGAACAGGAAGCGGCAAAATGGCGGCACGGCGACATGTTCCTCCCAGATTGGCACACATGGATCGTGGAGCAGATCCGCGCGAGACAGCTAACCGATCTTGGGATGCCAGACATTGAGACGGGGGGAGCCGTCAAGAACCCCGTGTTCGGGAGCGTGCAAACGCCGTGCGTTGGCGTCGGCGAAACAGGCGAAGAGGACCCGTGTGCCGAGCCGATGGATCACCTCTTTTGGTAACTATCCCATGCGATTGGCCGTTTGATTGCGGAACCTTTCTTTATGCGATTGCGGCTGACGTTTGCTGTCGTATAGGGATGATGTGCAGTTCGGCCCGCTTGCGCATAAGCTGCTTGCTCAGGAAGTGGTGCGACTAATCAAAACAAACAAGACGATCAATGCCGGAAGACCTGACGAGCTTGGAGAGAGCAAAGTCATGGTGGGTGAGGTGGAAAAGAGTCTACCCAGCTGAAGAGGCGGAAGGACCCGTGACCCGGCTCAGACTGGTATAGCAACCCTCTTATCATTTGCTTGAACTGTCTCTCCAGGCGTCAAAAGCTGATGGTGACCAATGTTCAGCCGTTCCTGTGGGATATTGGTCCATTTATGCGTGTCTGTACCTCTTGGCGTTGCCATCATGTCTTGGATGATACCCTGCATTTGTCACTGCTGATTCTTTCACCAAGCATTCCCTCTGCATTTTAGATGCAAGTAGTCGTCATACACGTTCATTCAGATCACGTTCACAACTGGAGAGGCATGTTGTTGTGGGTGGTTGAGGAATGTCGCCCAGACGCGCGACCATTCCGCATTCGGCAGTACCATGTAGGAACAAAGAAAGACAACAACCAAAGATGAAGCTGAGTTTGACCGATCCAGAACTCTGGTAATTGCACGGTAGGCACAATCGGTGCCGTCAATACAACGGAACTGCCGTACCCCTGATTCGGGACAAAGAAATACACCGAGCATCATATTCTGCTATACTCCGTAGCTGAGAGGCTGGGTGAGGATAAGAGTATGCGGCTAGCATGACAAAGGCTGCCTTCAGCAGAGTGTGAGTTGGATAGACAGATCTCTTATAGTGCCTCGCTCTTCCTCATAGCCGTTCACTTGCTGCTTCTGTCAATTGTACCACCTGCTGTGGCACGCAAGTTTTTCTCTGCAATAAAGGAATTCACCCACACTGCCCTACCGAGTCTGTCATTGCATGCTATTATAAGCATTCAGGGTCGGTTTTGACCATTGTTGTTGCTTTCGCCTCAATGCTGTCCCAGAGAAAACTATCTTTACCTGCTCCATGGTCTTCCAGTTCGTATCCCCACGTCCACCGGGATTCCTTTCCTTCCCAAATGGCCTCGCATCCTCGACTGCGCATTGACAGCATGCTGTCTAGTGATAGGGGAGAGGGAATCCTGTCCGCACCGGTAAATGAGCCTCCGCAGCAGTGGCCTGGCCTCCAGGACGTACATCGAGACTCCATCTCAGGCTCTTCAGCGTCCTCAGCGAGCAACCCGTTTCTCCGCCCACCGGTGGATGCACCTCCAACACCAATATCTTCACCACCGCGTGCAAAAGCTGGTGAACAAGCATCAGCGTCAGGCCAACCGCACAGCGAACATGACGAAGATGTTGAGATGCGATCGCCAGGGTCTGGTGACAGTCGGCGCAGAACATGGCGATTCTGTCTTTGTCCTCCCGAGCCGAAGATTCCTCGACCTAGGAACGGTAAGCAAAGCCGCCTTTGTTGTTTCTTTACCGCATGCGGCGATAGCATTCCACGTCGACTGCAACACCTTTGTGCCGCATTCGGAGCGCCTACAAAGAACACTTCCATTCAGTGTTGAAGAAGCAATGCACTGATATACTGACGATGCCGCAGCTTTCATTCTGTACCGCCAACATAAGCAATCTCAGATTGCAAAGGAGAATCCACGGCTTTCCAATCCTGAGATCTCCAAGATTGTGGGAGAGTACTGGCGGGAAGAGAGTGACGAGGTAAAGCAGACTTGGAAGGTACTAGCTGAGGTATGCAAAGTCTCTAGCGTACGGAAGAACTTCTTCGAGACTGACCACTCGTTCGCAGGAAGAGAAACACCGTCATCAGCAACAGTATCCCGACTACCGATATCAGCCTCGAAAAGCGAGCCGAAAAGGGAGCGAAGAGACTGGTGAGGCACCAACATCAGAGGTCGACATCTGCCCGAAGTGCGGAGGAAGAAGCATGGCACCAACTCCAGGCGCACAAATGATGTCTACCCACGGTTCAGTTGTTGGTAGTATGAAAGTAGCACCGCCTCAGCACCCTCACCATGGCAGGCAATATCCACAGACACCGGTGTCAACCGAGTCACTCAATGCTCGGTTCCAAGGGCAGGCGAACGTATCTTCGCCTCATCTGGGGTTTGGCCCTCGGAGGGAACTTCATGGTCTACCAGAGGAGCCCGGAATGTCAAGTTCGCCTCGATCAGCGGTCCCACGTGTTCGACCTGGCCATGAAGTGCACGAGCATGACCGGGTGGGTCTAACGCGTTCGAATAGCAAGCGTCGCAAGATAGCATACAACATCAACACCAGTGTTCCTGCGTCGCGACCGGGAGGACCGGACACTCCCTTGCCGTTCGGACATGGTCATCGTGCATCCATATCGGGACCACTGACAGGTATCAGCTTCTCACAACATCGCGGGCCACTGCCACGCCCTGAAAGTCTCAGCTTACAGCAAGGCCCCTTGTCCGCTTCACCTGCCACTGGAGGCCGTCCGGGTGTTCACAGTGCTACTATGCCACCCCCAGGCTTCCACCATGGACCGCCACCTCAGAGTCGCCCGATACACGGAATGCCTCCCGCAAGTATGCCGACACAGTTCGTCCGAGCAAATTTGGGCGTTTCGGTGGGTGAGCGCACATACGACTCCAGCGTCATTCTTCCGCCGCTGCAGCCACGTACGCCCAAGGGTGCCAGCTTCGCAGCCTTTGACACACCCAGTCCAATGGCCGCAACTAGGGAGAAACTGTCCGCTAAAGAAGTCATCAGAGTTATGAATCCGCTGCGGAAGATCCGAATACTCAACCAAATCGCACCGCCACTCTCCATACCAAAAGGTACACCTCATCCACAAGGCAGGAATTGGGGACGCGGCGTTTTACTTGCCGTCGAGGGTGACGAGGGAAAAGATGTGTCACAAGTAACAGCATGGCTATCCCAATTCCTTAGCAAAGAAGGCGACTTCGCAGTCAAGTCCTTCGATCCTCCCGAGAAACCGTCCACACAAGAAGCCAGCTACGGCGACTACCTCCAAACAGTAACTTCCTGGCACCAGAAGAGCAAAGAGATTGCCGCGTACCTCGGCGCCGACTCCTCCCCATCAGCCAAGGATTCCACCACCGAACCCGTCGCCATCGACGTCGACATCGACCAACCGACACAAGCCTCACCCTCCTCCCAACCCCATCCCAACTTAGTACTCACAGAGAACGACATCACCCCCACCCTCGCCAACCCGAACCCGGGCCCCTCGACTCAATCACCTCAATCCCAACCGATCCCAATAGCCCTCCTCTCAACCTATCACCTAACGACTACAACCTCCTACGCCCTTTCTCTACCTACGCATGACGCCTACTCCCCACCTGACCACTGGCAGTGGTGCGCTACCCTCTGGCGGGGAACACCGGGGCCTGATATCACCATTTATATCAAGGAGTATACCTCTGACGATCAGGCCGCGGCGGGACAAAGTAATAACAACGGCAACGGTAACGGAAATGGGGGAGGAAACGGCAAGGGTCATGGTAACGGGCAAGGACAGGGAGGAAGCGGGCTTGGGATTTTGAAGGGGTCGGGGAAGCCGGAGAGTCTGGTGCAGGTGGTTAAGGAAGTGAGAACGGTGGCGGTTTGGCGGGAGAAGGGGAAGGAGGTGGAGGAGAGGGAGTTGAGGAGGGTGGGGTTTGAGGTTGGGGAGTGGGTTAGGGTTGTTGCTGGGAGGGGTGGGGAGGAGTGATGGTGATTTGGTAGATATATTGATATCGAAGTAGATGCTTGTTGCCATGCCGGAATATGGAGGCCATGTACCTGCAGAGTTTGTATCAGCAGCGGGCAAGCCGGGAAAGGTGGATCTATGCAGCTTAATCCGCTGATGTTGGTCAGATATCCATCTTCGTCGTCTACCCAGCTTCAAAACTCCTATTGCGGAACACGACGTGTTGCACCATATTGAACAACTGAACACCACCAACGGAGGAACGGAGATTGATCGACACTTTTTATCTATCATGTCTACCTACACCTCCTCATCCCCCAACAACCCACTAGCCAACCCCTTCATCCTCCTCCCCAGCAAATCATCCTCACTCGCCAAACTAACCAAACTCTTCTGCCTCTTCGCCTCCGGCCTCTTCCTCCTCCTCGCCACCCTCTCCCCCACCTCCTCGCTCCCCCTACTACTGACCCTACTAAGCCCACCCCTCACCCCACCCCCTCTGATACTACTCATGCTCATCTCCAACGGCCTCTCCTCATCCCCGCTACTCTCCGTCACCTGCCTAAAATGATGTCTCCCCCTCCCCTTCCCCCCCTTACCCGTTTCCCTCCTCATCTCCTCCTCCCGCCTACTCGCCTCCCTCTCATCCAGCGCCCTAAAGTGCTCCGTCATCCACTTCGCACACCCGAAGATATACTTCCACCCCTCCGGAAAAACGCTCACAAACTGCAGAAACCCATGGCTGATCCCCGGCACAAGCTTCACATCCACCCACTCCTCGGGGTCAAACTCCCCCCTCACGACCCCCAGCTCCTTCATCTCCCTAAAGTGCCCCGCCTTCGCCGCTCTGATCCTCGCCGCGAAGATCACCGTATCGTCGACCAGCGGGTCCCGCTCCCCGGTGAGGAAGTACGTCTTCGGGAAGCGGTTTAGGAGCGATTCGGGGGCGAGCAGGGGGGAGAGGAGGTAGTCTGTGGAGAAGTCGGGGCGGTTGTAGGGGCCTATGTAGAGGATTATCATGGCGCGCATCATTTCGGGGGTGAGGATGCGGTCGTTGAAGTAGGAGATCATGGAGGACATGGCGAGGCGGGTGCGCATTTGGCGGGGTTTGGAAGGGGCGGTGACGGGTTGGGTTGTTGAGGTGGTGTGGGCGGCGGAGGGGTGGGGGGAGATTGGGGAGAGGGTGAAGTCTTCGTCTTCGGAGGGTTTGGGGGGTTGAGGGTTGGGTTGTTTGGTGAGGGAGTTGAGCTTGATCATGGTGGATGAGGATGCTAATGCGGAGTTCTTGTCGCCGTGTGCGAAGCCGTTGGGTATGGTCTTTGGTGTCCGGTCTGGGCTGGGATCGTTCTCTCCCTCATCGTCCGAAGGTTGAGGCGTGTTTGGTGTAAGTCTTCGGTAGTCCTCACTCTTTTGTCTGAGTACACCCTGGTTCGTCTTGCGTGATCTTCGCTCCCGGATCAACGCCATCTGCTCGTCTGTCATCCAGTTGCCGATGTTCATATCCAGTGCTGGGTAGACAAGGACCATCCCATCCGGTGGCGGCAATTGCTTCTCGCCCTGCCACCTTCGAGCGTCCGTGCTGCCTGACTGCAGAACCATCAGAACCATCCCCACCGCAAGGTTGCCTCCAGCACTGTCTCCGGAAACGATGATCTTCGGCACCTTCTCCCCTGATAGCCCAATGCATCGACCTCTCGTTGAGACCAGCGTGTGGTACACGTCGTAACACTCATTGAGAGCATACGGATAGGGGAACTCAGGCGCCTTTCGGTAGTCGAGACTCAGCACGGGCAGTCCGGTCTTGCCCGCCCAAGCCAGGAGTTTGTCATCGTGACACCTTGGGTTCATGGCTACAAAGCCGCCACCTGGCACATCCAGTACGACCTTGTCGTGCAGCTTGAGCGCCGCGGTCGGTCCATCGAAGTACAGCCATGCATGGACTGGCTCCTTGTATGCCGACTCCTTCGGCCTGTGTATCCGTATCCTCCTGGGATTGTACTTTACGAATCTCGGTCGCATGAGGTTGGTGAAGGCAGAGATGTAGGGTGAGACCGGTTTGTCCCAGCTGACCCTCAAGTGGTCCACTGTAAGTGTGCTCCTAACCTTCCGCACCTTCTCGTCCGCCTGCTCGGCGCATATGAGGTAGTATACCGAGAAGATGACGGAGCAAAAGTCCCGCAAGGGCTTGTTCCGTATCTTCATAGCTGACCAAAAGCCTGCATCCAGCGCTGTTGTCACCCATGTTGCGCGGAAGAAGGAGCGTGTGTAGAGGTTCGCGAGAGGTTCAGGGCATTCCAGTCCGACCAACTTGCCGAAGTTGCGGGATATGTACAGCCAGATGAGGGTTATGACCATGGTCTGCCATGGGGTTATCCGCTTGGAGAGGTAGGAGGAGATACGACGAAGTACGGGCGGTCCATGACGGTCGCCCCTGGAGGATGTTTAGCCGCTGCCCTCTGGACGTCTCACTGGGGCTCATACTTGTGCAGATATAGTGACCAAGCCAAAACAACAGCAAACACCTGTACCTTGCGGAACCTGACCGATGGACGCCCCAGGAGATGGTCTACGCACATCATCACCGTCAGCATTCATTTGTCTTGAGGGTTTCCAGGCTTGCGAGGCTTCCTACCTAACATGATGTCTCAACTCAATATACAATCTATCGGTCTTGTAATCTATATGTCCTCGCGCTCAATGAAAAGCACTCTCCTATAGCCGGCTATTGGAGGCAATGAACGGCGCGTCGTTACATTCGCAACGGTCTCTAGTTGCTCGTGGAAGGAGTCCGTCAACATGACTCCAAGTGAGGCAGTATCACTCGGAGAGCATGAATATGGGTAGCTGAGCAACAATGCCATGTGGTCTCGAACGGTATAACTAGCGCCAGTATTGTCCGGCATTGGAAGCGTTACGGAGCATGTGAAAGGACGGGTTCTTCGTGGCATGTGACGGTGACGCTGCCAATGCGCATGTCAGGTGCTCAGCCGCTTTGGGAAGGTGCTCCGGCTCCCCACATCTTCACCAGCCACTTTTGACACGTTTTCAGCCACGCCGGTTATAGGGAATGAGCCGCAGAGATGGGCACGTGATATCTTCACCTGCTGATATCGGCTGTGTTGCCCGGCGTTGCGTACAAGCGATCCTACGCTGCTGCCTCTAGCCTCGCGTCCCTAAGACCAAGGAGCGCTTACAATCTGAAGTATGGGGCGTTTCAGTATCTCTGTTGTTGCCTTGATGGCAAGCTGGTCCAGGTCTTCAAACTGCGAAGAGTTGTACCTTGAACACTACAGTAATGGCTGAAAGTGACGAGGATCACGCTCTCGAACTTTGTAGTGTCTGCTGGAGCATCAAGATCCGACAGCCGTTCTACGGGCCGGAATTCAGCCGTATCAGTAGCGGCCTATCGTACCGCGTCCTATACCGTCATCATGAGGATGTGGAAACACTAGAGACATGTGTGGACAACACAGGATGCCATCTCTGCACTCTGATCCATCATACAATCCGCCGCTTTCATGATGAAGAGGAGGAGAAGGACGATGACTGGATCAACGCAGATGACTTTGCGGACGAAGATGAGGAGTCGCCTGATACGTTCTCGAGCGAAGAGCTTGCTCTACGGGAGAAGTGCGGTTCGTTCTTCCAAGCTGCTGAAGTACAGTTGGACGATATTGATGACGTTGAAAATCCTATTCTCCTTGATATCACCGTTCGGCCCCCGAAACCAGATGAGCCTGCGACTCGTTGCGCAGATGTAGGGGTTCATTGGACTGGAGTAGATGGTACTACTCGGCATCATCACAATGGCGGCTTCAGCATGGCATTGAATCTGGACCGTAAGCTCTTGAGTGCAGCACCATCTGACCGATTACGCTGACTGTCTAAAGGAGGCTTGCAAGACTTGTACAAGCACCATTGGCACCTGGATGACGTGGATACAAGTGGACCATATGCCACAGCACTCGCCAGATACTGGCTCAATGACTGCGAGCTGAACCACGAGCTATGCCATGAACGTAAGAAGCAAACTCTTGGGACCCTTCCCACCCGTGTAGTTCATGTTGGAAATGACGACAGGCAGCCCTATCTGTACATTTCACGGAATGCAGAGCAAGGGGAGTATGTGTGCTTGTCCCATTGCTGGGGCAAGGGTGAGCGCTTCATGACCGAGGAGGCTACCCTTTCCGCGCGTATAGCAGGCTTTGATATCTCGAGCGTACCCAAGACCTTCCATAACGCTATTCGCACCACTCGAAGTCTCGGCATGCAGTACCTGTGGATCGATAGCCTGTGCATAATCCAAGATTCCAAAGAAGACTGGGAAAGGGAGGCGGCTCAGATGGGCAAGATCTACAGAGATGCGTCCATCACCATCTTCGCACAAGCTGCAGACAGCGACGACGGTGGTTGCTTCATGTCTAGACAGGCCAAAGCAACAGCACCCTGCCGAACCCCTATGTTCGACGGCATCGCTGGATGTAGTAAGTCAGAATCGGAGGTCACCTTCGTCCAGAAAATTTGAAGACACTTTGGCACAGGGAGCATGCCAAAGCAACACCACGTTTTTGACACGGTCAGGAAGCTCGAGAACCGTCCCACGCCGCTGGTTCACGCGCTTAACCAGCGAGGCTGGACGCTGCAAGAGACGCTGTTGTCTTTCCGGGCACTGATGTACGATGAACTCGAAGTAAGATGGTCCTGTCCCACAGTAAGAGCTTGCGAATGCATCCCAGAGGGAAACACTCGACGCACAATATCCCCCTGGGACACCGGTTCCGAGGCCACCCGTCCACAAAAACCACCGGACGCCACCGACCCAGAAGCCATAGACACCCTAGAACTCTCCCAAGCCTGGTACCGCACAATCGAAGAGTTCTCCCACCGCAACCTAACCTTCTCAAAAGACAAACTCCCCGCCGTAGCCGGCATGGCCTCCGAACTCTCCCGCCACACAAACGGCACCTACCACGCCGGCCTCTGGCAAGAATCCCTCCGCAGCGACCTATCCTGGCACGTCCCACCCCTAACCCTCACGTCTGTCCGCCCCAGCAACACCCGCCCGTCCACCTACCGCGCCCCCTCCTGGTCCTGGGCCAGCATCTCCGGCCCCATCCAAACCTGCCCCCTCTCCAAACCCCCCGGCGTCCAATCAACCATCGACCTCTCCGCCCGCGCCCAAGAACTCCTCTGCTCCATCGTCTCCATCTCCACCCTCCCCGCCAACCCAGCAAACCCCTTTGGCGAAGTCTTCGCCGGTTGCTTGGTCCTCCGCGGCAGGATGCGACGTGCCCGGTGCCGACCTGCGATAACCACGATTCACTACGCATCCCGCATCGCCATCGAAGACGAGCACATCAGCAAGGAGCTGGGGTGGTTCGACCCCGATGTCTCCTCCGATGCCGGTAAATACAAAAACGTCTACTGCGCACCCATCCACTCCCTCGGCGACGCATGGCGCTGTCTCGCCCTCGTTCCCGCCTCCCCTTCCGCAAAAGCCCGGCTCCTAGAATTCTACGCGGGCAGAGGAGAGGAGGTGCAAGGGGAGGTGATGGAGAGGGTGGGGCTGATCAGCCCACGGTGGAACATGCTGGGCGCGTGGACGGAGGGGTTTGAGGGGAGGAGGCAGGGGAAGGTGGTGGAGGAGGGGAATGTGTGGGAGATGAAGAATGGGCTGTTGAGTTGGGTGGAGGTTGCGGAGGAGATGGTTGTGACGGTTGTTTAGGGTGGTGGTGCTTGTTCTCTGGAACAAAGTGTGGGTGTGAGATGTCAGATCTAGGGTGGAGACGTAGATGTTTTGGGTAGAATAAAAAGTCGAAGTCAATGACGAGCTCAGGTCTCCGTGCTGCTTCGACGTCTGTGTCGTGTATTGTGATCATTGACATTCATTTTGGAAAAATATGCCCTCGTTTCTGCTTCGACAGAAGAGCAATTCGTAAGATCTGCAAAAGAAGGGATTTGCAATGGCACTGTTGACAATCGATTAAATCTGTGTGGTGTTGGTTAAGTGAATCAGACGACTGTTGTTTTTCAGCATAGCCACAACATCATATAGATATCAAAGGGATTTCCTATTTGTTGGAAAATGTTTATACTGCAGAAGCTCCAATCTTCCATCTCGCGATATATCTTACAAAGTGGGTATCTCAACCACATGCAAGATTCCCAGTCATCCAACGCCGTGTCAATGACCTTCATGATCAGAAGTACAACGCATCCGCCTGCCCAGCTCCAAAACACGCCCAATGTCCTATCACCCAGCCTCTCATCAACCCAACAACTTTTACGCCATACCCTTACCCACTATCCCCTCCCACACCCCCTCCAAAGCCCACCCATCCCTCCCCCACCCAAACCACTTCCCACACCTCTTCCCCATCGCCCTCAACATAACCGGATCGATCCTGTTTCCCGGGTGCGGCCTGTGAAACGCAATCTTCCCATACCTGCCATTCTCCAGGTACCGCGCGTTCTCGAAGACGACGGTCGAGCCGCCGCCGTTGCGGGCTTTGAAGCCGAGGTCGGACATTGCGTGGACGAAGGAGTCCCAGTCGATGGTTTTGGGGGTGGGAGTGGGGGTTGCGGCTGTGGTTGTGGTTGTGGTGGAGGAGTGGGTGGTGGTGGTGGGATACATTGCGTAGAGGACGGTGAGGGCGCGTTTGGTGACGAGCTGAGGCGGCGGTGGGGGTATCGTCACTGATTCAGAGGTTGTGTGGCCTGTGATCTCTTTTTGGTCTTCTTTGGGAACCTGCGAATCGTTGTGAGGCCTGGTCTTTATCTTTTCTCGCTTGAGACTCTGCACGGGTTGCTCGCCAGTATTAGCGGCAGGCGCCTGCTTCTTTGTCATGTTCTCGGGCAGCTGGGCGATTTGATCTACCGCTCTTTGACGTTCTGCTGCTACAACATCATTGTGGGCCGGCGAAGTGTTGACCGTGAGCACCTGTGTGAAATCAACAACCTCGCTGTCCCGTAGTGACATCGTCCTGTATCGGTAGCGGGTTTCGCGCAGCATTTCATCCCAGATGGCGTTAAGAGCGGCATGAGATTTATCGAATTGGTCAAGCCAGGCATGTCCCAGTTTATCGGTGGGTAACACTACGGATTGGAAATCCTTGATAGTATTGCCCAAAAGCTTCATCCTCATCATAAGACGTGGATCGCCAGGAGCCTCGGCCATCGGAGAGAATTGAGATCGAATGATCCGGGAATGAATGCTATCATCAGTACCGTACTCGTACAAATCGTCGTCTTGCTTCGGTCTGCGAAGGTCCAGATATGTACGGAGTTGATGAACGGCAGTATAATCGGAAATCTGCTCCATCAGTCTTTGTCCCACCCTTGCCTTCTCATGAGGCGGGCTGATAGCGAGTTGATCTTCCAGCATCCATAAAACGTGTGCAGCATCATACTGCGGCCAATCGGTTCGCTTGTTGCCCTCCGAAGAGCCTATTCCCATCAGATCAAGTAAAGAGTCCCCCTTGACCCCCCAGGCGAGTTGCAGAAGACACCATGCTAATCTGTCGGTCCCGAAGAGCTCTGATCGTTCCTCCATACTGAGCTTCAATTTCCATGTGCCGTAACCGAATGGACTAGACTCCCTCTTAAACATGCCGACCATTCCAGGAGCCTGAGTTACCAAGTATGTAACATTGCCTTGGACAGTCTGTAGGTGACACTTGACCCTGAAGTCCAGTTCGAGGATGGCGCAAACATATTCATGGTAGACCTTCTGGTCTTTGTTTCCCGTAGCCTTGACGCGACGTTGCACTCGTCTGATGTGCTCGCAATGTTCCTTAATCAACCTCCACCAAAAGTGCGTTTCCACATCAAGGTGGAGAGCGGTGGCAAGGACATTGAGACGACGTTGTGTATTCAGCACCTTCATGTTGACGGTCATCGATAGCATATCGAAAAAGCGTCGCAGGTATGAAAGATCCGTTTGCAGGAGCGCAAGGTGATCAGCCGCTGCGGACATTCTTACTTCGGCAAGACTGACAAGCTTGTCGATATCAAGCAAGGGGGGCGCCGAGAACGGTTGATTCGTAAACGTGGACCACAAAGCCACGTCTCCAGAGATCTTGTATCCTCTTTCTCCCATTTCCTTGAATCGGATGCATGATTCTTGGGTGCCAGTGGCACTACACAAGATCAGGTCAACGAGTCTCCGGAGGAAGCTCACAAGGCAGCATTGTGCCTCAAGAACAAGTTGTGCTCTGGGGAACCCTACACAATCTCCGCGGTGCGTAAACGTTGGAGAAGATTGTTTCGTGAGCTTTCCATAATCGTGGCCATTCATGATGATGCAGCCGGGATAGAACTTGCAATCCAGTAATCCAGAATCCCAAGCGGTTTGCAGCTGTTGTTTGTCCCAGGGAGCCCATTCTTCCGGCGAGAATTCTAGACGATTGTAGAGCAACCCAAAGAGCACAGAAGGGTTGGATTGCAATAGTTCGACACTCAAGTAGGGAAGAAGGAGAGCTTTTCGAGTCCGGTCATTGCGTAGAGACTGCCACTTGCTTCCCGAACAAATCGTACTTTGTAGAACCCATTTTTGGGAAGCGAGATCCGGATCAGCCTGAAGGAGCTTTGCTGATCTTCCCGCCTTGCTACTCTTCTTCCATTTATTCATCAGCGTGTCGCCTCGGGTAGACAGCTTCTCCCTCAGATATTCTCGATCGTCTCGCGCTTGGTGTACAAGATCTTCACAGACATGTCGCGCTTCATCTTCGGTGAGCACACCCGCGTACTTGAATTCGGGTCCCTTCTGCTGATGGTGTATCGAAAGGAAATGTTCAGAACAAACGTTGCAGCCTGCGGAGCATGTGAAATATGGTAACAAGTCGATTTCAGGCATTCCACGAGCTTGCATCATGCCATAAATGTCAGCCATCTTCGCAGAGTCTTCGAACGGCACCAGGATGGTGCTACAATCCGCCATATCGTCAGATAGGAGTTGAGTTGGTTTTGGTGCTTGTCCCTCGATGTGTGAGAAGAAGCGAGTTTATGTTCTAGATAGTGGCCCTGGAGTTAATCCTCCTGTTCTCAGGGTTTGCAAGCGGTGGCAGAAATAAACGCACTGAAACTGATGCTTAAATCTTGCCGTAATTAGGGGAACCCATTTTCCATTGCGTTGCAGGTCGTTTCCCAACACCCACTTGTTTTCTCTTTCTCTGCAATAACGAGACTTCTGGCCTGTTGTGGCATGGCTGCCACGGAGTACAGACAGTATGCTTTGGAGGACGACCGACGATAATTCGTGAATAGGAATGCCTAACTACTGACCAAACCTTGAAGGGCTGCCTCGAGGTGCATGAGGTTGAATGGAATTAGACGAATCGCAGACTGCTATCTTAGAGAGCGAAAATCACAACCAAGAATCTAAGAGTTATCTCAAACCATAGCTGCATCAAAGAGCGTCTTGCGTGCATGAAGACATTAAAGACTTAAGAGTTGTGTCCACAATCTAGGACAACCCCTCAGTATCACTGCGCCAGATATCTGTTGTAACACCAGCAAGATTTCAGTGTGGCTCACAGTCCTTGACTCCAGGTCGCATTTAGGGTGAAGGAAGACAGATGTTATCGTATCGGTGAACTACGTGCACGCAGAAAGCATACGGGGTGTAACCTTTTAACCACCAGCCTTCGGGACCAGAATCTTGACTCGTGGTACAGCTAGAGTAACCTGGGCACAACATTAGAAGTTCCTTGATGTCAGGCACGTTGATGTCTAGGTGGGTAAGATTCTCTCTGATACTCAAGCACATCCTACAGAACGCCCAGAGACGTCAAACACTGGAGCATGGCAACAAAGACCGTGATGTCCTGCGGATATGCAAGGGACGTATTGTCGAGCAACGGTATTGCTGTGCCCGTCACCCCGATCATCGATGGCTAATCTCTGTATAGATGTGGAAGCTATCTGTTTCTTGAGCGGAGGTCAAAACAGTCGTCGAAACACACGATGGTCTGTGCGCATTGCGGTCCACATCACGAGACATGGACGGATTACAACTATCAATGACCGATGGTCTCACCGCTCGCGACGACATAAACCCTTACGGCACTGCACGAAGAACCAACGAGGATGATGATGGGGAAAAAATAGGTACAATACACTCTAGGGGTCTACAGCTCTAAATCTAATCGCAAGTGAAGCTTCCGCAACAGGACATCGCTAGGGCTACAAACTCATCCTACCCACAATCACCATCCACCCCGACCGACCCATCAAGAGCCAGTCAGTTGCGCTTCAAAGACGGACGCTCCTAGCTCCTAGCTCCCGTCCAATTGCGCCTCCAACTCATCCTGATCCGTGTAGCCAAAGTCATCACCACTCCTCATGCGCTCAAGCTGATCCGACACATAACTTGCGACGTGTGCGTCAGCCTCCTCCAACTTCTTCTTGTCTTCCTCTGACAGGTGGCCAATCGAGTTGACTCTCTTGGCGCGGCGCTCGTCGTATACCTGCAGATGATCAGAGTCGCCGTTCTGGCCGTCCTCTTCCTCTTCGTCGTCGGCGATGGAGGATTGCCAGTCGGAGCGCATGCCGATGCTCCGGGATGTGCTAGAGCGACGGAGGCCACTGCCAGTGGGACGACGAACAGGCTTGCGGCCGGAGCGGCCGAAGATGTCGTCGAAGTAGTGGGAAGCTGCAGTGCCAGGGGTGCGTGGAGTTTGCGGAAGACGGCAGTTGACACTGGCAGATATGTTAGTAAGGGTACAGATAGGTTTGGAAAAGTCAGAAAGCTTACCCAGTATCGTGGATCATCTTGGCAATCAAGCCCGTCCAACCGCATTGATGGCTAGCGCCCAAACCACGTCCAGAGTCACCATCGAAGAATTCGTAGAACCAGACATATTCTTTCCAGTTCGGGTCGAAGTCAAGCATCTCGTTGCCGTCATTGATGGCTCTGCGTCCATCATCACCGCGCATGAAAAGTCCTTGTAGTCTGTGCTGAAGTTCCTCGGCTACGTGACCAAGATGCATATAGTCACCAGAGCCAGTGGGGCACTCGATCTGGAACTTGTCGCCATAGAACATGTAGAACCGAAGACAAGATTCGATGAGAAGGAAGTTGACTGCGATCCAGATGGGACCACGCCAGTTGCTGTTGCCGCCGAAGAGACCGCTGTTGGAGTCGCCAGGAACATAGCCGACCTCGAAGCGTTGGCCATTGACGTCCATAGAGTACGGGTGATCCTTGTGGTACTTGGACAGCGAACGAATACCGTGCTCGGAAAGAAATTCGGACTCGTCCAGCATGCGTGCAAGGATCTTGCGCAGACGGTCTTCGTTGACCAGAGAGAGTAGAAGACGGTCATCCTTGCCGCGGCGCTTCATGCTGGCAATGTTGCGCTCAACAACGTCGTGGCGGTTCTCGATGAACCAGTCAACTCGCTTCTTGAAGGATGGGAATCTGTTGATGACGTCGGGCTCAAGGGTGAGGGTAGCGTAGAGAGGGATGAGGCCAACGAGTGATCGAACAGGCATCTGATGAGTCCATGGTCCACCCCACGAGATGGCATCATAGTAGAAGCCATCCTCGTCGTTCCACAGGGACTTGGCTTCACCGCCAGTTCTGTACTGAAGAGCTTCACTAATGAGGATAAAGTGCTCGAAGAATTTCGATGCAATGTCCTCATACGTTCGGCGGTGCTTGGCCAGTTCCAAGGCCATATTAAGCATGCAAAGACAGTAAAAGGCCATCCAGCCAGTACTGTCAGCCTGCTCGAGGGTACCGCCGGTGGGGAGCGGGTCTGATCTGTTGAACAGACCAATGTTGTCCAGACCCAAGAAACCACCCTCAAAGACGTTCTTGCCCTCAAAATCCTTGCGGTTGACCCACCAGGTGAAGTTGAGAAGCAACTTCTGGAACACTCGCTCCAGGAAGTCCAAATCTTCGCGTCCGTACATCTTGCGCTCAATCTTGAATGTTCTGAAAGTTGACCATGCGTGCACGGGAGGATTGACATCACCAAAATTCCACTCGTAGGCCGGGAGCTGTCCGTTGGGGTGCATGTACCATTCTCGGGTGAAGAGGTCGAGTTGCTTCTTGGCAAAGTCGGGATCGATCATAGCTAGGGGTATGCAGTGGAAAGCCGAATCCCAGGCGGCGAAGAAGGGATACTCCCAGGAGTCCGGCATCGAAAGGATGTCATCCAGGTACATGTGCTTCCAATGCTGATTGCGAACGTTCTTCCTTCCCGGAGGCGGAGGTGGCATGCTAGGATCACCATTGGCCCATTGATCCCAGATGAAGTGGTAGAACTGTTTGCACCAAAGCATGCCAGCAAAGGCTTGGCGTTGAACACTGCGAAGATCTTCGGCCATGGGCATGGGGCTCACCCTCCAGTAGAACTCGTCAGCTTCCCTTTGGCGCTGCTCCATGATGTCGTCAAAAAGCTCTTCATCAAGCCATCCCTCATTGCGTTTCGACAGACGGAAACGAACAACGGCGCATTCACCGGGAGGCACACCACCATCCTCGTCAAAGGAGAACCAAGCTGCGGACTTTGTGCCATACTTCTTAGGGTTGACGGCGTCGCGCTTGTTGTCCACAATGTAGTCATGGAAGGCATCCTTGACGAAGGGTGACTTGTTCTGACCTTTGTAGAGCTTCTTGTAGTTGGTGTCGTTCTCGGTAAAGAGGAACTCTGGCTGCACATCTTGACCGCTGCGGCCGACACCTGGCGAAGGGGAGACCTGGAAGTAGCGCTCGCCAAGCTTGTAGTGCTTGGATTGCGCAGTGGTTTCACCAACCTGCCGTATCACCGGCTTCTTGTGCGCAGGCTCATGTCCCCAAGACCAAGTATTCCGGAACCACACGTGTGGGATGATGTGCAGTGGAGCAGGTTCTGGACCGCGGTTGTACGCAGTGACTCGGAAGAGGAGCTCGTCCGGGTCATCTGCTTCCTTGGCCGTCTCAATGAAGATGTCAAAGTATCGGTCATCGTCAAAGACTCCAGTGTCGATCAACTGGTATTCTTTCTCTTCGCGGGAGCGCTTGGCGTTGGTGTCGATGAGGTCTTTGTAGGGGAATGCGCGTTGAGGGTACTTGTAGAGGAACTTCATGTAAGAGTGCTACAACTGATTAGCCACGTTGAAAGTCAAATTGCGCTTGCGTGACGTACCGATGGGGTATTGTCAAGGTGGAAATGGCATTCCTTGATGGACTCGCCGTGATTGCCCTGAGGATTCGACAGACCGAAAAGGCGCTCCTTGAGAAAGGGACTGTCGCGCGTGTCAGCTAATGTCATCACCACATAGACCCAGTATGACATACTCCTCTTCGTTCCAGAAGGCAAACGCAATGTTCTGCAACCCGTGTGTATCGGAAACACCAGCAATACCATCTTCACCCCATCGGAAAGCACGCGACCGAGCCATGTCGTGGGTGAAGTGACTCCAGGCATCTCCATCGTGTCTGTCAAGCAGAGAAAATCAGTAAAGCTCGTCAGCCATCAACCCGGGCGAACTCACGAGTAGTCCTCTCTGCAAGTAGCCCACTGTCGCTCAGCAACATAGCTACCCCATTTCTTCCAGTACTTTGTCCTTTCCCTGTCCTCTTTCAGACGGTTCTCCTCGGGACCGGCAACGTCCTGGCGGTTGATGACAACCATCTTGACCGACGTGTACAGAGAGTGTTGTTGAGAATGCGAAGAAAGATGCTTGAGATGACGATCAAAAAGCGGCCGGGATCAGAAACGGGCAACGGCAATTGCTTCTTTTAGCGGTAGTTTGGCGATGCGTTCAGATGCCTTGGGACGAGCGAGGATTGGCTGGATAAGCGATGGTAGAAGGTAATTGATGGGATGCAGCAATCAAGGCAAATGCATATGCAAAAGTGATGCGCTGAAGTGCGATAGGACGGGCTGGGAGTCTGGTTGCAAAGGAGGGAGTGAGGAATGTGGGTGAGAAGATGATGCCGGTGGCGGTCACGCAGGTTTTATGAAGGTTGAGATTGTTTGGACCCTGTCTGGTTTGCGGCTACTCCAGTGATTGAAACCGGGTTGCGGTTTACTATCATGCAATGAGTCGTATCGGGCTTGAAGTCAAACATGGCTGTTCCTTCCACAGCGGCGATGGATACACGATGGTGCTGCTTCCGATGTATCAGGATGTCAAGCGCAGAGTTTATATCAACTTCTTCATCTTATGAGGTAGCAGCTTCCTGTATGAATTATCATAACACGTTCATTTTAGGCCTTTGTGCTTCTTCCCCGCAGATTGCTCTACGTGTGGAAGCTCCCTGTAATCGCAGTTCTCCTGCGCCTAAGCGGCAGCTGCCAGAGCTGTCTCTCGTTCCTGAAGCTAGAAAGCTGCTGCTAAGCTATCTCTGAGCGCGACTGCATCGTCTGGTGAACCATCCTTCCTTCACCCACATGAAGCCATTGCCAGCTGCAGGTTCCTTGGTTTGTAAGAGAGCCAATGCATACAAGTGCAATCTAGGCTCAAGCAGCCTCACGCGATTGCACGCCTGCATCACGCCCAGCCCCCCGCGATAGAAGCCCACGACCTATGACGCAATGCCTGCGTTTGCCCATCTTCTTTCCATTCCTCAGATCGCTTCTCCCGCTCTCCTTCGTGCTCGCGGTCTCTGCAGGAGTACAACAATTGGAATTCAGAGTCTTCTGCTGCTTCCCGCGGTGGCAACTCCCACAACAATTCACACGTGGTGGTTGCATCCAAGCCGCAAGATCTGCCTGTAGCTCCCCTGTCGATCGAGGTCAACAAAAAACCCGGTTGCCGCCTCAACGGTAACGGCGCATTAGCCGAGGTAGGGACGCTAAGGTAATACTGAAGAAGGAGGCGAAGGCCGGGGTTTGACACGTGCATGTGAAGGGAGAAGGGGGTCATGTGATACTCCTGAAATCGTGATAAGCGTGCTGCTGAAGCGATAAGTTTTGCAGACATGTGTTGGCTCTAATGGTGATGTTGTAGTTCTTTGATAGAAAGGCTCTGGGCATGGCAGCATTTAGGAACCGTTTCCGTGCGCGACAAAGGTTGAGCGTTGATTTGTATTATTTGACTAAATCATTCTTGACCGGTTTAAGAATAGAGTACATCTACACCGACAACCCCACAAAAGGTTTCCATACCAATGAACGACAGGAACAGTCACTACTTGTATAACGAAACGCCAAGCTATGATCATATCCATGTATCCATGATAGGTTTATCGCATCTCTCTCGTCCAGCATTGATAATTCATCCTGAGTCCAAGCAATGACCAGTGCAAGTACACACTCCACCCTTACACCGGTCCTACTCTATCCTACTTTCCAAGATATATTATATAATAGCACTTTCTTCACATTCCCTACTCCAGGAATACCTGAAGCTCTCGATGCCTAAGCTCTTATTGTGTTCATCGCACATCCGTTCAAGAGAGTACGATGATTCTTCTCCTTTCCCCCTCCTTCCCTCTCCTTCTCCCTTTCCCCATTCTCTCTCTCAAGCCTGGTAGCCTTACAGAACTCCCACGATTCTGCCACTTTCACACCTCTCATCGACAGCTTTTCTCCTGATAAGACGTCAAATTAAAGTTATCAGCTCCACCGCTTTCGCTGCTGACCTTACTAAAAGCGGAAGGGGACTGTTCTGGAAGGGAAGGCGACGCTGAGGCTCTGCGGAGACTATGCTGTTCTTGATGTGCCGGAGTATCGCCGTCAGAGCTGCTTGCACGGAAGAAAAGAAGGGATATGAAGTGCAACCGAGTAGCCGTCATTTTCCTGTTGTCTTGACTGACGATGAACGAAAGGGAAGGTAGCAAAGAACGGCGAGATGTGAATAGTTGACTGCTTTATTGTCTGACAGGTATATCCTATTCCATATCCACATATCCTAATATAACAGCTAAATCAGAAGAAGGACCTCAAGTCAAAGCCTGACATTGAAACCCCAACAAGCCGAAAGCCGGTGCAAAGCCTCTGATAATGTGATATCGCCCTGTATATCAAAACGCCGCAAACCACCACCCACCCATATCAGTAACAGTAGCATTGCTCATCAATAAGAAAGCCCTCGTCCCGCATCGAAAGGCGCTGTACTCAGTCAACACACGCCAAAGCCTCACTTCTTCTTCCTCTTCCCTCTTTCACATAATCCCAATAATGATTATATGTTCCCTGTCACTTACTCAACACCATCCCCTGCACCTCCCTCCACCTCCTCCCCAACCCCTCCAACTCCTCCGTAACCTGCGCCAACCTCACCTTCGCCCCGACCAACTCCTTCTCCATCTCCCCCAGCTGCTCCTCCAACGCCCTATTCTCATTATGCACCTCTATATTCCTCTGCATGATCCTGTCCATCTCGTTCTTCAGCCGCTCCTCCACCTCCGCCGGTTGTTTGGAGATGATCTCCCTCAGCTCGGCGATCTGCGTGGTGAGGGATTCGTTGTCGTCGACGAGGCGCTCGTTGGCGACTTTTGTGCGGACGAGGTCGGAGGCGAGGAGGACGTGTTCGGCGTCGGATTTCTCGGTGCGCTCTTCTAGGGTGCGGACTTTGAGCGCTAGGGAGGTGTTGGATTGGCGTAAGCTCTCTAGCTCCGCCTCGCGGGCTTTTTCCTGCTGTTGCTTTTCTTCCCATTCGGCGGTGTAGGCGGCGAGGAGGTCGGGGGTGAGTTTGATGGCGCAGGCGTCTTGGACCATGATGTCGGCGCGGTAGACTTCCTTGTCGCCGCCGGAGCCGAAGAAGCCGGATTCGAGGAGGGAGGATTGGGAGGGGGCTTTGTCGATGTAGACGTCGAAGAGGCGTTCTTTGAGGAAGGTGGTTAGTTGGGCCATGTCTTTCATGGCGAGGAGGGTGTCTCTATTCTTTTGCATCAGGACCACGCCGAACTTCAGGATGGCTTCTATGCCTTCGGAGAAGATGAGGTCGTAGATGCGGAGGACGAGTTGAAGGGGGAAGCGGTAGGCGAAGAGCGTGAGAAACCATTGGGTGGCGTAGAGTTGTGGGTTTACTCCTCGGCGGTGAAGATGACAGTAGAGTGCTGGTTCGAGGTCTTCCAGTAATCGCTCGAATTGATAGAGATGGAGATGAAGACCAGGCATATCTTGTGTGAACATGTCTCGGAGGCGGTATTTGTTCATTAGTCGGACGAAGAGACTGAACGCTTCTTCTTCAGGCATCTAGGAATTGTTAGCTAGAGCTTTTGTCGATAACCGGAAAGACCCACATTGAACAGCAAAGGCATGGCAATGAAGTTCATGCCTTGCGCGTAGCCAACACCCTCATCAAAGAGCGCATACGCTTTGCACACACCAAAGAGCCCATCCTGTAACCCAGCGCTCATCAAGTACTTTGAGTAACTTGTTCGCGCACCTAGATCCTTCTTGATTGTTCTCTCCAGCTTCTGTAGCGCCGCCGCATCATCCTTGGCCTTCTTCCTCTTCTCAGCGATTAATTTAGCCTGTACCTTCGCCATCGGATCTGCCCCGTTTGTCTCAGCTCCAGGCGTCGGTAGAGGACTCCTTGTCCCATCATTGGTTGTTACCGTGGTCGCCGGAGTGCTGATATCCGAGTGAATGCTACTAGCACTGCTCGCCAACGAATCCTTCTCCCTGCCGTTCGGATGACTTTCATGCCGCGATAATGATGGCACGCTGATGCCGCTGGGTTTCCTCTCCTTGTCTGTGCCCCTAGCCACCAGCTCCCGGTAGACGTCCTCTAGCGCTTCATTCTTGCTTTCTGCCAGTACCTGCCACACCACGCCTCTGATTGCTTGCGGTATCCCGCCTGCGATGGCATGGTTCAGCTCTTCCTGGCTCGTCCGGGCTACGGCTGCCGGTCCCTCGTACACCACAGATTGCCAAAGATCCCAGTCCACCGGCGCAGCGCTCTCCGTAGGCCCTGCAGACATGCCAGATGCCGTGCCGGGAGCCAGTTTCGGGTCGAATGTGGGCGTTCTCAATGGTGCTGATGTGTTGGAGGTTGTAGAGTTGGACCGTTGCATCGCCTGTGGTGCCGCGAGTCCACCCTCTTTCTCATCCTGTAACCCACTCGGGCTAGCCACACCCACGCCTATGCTCCCAGTCCTTCCAATCAGTGCAGCGAACGCCCCGCCAGATGCCGGTTGCGATGTGCCATTGACTGTGTCCTCCTCCAAGGTTATGCCCGCCTCCTCCCTCATCCTCAATAATTTGAACCTGTCTCGCAGACTGTTCCGTGCTGGTTTGTTTGACCCGCCCTCCTCGTTCTCGTCGCCATCCTCGATCTTGCTGAGCATAAGCTCCGGATTGCTACTGAGTGTGGCTACTGATGATGCGGTATTCCTCCGGTCGTGGGCAACCGCAGGCGGAGAAACCACCTTCTTCTCAGATGTTGTTCGGCTGGTAAGCCACGAGAACGGGGATGTTAGTTTGCGAGCGGTCGTCACCGGAGGTGTAGGCTTCTCCGCAGCGGGCGGAGGTGGAGGCGGAGGGGGGAACTGTACGGGTGGGAGACTGCCTGATAGCCCTTGCTGGCCGTGTGACAGTGGGGAGACATCTCGGGGAGGGAGCTTAGGTGGTTGCGATAGCGACGAGTCACGACTATGGCCTGTGTGTTTCGAGGAGCCTGACTGCCATTAGCGACCCCGTACGCCGTGGTTGACACCCGCTCGAGGTGGTCCGTTAAAGCTGTCAAGGGTCCTTACCGTCTTCCAGCTCAACATCATCCATATCCCCCACACTTATGCGGTGCCCTGTCAAGAGCGGACTTTTCTTCCCTCCCTCTCCGTTGTTGTCAACGTGCCCATCGTTTCCAGGTATGTTCTTCTCAAGGTCATCTAGACCTCCAGGCATTGAGGGGGCGCCGCTAGATTCGTGTTTTTCCATACTGGGGCTTGACTCTCGTCTCCCTGTGAGGCTTCGTGCCGATTCTGACTGTGAAGAAGGTCGAGGTGTGGTATCTGGAGCGTCTTCAAAGTGGTCCTGTGCAGCCCCGCGGAGGGCAGGAGATTAGCACGTGCTCGCCAGGTATGCGTTGAAATGGTTGACTGAGCGTGTACAATGACAATCAAGAGGAGCGGAGGAATGGTGCACCGCAGTAGACAACGGCGTGCAGTAACAGGTAGACATTAGGGGCAGTGGAGTCAAAAGTCCAGGGTGAAGCTGCAGGAGCTGTTGACTTACCCCTTCCCTACCGGGACTTTGTCCGTTGTTCCCTTGATTCTCCATGTCTTGATCGCGAGTTGCTGAAGCCAGGAAGTCCTACTAAGTTCTGTTTCCTCCACAACAATTGTAGCCTATGCGCAGACGTCGGTGCGTTTGAAGCCAAGTTCAAGGGCGCTCGGCCCCTTGGAAGTCGAAGTGAAGGAAGGTCAGGGCGTCCAGTCAATGGAGCGGTCTCGGAGGAAGCGAAGGTGAATGCTCAAGTAAGTACAAGAAGCCGGTCGTCAAAGCGGTCATTACCAAACTGCAAAGTCAAGGAGTACGTAGTCCATTTCCATGAAGTTGTGAAGTTGCGTTTCAAATAAACGGATACCTACATGCCCCCATCGGAGATAGGCCCAGACGATTCGCTTAAAACGGTTACGTGTGGCTTGTAAACTTGTTTTTGTTGGAGCACCACCACCACCTCTACCGTTGCCAGGGTCTTGGTTCGTGAATACGATGATGACGGGCTATATTTGGCGACAGTTGCGTGAGAGTGGACAGGTATAGGGCTGAAGATCGTTCGTTCAGCTGCGTGTCTAAGTGCCAGTCTTGAGCTGATGCTCTCTTATTGGAGCGTATCTTGACAGAATCACAACACAACATAAGTGGCTTTGACACCTGCATGCCTCAAAGGACGTCCCGCCGCTCTGCATTGGCCAATGAACGCTTTCGACTTCAGAGGACAGACATCTCAGTCACTTGATATCCAGGGGGGCTACCATGCACAGGTTGAGAGCCACTCCCATCATTGGTAGGCAGAACCAGCATGCACGGAGGGTTACGATGAACATTACGAACATTAAGCGTCGCTGTCGGAATTGAACAATGCCGCAATATGAGTAGCAAGAGGAAGCAATCAGTATGTTGACCTAGAGGGTTAATCCACTCTCCGTCTACCATCGATCTTGCGCGTGGAAGTCTATATCATGCGGACAGGTGACTACATACCTCATTCTTCAACTATCTGCGATTGCCTCTATGTGATCTATTTGCCCTCGGCTGGCTCGTTCTTTCGTTGGATTATTAAGTCTGATCCTGTCGAATCGACCATACACATTTGCTCACGTTCCACTCTTATCCTTGAAATCCTTCTTCCCAGTAATCGCCCCATACAAGTCCTTCAACAAATTCGAGCTCCCCGGTATCTTGCTCGTCCAAGCCCAAACCGTCTTCCCATGCAGCGCCACCTGCCCCTTCTCATTCACTTGCACGTCCTCCCCGTTAATCGCCTCATCGAAGATCTTCTTCGTCCTCTGCTCAGCGTCAGCTTCTCACATCCATCACTTCACTTGTCGTCTACCCCTCCCCACAGAACACAAGAGAAGACATACCTCCAACTCCTCCCCGTCCAAAACAGCAACCTGACTCAACGTCCGAAACCTCCTCCAAACCTCCTCCCTACTCAGCCAGACCTCCCAACTCTCCTCGCTCTCCCCGATCGGCAGTGAAAAGAGCGGGTTCGACGAGGTGGTCACGCTGATGGGGCCGGACTGCAGCTGGGCGTCGTCGAAGACCTTGCGCCATTGCTCGTGGCGGAAGCGGGGTTGGTTGTCGTCGAAGGACCAGATTAGGGCTTTTAGTTTGGACTCCCAGGGGGTGGTGGGGGTCCAGGATTGGGGTTGGTTGTCTGGGTTGATCAGCGGACGTGAGAATGAGGAAGGAGGTTGACTGAGATGGGGAAGGGGATGAGTGGAGTGATAGGGGAGCTGGTAGAGGCATGGAGGGCCGGGAAAGCGTACAGTCTTCAACGTTCCATATCATGCCGAGGGCACCATGTTCTTTCAGGACACGGTGGATCTCTTCGAGCGAGTCACGAGTTGCGAACCAGTGGAAGGCCTACGAAAACAATGTATTACTATGTGTACATATATAGTGTGCAGAGATACGTAAATAACGTAGTTCGAAGGCCCCAACGGCGTGACGCTGACAGCAAGATATAAGACCAATTGTGCGAGACGCGCAGGAAGCATAGAAATTTTCAGTAGACTATCGTAGGCATCTTCGGACGCACATGAAAGGCAGCTTGTGGATGGAGCTGAAAACCTTCATGTTGCTGAGGGCCATGCTCTGTCCCAACGCACGCCTATATATCAGGAGAAACATCACCTACCTGCGCAGCCACCACTGCATCTACACTCTCCGCCTTTACCCCCTTCATCTCTCCTGCGAAGCCCAACATGACCTCTACACCTCTCAAGCCTTTCCGCTCCAGCTCTGCCCTCATCCCCTCATGCGGCTCCACTGCAACAATCTCATATCCCTCTTCTCTCTTCGCCAGCAGCTCGGTGAACTTCCCGGTGCCGGAAGCCAGATCGAGGATACGTGCACCAGGCACATCGGCGACGCGGAGAGAAGTGAGAAGGGATTGGACGGCGGAGGAGGGGTAGGAGGGGCGGTGAGTGTCGTAGTCTGCGGCGCCGGAGAAGCCTGTTTGAGCGGCAGGGTTCAATTGACTTTGAGAGGCCATTGTTGAAGCTATGTGGTAGGAACGAGTACGAGAGATGCGTGTTGTTGAGTAGAAGGGACGCCTAAGAGCATATGAAAGTTAGAGTATGCGGTCCTCAAGGTAACGATGATAGCGTTGAGAATCGCGCGATTGGAATCCCCGCTTATCCCCGACATGCCTCATGCCCTCAGGCAGAAGTCGGAGGCTTGACCGAGTTTCTATTTTCTCCATGATCAGCGCTCAACGTTCGCGAAGACGGCGATCATTTGCTTAATGTCGCCGTGCTATATGCGTTCATGATGCTGTTCGATGCAGTTCACCCGTCCACCAACGTCTCTCTTGGCTTGCAGAGTCGTTGAGAGGGCAGCATCCTCAGCAGCATCCTCAGCAGCGTCCACCTCCAACCACCTCGACCTCTCCACAAAAGGACGTCCAACCTCCTTTTATTTCATCATGCACACAATCGATCGGATGCGGCTAAAGGACGCAATATCGATCAGCGATGCTAAGACACCTTGGCTTGTGTAAGACGAGTCTCACCAACCAATTGCACCCGCACGGGGCTGAAGGACGAACGCTTTGGGCCAGTCTTTGTCAGCGGCGCTGCACCGGTTTGGGCGGTTTGTTGTTAGGAGCGGCGGGCCAAGAGGCGCGTTCCTGAGGGCGACAATCCGCGGGGCGAGGGTTTATTCTTGGAGTGGCTAGATCAGTACTTTCGGAGCTCCTAAGATCATTCAGCTTGCGGTGGGCAATGTTTCGTATCCTCGAGAGAGCATCATGAGATCAGAGACGTTCAACATTGCTAAATCACAATAGGCATATCCCGTTCCCCGCAGTTGCCCTCAGGTGTGGCGTCCATATACTTCTGTGATGATAACGCGGCTGGTCAAGCTGGACGCAGCCATCACAAGCTGCGCGCTTCCTGCATGCTCAGTGCATGATCTACCGGGGTGATGTGCTTGGGACGTTTTCTTTTGCGGTTAGCAGAGCAGTAAAGGGCAGTTACACCGTGCTTGTGGGTAGCTCAGAAAGGGTCTTCCGGCCTTGCAACAACCCATGTCTTCTCCAGGTTGTACGGACGATACTGCCCCGGGCTTCCTCGTGCTTGTACTCGCTGCTTGTGTCTCTTGAGCCGGCAACCGCGTGCTTGACAGGACATGAGGCCGCAGTTTGGGTCATGATGTTGGAGAGAGCTGGAGCGGAAGTACGTGGACAGCGGAACTGCTGGTGACAGAAGTGTATCAAATACTCCGAACTGCGGAGATCATGTCGTGACATGCAAGACGATATGCGTGAGAAAGGACGATGATGCAGAAATGTCTTGGAATTTGCGGTGCACGGGGCGGCTGGTTGTTGTATCGCACCAAAACTTCGGAGCGCCTCCTGAAGCCAGGGCCCTGCCATAGGAACCTCTGCCCTGATTCTGACAAAAGTCCTGCATTCTCCGAGAGGATTCTGTCTTAACTTCTGCCTTCACTTCGAACTTTCCCATCTTCATCCGCGGAGCACCCAAAGTCTGTCGCTTCAGTGAAACGCACGCCCTTCGGTCGAACCTGTACATACAGCGTCAGTCCTTCATTACCACAAAGCATACACTCGATCCTTGCGGCGGGCCATTGCCTTGACAGCTGCAACCCAGGATTTTATTCTTAGTAGTGTCTTTTGCTAGCTTGTGTCTGGGTAGGTGGCTGTAGCTAGCCGAAAACCTTCAATTGGCAGAGCAGAGCAGAGCAGTCCTCTCAACAAACAACTTCGACCACTTCTCTTCTCCGTCCTCCGAGCACGCAGCAGCCCGCAACGACTCACTTGCCTTTGCTTCAATTGTATTCTTAACCTAATGTACGACTCAGTCTTTTGATGGGGGAGCAGATGCAGTCACCGTCCCGGTAGAGCTAGGCTGACAGCCCCAGTTTTCCCTGTATAGTTTCTCCCGTCGCGCTATCGGTTCCTCCTTTTCTTCGCAGCGGAGGCATCCAAGCATCAACAGTCGCAAATCCCCTCAGACGCTTCAGATATACCTAATACTAGTCATCCTTGCTGTTTGTAATCGACACTCGTTACGATACACTCGTCGCTCCCTTGCATCGGCCAACGCATCGTCGACAGCTCCGTGTTTCAGGATACCAAGGCCGGACACAACACCCTCATCACACTCCCTTCTATATGCCAATCAACTTCAAGAAAGGGTTCGCCCGGAGAAAGTCTTCTGGGAATGTCCTAGAAGAGCTCGAGAACCCTCCCGCTGAGTCTTCCTTCCGCGTTCTCGAGCGACCGAGACCACAGAGCAAGTCCATAGACGCTGGCAATGGCCTAAGCCGAGGGAGGGGTTTCAGTGTTGGAAGACCACAATCGTTTGAGGACGGCTCGGACGAGAGTCACAGGTACGATTACCCAGGGAAGGAGAACATCGTTGCCGGACCTGTGCGATTGACAACCGACGGTAGGGGCAGTGGCGGCACCACCAATTCGGGCTCGACAGGTGTCTACGACTCTTCCTCGGGACGGTACAGTTCGACTTCTACACTCCCTTCATCGACGGATCACGAAGTGGGCGACGATCTCTTCCCACGCAAGCTGACCAAGTCGTATCAAAGCGTTCCATCGCAATCTCTGCCACAACCCGAACAACCAAAATCAGGCTTCACGATCAAGGCGGGTGGACGGACATTCTCGTTTGCGGCGAAGCACAAGAACAGCGACTCGAAATCAAAGTGGGATGACGAAGGATACGACAACACGAACAGCTCTTCTAGGGACAGAGCTTTGACTGCTAGTAGTTACGCCAGCACTGCGAGACCGCCCAAACTGGATTCAAACCTGGACTTGGGATCCACCGATTTCGGTGACGATTTCGGGAACATGTTCGCAGGCATAGGGAAGCGGGGCAGTACGCTGGTGGAGGAGCCGGAAAGTATCTACTCCAGCGAACCGAAGAGGTTCAGCCGAACGGTAAGAAGCGCAAAGCATACAATTTGTCTTATACCTAACAAGAACAAGGGTTCCGAGCCTGCACTACCGTCCCTTCCACCGAAAGGTTACACAGTCGCATCATCCAAGTCATACACACCGGCGCCGATACGAGTAGACCGACAAAGGGACATTGAGGCCTCTCCGTACTCATGGGACAGCCATGATTCGCACGATGGACTGATGTCTTCGCCCATTGCTGGAGCTCTACGCTCAGGAACACCAGATGTGCCGCCTCCTGTTCCTAAACACAACTCACCCCTACCTCCATCAGAACCTTCTTCATCCCCTCCCTCATACCGAAAGCCCATCAACCGACAGGGTTCGCCGATCCGGTCGCCGCCTCCAGCGCGACAACGGTCTTCTGACTACATCGATACTGACGCACAGCTGGTGGCAGACTCGGCGCGGACGAGTAGGTACATGAGCCCGCCGGCGCCAGCCTCGAAAGGTCCGGCCGAGAAGCTAAAGAACGAGGACAAGGGGTGGCAAAAGGCATCATTCTCAAGCTCATCAACCGGCAACACACTGGTGGACTCGGGAGTTGGTTCTGGCGCATCCAGTGTGCTATCGAAGGACACAGTTGGTCGGGCACCGTCCCCTGGTCTCTTCGACGATACCTCCTTCACCTCATCAACATCCTCATACCGCTCAGATGCACTCGACGCAACGCCGCGGGCGAAGAAGGCCACTTCCACAGTGAAGCCAGCCAACGACGATTCGATGTTTGCCTCGGCTAGTCTTGTGAATAAGTTCATGGAGAAGGCGGAGGAACCTCAGAACAAGGTCATGACACCCAAGCAGTTTGCGGCCTACCAGCGGCAGAAGGAAGCATCAGCGGCGAGAGGGGACGCACAATCAGAGGAGTCGGAGTCGGAAGAAGAGGATCCGTACGAAGAGGAAGACGAGACAACGAGGAACAGGGAGCTGGCGAAACAAAGGCAAAAGCAGGAGGCGCAACTGGCAGTGTACCGACAACAGATGATGAAGGTAACGGGAGAGCAACCAGACCTCCCAGAAGGACTCTCGAGACCCGGCATGGGGAGGAATAATGCTAGCGCACCGAACCTGACTGCTGGAATGGGCAGGCTCAGTCTTGGGAACTCCAGCCCGGTTGGGCAGAGCAGCGAAGAAGAGGATGAAGACGTACCACTGGGAATCCTACAAGCGCACGGCTTCCCCAACAAGAACCGGCCGCCAAACAAGCTCAATGGTAGCACCTCGAACCCGAACCTCAGAGCTGCCAGTCAAGCCGGCGCGTATCCGCCGCCCCCGCCATCTGTCGCTGGTGAGGGACCCCGAGGGAACTTGCCGGTCTTTGCCAGGAATCTGCCGCCGGACCCGTACTTTGGCGCTGGCCTCGTCAACCCTGTCAACCGTGAGAGCCTGGCGTTTGCTAACAGCAGCGCTGGCTCTGTTTACGGTGGAAACGCAACCCCAGCCATCCCGCCAGGTGGTTTGGTGGGCGTGATCGCAGGAGAGGAACGAGCACGAGCCATGCGAAGAGGGAGCCCAGGCAACATGAGCACCTATGGCCAGCCGCTACCACTTACAGCAATGGGCAACGGCGGTATGATGGGCATGGGACGCAATGGCATGATAGGCCCTATGGGTCCAATGGGCCTGCCGATGGGCATGGGGATGCCGCCCATGATTTCCCCTCAGGATCAGGCCCAGATGCAGATGAACCAGCAAATGACGCAGATGATGCAGATGCAGATGCAATTCATGCAGCAGATGATGCAAATGCAGGGACAAGGGGGTCAGCCAATGCCAGGTATGCCCAACATGCCGGGTATGCCTGGACAACCTGCCGCACCAGGGTTCCTCGCCCCTCCCGGAGTCCGGAACACCATCGCCCTCAACCGCCCCATGTCTATGGCATCAAATTCTTCTGGCTTTATGAACCAGCAGCGCACCATGTCGATGATGGGGCCACCGCAGCTGCCGCCCATGCCTGGTATGGGCATGCCTGGGGGTTACGCGCCGAGCATGCACAACTTCGGCATGGCACCCACGCCTGGTCCGGGGTATACTCCGAGCATTGCACCTAGCGAGAGGAGCAACATTGGCATGCCCTCGCGATACCGCCCCGTGACGCCAGCAGCGAACAACAAGAGCGCCAACGGCGACGGCAGAACATCTACGTTCACTTCAGAAGGAACCCTTCAAGCGTTCAGCAACGTCAACGGCCAGAAGAAGGACACAATCAAGGTCGTGGAGAAACCGCGGGGATCACAAGCGCACGGGCAAGAAGATGAGGATGAGGAGGCAGGCTGGGCGGAGATGCGGAGGAAGAGGGAGGCTAAAAAGAGCAGATGGAGGTTAGGCAAGGGCAAGAAGGAGACTGAAGGTATGGAGGGGTTGTACTACGAGTAGTCCTGCATCCTACCAAGTTCCCGGTACCCGTCAATGCGGGAGACGGAGTGTGTATAGAGTGCGAGTCGCAGGCTTGGTGAAGCTAAGAGGTTCTTGCGGATTGGATCTTTTCTCTGGAAAATATTCTACATTAAAATGCATTGCGGGTTTTTTTTTTCTCGAATGGTTTTTCACCACCAAATAAGGAAAGGGGGAAAGGGGCGGTTCCAAAAATGGGGCGGTGGATGTACTTCTGGTTATCATCATTAATTCTTCTCCATCTCCATCTCCACCTCATCGTTTTTGGTTTTTGGACCATGGTGTATCGACAACATCATGGGGATCATGTCTTTTGCGTTTTCATAGATCTTTTCCCTGCCTGGGTGGGGTGGGCGATGGCATATGTTACCGTATTCACTCACATAGCATGACGAAGGGGAGGGGAAAATAATGCTAATATGTTGGTTATGCTTTGCATTACGTGTGTGCTTGCATATTGTTTACCACTTGAAATCGTACATGCTTCCGTAACTCTTACTATCATGACTTGCTTCTGTCATATCATGCCCATGTAACCCTGACATTAAGACCTGCTCCACCTGACGCCGTGACCCGACGCCGTGATCTGTTGCATCGTGATTCCTCATTCCTCATGAAGACCGCGCTCGCCTTATCCACCACCACGTTCACACCGCCTCCCCTCTCTCCTCCCCTTTTCCCTTCACTCTCACCTCCCTCCCTCTCCTTCCATCATCAACCTAATAACTCCCCTCCCCCCCAACCATAGCCCCCACTAAATCCCCCAACGGCCCCCAATAATCCCTCTGCCCCCTCTCCAACCCAAACTCGCACACAAACAGACAAAAATGCTTAAAACTCGTGTTCAAATGCGGTTCCAACCCCAGCCTGACCACCACCTCATAGTGGTGGCAGTAGACGTGTGCGTAGACGCGGTAGAGCCTCTTGAAGATCTGCTTTACGGTGGAGGGGAAGGAGCGGGGGAAGGGGGCGCCGAGGCGGGAGGGGAAGAGGTCTTCGGAGGTGGTGAGGTGGGAGGTCCAGGTTAGGAGGAGGTCTATGTAGGTTGGGGCGGGGACTTTGGTGGGCTTTTGGTAGAGGGGGTTGGAGGGGTCGGCCCAGAGGTATTCGAATTCGTCGGTGGCTTTCATTTCGGGGCAGGTGGTTGGGGAGCAGAATTCGGTGATGGAGCCGTAGAGGAGGTGGATTTGGTTGTAGAAGTCGACCACTGGAGGGGGGGGGGAGGTTAGCCCTGGATGTTGCCCAGTGTCGGGGGTGCACAAGTCCGTGCTGTTTGCAGCAGGCAGACGTACCATTAACGGCCAACCACTCATTCAGGTCCTCTCCCTCTGGTAACTTGACTGCTTTCTTTAGACTGCCGTTGCCTAGTGTAGCCTCCGCAAACTGCCGTAATTGCCAGCTCGTTGTGCCTCTACTCCTGTTCTGAGGTCTGAAGGGGCCGCTGGTCGTGGCATTCCCTGATGGTCCGGCTTTTCGAGCCTTGTCGTTGCTGTTCGGTGGAGCGCATGTTAGCAAGGTGCGGTAGGCGGGGGATTGCGAGTGTAAGCCGGGGAGGGGAAAGGGAGGTTGAATGGATTGTAGGAGATTCCGCAGAGGGGATGATTTCGGGGAAGGAGAGGGTGAAGGCGTGTGGTGAATGGGTGGAGAGGGGAAGTTGAAGTGTAGGAACTTGGAGGGAGTAAAAGGAGATGGTGTCTCTATCGGTGGGATGTGGATATAGGAGGAGGACTCGGTAAGGGTAGACACTGGGGGAAGTGGTTCTGCGGCTTTGGGGAACGAGGGTGATTTGGGACTGGAGACGAACATGGTTGACATGAAAGAAGCCATTATAGAGCCTGGCTCTTTGTGGTATTTGAGGGTGCTTGTACGTTTCTGAGCTTCGGTTGCTGTGCTGTGATTCTGCGCATTCCGTGAGTGTTAGCTGGCAACAGGGAATGGAACCAGTATTTATCAGGCTTACCAAACGAGCGAAGACTGGTCGGTACCTCGCGCTGTGTTGATGATTGAACAGACTTCAACGTGAGATTGGTTTCGCGAAGAGGGTGCAGGCAATTGAACGTCGCTCGACGAATTGAAGCTGTTGTCATGGTAAACAATTCAGCCCACGTCCGCCAAGAACAACCCCCACTTCCGTTTGCACTTTCAGGCATCAAAGCGCAAACATCCACCACCGCCAAGGCTACTGTTCCTGCTTCTTTATTCTCAGCCTCAAGTGGACAGCTGAGGATTGCATGATTGACAAGGTGTCAGGTGATAGAAATTGTCCTCTCACTCGTTCTTATAGACACGGTGTACTCTCAAAAATTCCAAGACCTCAAAACTTGATAAGATGTCCTTGAATATCGCATTAAGTTATCTTGTGTTAAGCAACCAGGAAGTTTAGTTGCCTGCCAACGCTCGTCCTGTTCTTCTTGCTGTACTAATACTCGGTGCTGCATCTCTACAGACTATCACGGTGCTTTTCATTTCTCTGAATACTTTACCAGTACATCGTTACGACTACGTATGTGACCAGTAATCAAGAAACATGCCCAACTGTGAGCTGTGTCTGGATATAAGCCGATACGCATTTCGCAAGAAAAGGGGCATCTTCCAACCCAAGTGGCAACGCTACGAACATCCAGATGAGAGACCATCCTATCGCGAAATCTGTAAAGCAGCTGTCCATGGCTGTCCTTCATGCAGACTCATCAGAGACATCGCCGAGGCGTTTCTCCCTGGTACGACAGAGGAAATTCAGAATGTTGCTCTGGATTGTGACCGTAGGAGAGGAACGTGGGCGCTCGAGTTTGAAGTTCCGAGCGACGTTGGAAGGAGAGAGAACGAGGTTGAGGTGATTGAGCTCATTCCGGAGCCGCCCGGTACTTCCCCTCAAGGATGGCAGTAACCTTTACATTTTTGCCTTACCACTGTAGTGTCAGTCACTGATTGTTTAATCAGAGGACGGGAGACTTTGGCCTTGGGTACCTGAAAGGAGCGCCCGTGACGTTATCGCCGAACGAAATTCTAATGGTTTTCGCCAACTACTACGGTATTGGTTGGATATATGTACCAAAGACCATTCGAAGAGGTGCCCCATTAGAGTTCCAAAGCTGCTGCCAAAGCGTCTTGTTGCAGTTGGAGACACCGATACTGAACCACGCTTGGTTGATACCGAAGGCAAAACGGGAGAGTGGCTGGCATTGAGCTATTGCTGGGGCAGCCACATCCCATTCACTACCACCAGTGAGACGCTCGCCAGGAGAAAGCAAGGCTTTCCCATGGAGGACTTGCCAGAAACGCTCAGGGATGCAATACAGGTGGCCAGAGTGCTTGGGGTCCCCTACATTTGGATCGATGCGTTGTGCATTATCCAGGACTCGAAGTCTGACTGGGATGTCGAAGCAGCAAACATGGCCTATGTTTATGAAAAGTGCACGTTGCTCATTGCCGCCATGGACAGCAGCAACAGCAACTACGGTTTGCTCACCAACAGACCCTCACGGGGCGCGATCCCGTTCAGCATGACTGCTGCCGACGGACGCGTTCTGCGGCTAGCTGTACGCAAGGACCCGCTGATCAGGAATAGTTTCAGTGCAATCGCACATTCACCTGGAGCGTCGATGCCGAACCTGGAGACGAGGGCATGGACACTTCAGGAGCTCACATTGGCTCCGCGGGCTCTGTACTTCTTCGACGACGAAGTGGCGTGGCAATGCAGGACCTCTTACGCATGTGAATGCTGTGACTCCACCCGGCTCCTTGATCGAAACTTGAACATAGCCTACGATTGGATGTTAGTAAACGACTCCTACCCTACAGCAATGTACATGTTCCGGGTTACCATGTGGCGAGAGTTGATCACCAGATTTACTGCGCGGAAGTTGACTAGGATATCTGACCGTATGCCAGCCATAGCTGGGCTCGCTCAGACAATGCAGATGTATTACCCGGATGTCTACCTCTTTGGACTGTGGAGGAGCCAGCTTGCCGAGGAACTGAAGTGGAGAAGTGGCACAGCCATATGGGATTTTGGGGGTGAGTCGGAGTTGAAGACCGTCGAAGGGCAATTCAACGAACCTGGCTATGCCCCGTCCTGGTCTTGGCTGTCCGTGAGCGGCAGGGTTCACTTCTTGCGCTCGGATGAGAGTTCTACACTGGAGATATTGTCCACACCAACACGCTCATTGGGGCTGAAGGATTCAACTGCCAAAGGCCGTGTAAACCTCACTGTGAAGGGCCACATGATGCCTGTTGATCTCGATTGCAACGGAAGCCTCAAGGTTAGATGCTACAAGGAGAACAATCGCATTGGGGCTCCAGGAGTCGAAGAATGTGCTTCTGAAACAGGTCTTAGTAAGAAGAGGAGATACTCTAATCCTGCGTTTCGATACAAAGTCTGCCTTGATCAACGACCGAATAACACGATAGCCGACCTAGCTGATCACGAACTATTCCTACTGTCCACCAATTGCGGCGAAGACGGCCACCAGTCAACCCAAGGGCTCCTACTGCTGAGAGTGGACGAAAATGGAAAGCTGTATCGCCGAGTGGGGGTCTACGACTACAAGGACATTGAAAGACCTGACTCGCCTGGATATAGAAACGTGTGGCCTGACGAACCCGTTTTCGTGCACACAGGCGAAACTCTAAAAGAGATCAACTTGATCTGAGGAGAAGACTGATTGGTTTGACGTGCCGGATGTGACGGTATCCGAATCACGTCTGGTAGTCTCGAATTATGCCGGAAGAGACGAAGAATGTCTCTAATAGTATGAAAATACGGGAAAATGCGCTTCTATATGGATATTCTACAAGATAGAGGTCCCTGTCCGTAATTGCAGGCTTGTTCGCAACGAGTCGACGCGTCCTAATCAGTCACAGTGGCATGGATCGGCATGTAGACAGGAACGCATGCCAGTGAAGTCTCCATATGCTTTTCGCACTTTGAGCAGGCTTCCCAGACGAAAAGTCTGGTTGAACAGTGTTGCCAACAAGATGAGAAAAGACTGGAGTTGAAATAGAGTTGACAGCTGGTGGTCCGTGCTAGCTGCGAGTCGCGTCCGGTGCGTTTCGCGATGCGGCAACACCATCTTAGCAAAAATACGGGAGCATTGACGGTCTCAAAACATTCAGACATGACACAGGTATGCTCATTCTCCCTGAATTAAGCTGGAAACATCTCTGACTGATGCCGTTCAAGTCGATTTAGCTTGCCAACCAGCGTTGAGCCATTGTATACGCGCCGTGCTCACATCGTCTACCTAGCAACGCATTCCACTCCAGCATTCAGTGTAATACGAAGCAACTGCCTGCAATGAGGCATTGAAATGTGGCCAATGCCAGAACAACTGCACACTCGTCCTCATGATACTCAGCCGCCAGGACAATGTCGTTCACACCCACCAACCCCCGGATAACAAACCTGGCCTCAGGACTGAAGCTTACTCCCTCGAGCTCTCCACAATATAAACCTTCTGGCAGAGGATCGCCAACGAAGACGAACAAGCAGGAGTATACGTTGTCTCTGAAGCAAGTGATTGGGACCACGACATGTACCCCCAGTGGCTTCGACTGTTTGAGCTCCGGACGTTGTTTTGCGTACACGGCGGGGGCTGCGGCGGTCATTACGAGTCTGGACGATGAGTTTGCGGTTGCTGGGCAAAGGTTCTTTCGAGCGAAGCCGGCATTGACTGGGACAGTTCACACAAATACATACAATGGTCCTTCCACGCCCACGAACCCGGCACACGAGCTCCGTTCTCGTGCTGCTGCCGGGGCGCGAGATGCTGGGCTGCTGTTTTCTCCAAACAGCGCGACACCCGACTGGATTGAGTCGCCGAGCGGCAAGACTTGGAGTGCAAAAGACAGGATCAAAGCTGCAACTTCGCTCTCAATCAGCCCGGACGGGAAATACCTTGCGGTTGGTGAGACGGGCTACAAACCGCGGGTTCTCGTATTCTCAACATCACCCGAGCTGTCTTCAGATCTACCCCTTTCTTGCATGTCTGAGCATACTCATGGCGTTCGCTGCGTTGCTTTCAGTCCAGACTCGCAGTTTCTGGCTAGTCTTGGAGCTCCTACAGATGGGTTTCTCTATCTCTGGAGTATAAATTTACGCAACGGGTTCGCTACATTGTGTGCGAGTAACAGATGCACTAGCGACATCAAGCAGATGGCTTGGTGTGGCACCAATATCATAACGTATGTGGACCCTTGCAGCGCCCTCAGTCGCAGGAGTTGAACCTGCCAAAATCCCTACCATCATCGACCACGCTGACGCTTGATAGTGTAGGGGTACGACATATCAAGGTGTGGCGCACGGATGGCGTGCTGAAAGGTAGCCCGTCCAAGCCACGCATGAGCGAGATCCTACCAGTCTCAAGTCCAGGCACACAAATGTTGGCAGGAAGAAATTGTCTTCTCGGACCCCTCCTTGAGGCTACCTTCACAACAGTGACTGCCGTTTCGCCGTTCAAAGCCATCATCTGCTCAGATCGAGGCGATGTATGCTTGCTTGACGATAGTGACGGTGGACAACGCTTCTCAAAGGTAGCCACTATGGATTTCCCTATCACGGCTGCTGCGCTAGACGGAGCGGGCCGTTTGGTTGTAGCAGGGTCTCAGGGCAGTACGAAAGCACTTATCCTGAAAGATCTATTGTCTCCGCAGACACCGCCAAGTTCTCCCGCGCCCAGAGAGCCTTCACCGGCACTGACGCTGGAGAAAGATGCTACATTCATAACCGCTTTGGGCTACATCAGTGGATGTGCCATTACTATAGACTCACGATCTTCCATTGCCATTATTTCTTCTGATTCTTCTGTTAATGATACCCTCAAAGTCCAAGACACTCAGCATTTACCTGCACATAGGCATGCTGTACTTGGCGTTTCTGCTCTTCCTTTTCCTAATGCATTTGAGGCGTCTTTCTTCACATGGTCAAGCGCTGGCGCGGTTTTATTTTGGGACACCAATGGCAAAAGCATGAATGCGCTTGATGTTGAAATGGAGCAACCTACGGGTGGCGATGATTACTCCGCGAATGAGCTCAAGGTTGTACGCGCAATAGCAGCCGGCAAGCTTTTGGGTACTGGTGACAAGTATGGCGTTTTGAGGTACGTTGTTCTTTTTGGGAATTTACATGGGTTTCAGCATGTTCTCCTTCAAATCCCTTCCGTGGGCATTACTTTACGACGAGATGCACGTACTCATAAATGACTTGATGTATGCTAACAGTTGAGTAGGTTGATAGATTCGGCAAGCCGGCAGAGCACTTTCGAATCGAAAGCACATGCAAGCGAGATAATGGACATAGTAGTACATGAGCACAGCAGCCGCACACTGGTTGCCAGCTGCTCCCGGGATCGGACCATACAGATCTTTCAAGGGCAACTTGATGGTTGGGAACTAATCCAGACGACAGAGGACCATGTCAGCGCAGTGAGTGGCCTGTTGTTTACCGAGGACGGCAGCCAGTTGCTTTCGTGTTCTGCGGACAGAACCGTCATCATACGAGATGCAATTAAGCGAGAAGAAGATGGGAAAACCCTCACGGCCTTCATCATTACTCGGACAATAACACTTAGGAACACACCAACCGCGATGATGTTCGATTCCATACGACCAGATATGCTAATACTGGCAACAAGCGATCGACAGCTTCACAAGTATGACTTACAATCTGGGCATGCAGTGATGAGCTTCAAGACAACTGATGCTGACGCCGCAGATCCCGTGGTGATGACATCTATCGCTCAGATCAAACCAACGGCGGGCTCGTCTATAATCGCGGGGATTGCAAGTACTGATAAGTCGCTACGAGTATACGATGATTATGGTACCTGCCTAGCACGCGACTACGGACATACAGAGGGAGTTACAGGCATCGCAGTGGTCAAGCTTCCGCTTGACGACGGTCAGTCTGAGGGTCACTTGCTGATCACTGTTGCCATTGACGGCACGATCTTCCTCTGGGATTTCAGGGCAAAGTCTGTCAGAAGCCTACTGGAAGCAAAGACCACGGACTCGCTCTCAGAATCGACCTTGGGAAAGGATCTCATTGCAAGCAAGCCGCCACTGAGAAGGGTGCTGTCCCATTCGGAGCTAATGCGCTTCCGTGGCTCCCCTGAAAGCGAGTCCACGCCCACCTTCAGCACGCCCACAGGCGCTCGCTCTCCGCGTCTCAAGAAGAAGACGTCCCGGTACTCCCTCGCTCAGACACCCCGCCTCGATCCATCGCCCAGCTTACGTTCAGCCTTCCAGCCAACCCTCCCAAGCCCCGAAGCGCGGCGCAACTACCGCAACCGCTCTCCTTCCCCACCCAGCCCTCGCCAACCCACCGTCCCGAAAGCCCGCCGCCCCTCCATAGACGCAACCCGCCGCACCCGAAGCTCCATCACCGTCCCCTCCTCCTCCGACTACAGCACCACCGCAAGCATGCATACCGCCACCGAAACCTTCTGCCGCGCCCTCCGCACCTACCGCCGCAAACTGCTCACCACCTCCGAAACCCTCTCCCCAGAAGCCCTCCGCGAGGTGGAGCAGGAGATGGCCAAGACGGCCAAGTTGATTGGCGAGAAGGCGCGGAAGACGAGGGAGGTGAGCAATGAGGCGGTTATGGAGAGGTTTTTGGAGCAGTATAGTGAGAGGTTTGTGGAGAGGTTGGATGAGAAGATTTTGGAGAGGATTGGGGTGGGGAGGCAGAGGAGTGAGGGGGATGTGGGGAAGGGGAGGAAGGGGGAGGGAGGGGAGAGGAGTAGTAGCGTGGGAGAGGTGGAGGGGAAAGGAGAGGAGAAGGGGAGGAGTAAAAGCGCTGCGGGGTTGGGGATTAGTGAGGATAAGATTAAGGAGTAAGCGTATGAGAGGCGGGAGGATTATATATGCATAGAGCCTGTGGAGTGGTTTCAGGGGTCCTTGGCGTTTCGGAGGGTTTATGGATAAGGGGAGCACAGTTGCATGGACTTGATAAGACCCATTCGGGAATTCTTGTGTGCTTGGGATGCATGGCGCTTGGGCATGCCATGGCACGTTCAGATATTTAGGCAACGTAATGCTTAATCACCACGATTATGGTTTTGACACTTCTTCTGCGTTGGACTTTGCCTACTTTCATCGTGCTGATGGAGAAACAAAGTTGAGACGCTTCCTTTGCGATGTGCTATACAAAAATTATCTTTCCATGACGTACAAGCATCCTATACAATCTATCATACAGCACTGCCTTTCCCCAACCACCCATGCACCCCAAAACCTACCCTCTCCACCTTCCTACTGAACCACATCATCTCAACTCGACCCCCAGTTCCTTCACCAACCTCCCCCGAATCCTCTCATGCATCTCATTCGCCTCCTCATTCGTCAGCGTCCTCTCCAAACTCCTGTAGTTGATCCTATAGCAAAGACTCTTCCGGCCCTTTTTGTTGGTGAAACTGTCTATGCACCGTACGTCTTCAACGGTGTCTCCTGCTTCGCTGCGGACGAGCTCCATGATGTCGTTTTCGTGGACCGAGTCTTTCATCTCCAAGGGCGATGAGATGGAGGGAGAGGTAGGGGAGGGGTTAGGGGAAGATGTGGGAAGCCAGAACGAAACGTCCTTATAACACTCCGGGTATTTCGAGAACGGTGCAAACCTCGTGATCTTTATCGGTTTCCGTGTGATCAATCCACCCGCCTCCGATGGCGTCGTACTCTCCCCTCCAGCCTCAGTAAATTGGCTCAAGAACCTCGGATCCTTGCTCCAGAATAACCTGATATCCGGAATCGAAAACAGCAGCATGGCAATTCGCTCCAGCCCGATGCCAAACGCCCATCCAAGTTGATTCGGCACTCCAGCGTTGATAAGCAGGTCCTGCTTCACGACGCCACACCCGAGGACTTCGAGCCAATCCCCTTGCCACCACACTTCCAGCTCCCACGACGGAGAGGTGAACGGAAAGTAAGCTTCTACCCAGCGGATCTTCAGCGGCTCCTCTGCTTCAACCGCTTGGCCCGAACTCGCTCCCGCTACCGCCGCTGCGGTAGCAGCTTCCTTAGCTTTGCTGAAGATCTCCACGACCACGTTCTCCAGACTCCGCTTTAGATGGGCGGCGATGGCGGTGGCTTCTTCAGCGGAGTGGTGCTCGCCCTGCAGGGGGTTTCGCTCGTCGTGGAAGGGTGGGTTTGGATCCTCGACGGCGATGTCATGCTTCGGTAGCTTTTCGACATCGGCCCAGATTTGCTGGGCTAGGCTGGTGCCGGGGGGAACTTTGGAGCGGTCCCACATGTGGGCACCCTCCATTTGGTGGAAGATGGGGTAGTGGCTCCGGTCGACGGCATCCCGGCGGTAGACGTCCGCGCTGATGAGGAACCCCGGGCTGGTGTTTGCGCGGAAGGTGTCGGCCTGGTGGGCGGAGGTATGGGTGCGCAGGACGGTGGTTCTGTTGACGTAGTAGGTGTCTGTTCGGCTGCGGCCGGGGTGATCGGGGGGGAAGCCCAGGGAGTCGAAATTTTGGTGCGTGGTCACGACGGGGAAGAGGTTGTTGTGGTGTTGGTAGGTGGGGAAGCGGGATTCGATGATTTGGCGGGTGATGGAGATGGGGTGGTTGGGTTGGAGGTGGAGCTTGCGGTTTACGGAGGCGATGATGGTGGAGGGGGTGTTGGTCCACTCGTCGGTTTCGTAGTCTCGTCCGCCTATGGTGAGTTTGGGTGACTTGGCAGCTGGTATGGGAGTAAGCTACTGATACAGATGATCAAAATCACGTCCAAAGAACCGTGCCGAGAGCATCAATCAAGATGTATTATGTACATGGAAGCCATCGAGTAAGGTACTGGGCCGAGGGAGCAACCCACGAGAAACCCCATTTTAGAGTAATCTTGATCTGGAGTTTCGGATACTGCAGCCCGAAACGGCCTTTCAACTACCAGAAGGAGACATTGTGCTCTTTGCTGATGACATGCAGAGATGAATGTATATTCTTGCGGACTTATTCTGAATCTAGCAAAAAGGAGACAGCTTCACAAACCTGTTGATGCCAGCCGCCATTGTATCCAACCCCCTTGAACACCCTTGTTGACGACAGATGCTGACTCGATCCTTAGCAGCCATATCGACTGCCTCCCTAATATTCGCATTGTAGTTGAAATGTTACGCTAAGATGCGTCCTTGTAGATCACAACGACTGATACAGTCACTGGAGGTTGATCTGTGGCTAGTGCGCAGTTACATAATCCATCAGTGTGGCTTCCAGTGGCTGAAAATTATTGAAATCTACCAACGCATAGAACCTTCAATCATTGCCAGCTCCTGAACTCTGAAGATCACTCTCAGTCTTGTACATCTTCCATGTCGTGCCCCGGATGCTCAAAACGCATTCTTCAATCCTTCCTCGCTGCTACTACTGGGATCAACTATACAACAGCAGAAACTGGAACAGCCTTTCGCCGCGTGGCGCACAACGCTCTCCGTAGGAATGATAGAAGACCGCCATCCTTGCCATGGCGAGGGACGCAGTCGCGTAGTTTGCATCACTCAACCAGAGGACTAGAACAGCAACCAGCAGTGTCTACGCAAGCCGAAGTAGAAACTGGCGCAGTTCTCAATGCAAGGGGAGCATTGTAAGCTCACAGCCCGGTTGTTCTAATACCTTTCGGGACCAGGCGCTGACGCACTATAGGGATACCAGCGAGCCTTACTCACATGTCGCCAACTCCCCTCGTAGACGGGTTGCCTCGAGGAGACTCCATCGCACGCCGAGGCTATCGTCGGGGAGGAACATCAGCGACCGCAATCAACGACATGATATTGGAGAGGGCAACACTTCGGGGAGATCAGTCGAGGTTGCGGAAAGAGCAAATGCCATGAAAGGGAGGATTACAGAAAACTCAGACTCCTTGGGTACAGCACAGCGTCAAGCCACCCGAAGATCAAAACCCAACATCAGGCGGAGGGAAAGCAAAGCGGTCGAGACTCAGCGCGCTGCAGAATCGGCTCTACATGGATCGTATGGAGGTGTCGTGACCGATGCTGATGTCAACAAAGTGCTCACGCGCTGGAGGATAGAGCTCGACTGGGCGGAGCCGGTCCTGACAGAGTTGAAAAAATTGAATCCCATGGCTCCGGGAGAACAGGCAATGCCGACAGATACCGAAGCGGCCAGAAAGATGCCCAACGGCGAGCTCATTACTCTGGCCCTCGGGCGGGCAATCAGTGAGGCGCAACAATCTCGCAGAGCTGTCCGTACGCTCTTTCGCAGTGCCAGAGGCGGGAAACGGGAAAAGACTAAGCAGCTTAAGAGTGCAATCGTCGAATTACAGGGGACACTCGACAAAGATGACTTTGTCCGCTTTCAAGGAGCTCTGGCGAAGGAATTGGATGATGTGACAGCAGCACTAAAACCGATTGCTAACCTCAGAGTTGCAGCACTCAAAGAATTGGACCGGAACGCGACAAGAGGTGCCGATGGACTACCAGGATCGTTCGTTGCAAAGCTCAATGCCCTGACAGCGTTGGTAGACCGGTCCAGATCTACATTGGTAGAACTCCATAAGGATATCCTCGATGATGTGCCTATGGAAGTCAGTAGGACCGAAAGTGGTCATGACAGTGCGTTGGGGCGGTCTTTGGCAGCAAGGATGGTACTACTGCAGCTGCATGCAGAAGGAAGACTTCTGGAGCTCGGACTTCTGAAGGTAGAACTTTTCGACATTCTAGAGCATCGTATGAATGCAATGGATAAGTTCTTCGCCTCTCTGCGTCAAGAAATAATGCCAAAGCAGCCCGTGGCTACAGAAGTCGGAGCGTTGGCCAGACAAGCGGCAGTAGCAGGCGAGGCAGGGTCGAAACGCTCACCCAAGAAGCGGGCAGCGAAGGCGGAGGGTTCGCCTGTGAAGAAGGCTAGCAACGATAATGCACAGTGGAAAGTCAAAAACCTTGATCAATGGAGCATACAGAAATTTTCCCTTGACAAGAAGTTAAACGGCGAGGCTTGGAACCCCAAAAAGCGCCTGTCGCCAGACACCCTGGATGGGATAAGGCAACTTCACAAGCAGGATCCCACTACGTACACCACCCCAGTCCTAGCCAAGAAATTTGAGGTGTCACCTGACGCCATCCGCCGGATCCTGAAGAGCAAATGGGAGCCAAGCGAGGAGGAAGAGGAGGAAAGGCGCGAGAGATGGGTCAGACGTGGTGAAGCTGTATGGTCTCGTCTTGTCGAGCTGGGTGTCAAACCTCCGCAAAAGTGGAGAGAGATGGGTGTCGGCAAGGCTGAACCAGGGCAGTTGCCAAAGTGGAAGAAGGCTGGGAAGACCTCGAGACAAGTGGAGGAGGATCACATAGCATGGGGCGAGCCGTTTACACGGAGCACGGTGGCTCCACCGCGAAAGGTGGACTCTTCCGTGCTGCCAGCTAGGGAGCCGCAGCATGAGTTTGGTGATCGCCTATTGTGAGCCACTGTCGTTGACCAGTCTGATCTTACTCGGGCCATTGCAATGGCATTCTGCATGGATGAGCGGCTTTGTGACTTCCTCAGATCATGGTCCGATGTTCTTGTTGTATCATATACTGCATCTCCGGGCGTTGTAACAGAAGATATCCTTGGGCAAAGCATGAGGCGGTGCGGCTGCCTTGACACTATTCCATTGTTGGTATTATACAGCAGTGTAATACATTTTCGGTCGGTAGGTACCAAATCTCCACACGGCTTCCATAGTATCTGGTGGTCGGTGAGCTTAGAAATGGGAACAAGCAGTCAAGCCCACACTATGCCTGGATCGTCCCGCTACTGGATCAAAGACAGGAACGAGGAGATAGGGGTGGGTATGCTTCCCATCACGTGAGAGATGCCCCGTGCGTTTCCGACGACTTAGCGATAGTTAGGCGAGGCTTCAACGTGAGCCTAATTGGGACGTTCAGCCTCAAATGGTTGAGACGTATATTTGGACTTTGACTCTTGAAGAGTAGCCCCCACTAAGGTGCTGTGGTCGGTCACCATCTCAAGCCAGTGGCTAGCGTCCCATCCGCTGCGCGGATCACAGAGCGAATCAAGCGGCAGCATGTTACAAGGTAACATAGGTTGTTTCCAGCAAGCACGTGACCAAAGGGCTCGACGCCATAAGGGTCTTTTACGAACCGATATCCACTAGGGTTAAGGTGAACTAATATGAACTAGTTTCCTATTTGTTTTATCTATATCACTCTCTATATTTAACTAGGCCTTAATTACTCCTTAGATAGCTTCTACCTTTATAGTAAATGCCTAAGATAGATTATTACCTATACTTTCTATTAGTAATAAAAACTTGTGGGATCTTATTACTCTACTTTCTTATTATTTAATTAAATATCTATATAATTCTACGCTTAAACCAAGTACTCTTCTCTACGAAATATATTTAGCTAAGGTATTATTATATATAGCCTAGGTACTTATTATAGTAGATTATAAAAAAGTAGGAAAAAACTAAGTATATAGTAAGATAAATATAAGCTCTATATAATCTACATGAAATAAACATTATATTAGGTAAACTACGATATAGTATAACAAATTAGGTCTACAAAGCAAGCAAGCCTAAGCTAACTACTATCCGACCAACTTGGCAGACCGGGGGTGAAAGCACAAGACTTTTGACGCGGCCCTCGATAATGGTTGGACCCTCGATAGTGGTTGGATTTGAGAATTTCGGACGCCGCATGCGCCATCACTTGGCCAAGCATAAGCCTATTCCCTTCTTGCATTCAGTCACACATACGCTCACTCTCAAGACCGAGTGGTTCGAGGAGATTATCAGAGAAGGGAAAGTATATAAGCGCTCCATCTCGTCCGTCTTGTCTCTCAACCTCGAACCATTCTTATTCCCTCCCTGTTGAGAGATCGGCACGCTACTTGCTGCCTCAAATACTCTTCTCAACACGATGCTGCTTTCTTTTCTCATTGCCTTGGGGACTGCGCCGTTGCTCACAGTGGCCGCCCCAGCCAACACCATGAACGTCCGTCGATCAGACGTCACTGTACGTAAACGTGTACCTACTTGCTGAGCCGTTATTGACGTCTTGTAGTCTGTAGTCTGCGGACGGTTCCCAAATTACGGGCCACAGGGTGAGGGTATCATTCATGCTCTAAGTGGACAAGCATACAACCAAAAATGTACTGGACCGGGGACTTGCCTCAAGATCACCCAACATGTGAAGTCACAGCTTTGGCTATGCAACGATGCAAGTGCCTGTTTGATTCTTTCGTCTTCGACTCCTCCTCGATGAAACCTCTTGGTTATTCCTTTCCTCTTTTCCTGTTTGTGTGTCTAGTGGCCGCTCGGATCACTTCCATTGACTTAACCATATGAGTTAAAGTAGGTGTTCGCTGACCAGAGTGATTAGAATCCGTACGGCAAATGTGTCTGGGAAGACACGATGAAGGAGCGGCTCGAGCCGCTGTTTTATGGTGGAGTTTGCTGGGGGATGTCTATGCAAGTGTTCGCCAGTGATGGTACCAATCTCATATTGCGGGGCGAATAACTTGCTGGGTTGCATAGCCTCTGAAATTGCAAAGACGGACCTGTGATCAGAGGCCGTGAGCCGTAGGAGAGGCTAGTTTTTCGTTAGGCTTGATCAGATTCCAGCAAACAGTTTGAAATGGACTTTAAAGACACATCTGACCATGTAAAGACCTTGAAAACTGTTAGCTCTGGGTGTGAGCCCATTGATGTTTGAACCACTCAGGAGCCCAAATCGTTCTCTTCGGAAGTGATGAAATATGACAAACAACGAAGCGTCGAGTTGGAACACCGAGAAAGACGCAGAAGGAATCGATTGCGTGTATAGACGTCTGCGCTCATTGCTGCAGAATCATGGCTCTTTTCCGTAAATCTTCCTGAGGCTCAGTACAAGCTTGATTGACTGGGAGTTCGGGCACACCTGTTCCTTGCAGAGCCGTTCCGCATGTCTAGAAGGATGCGCGGCCATGAGCTTGGTGTCTGCAGGATAGGAGGCTATGGACAAGTCTGACCTTGAACTACGTCCGCTTTCTGATGTGCAGGTACGTCAGAAGGTGGTGTCCCTTGCAGTGGTAGCTGGAGTTAATCTGGGCCGCTTTAGTCCATGCATTAATCACTCACCGTTCCATGAAGCATCTCCACATGATCATCGACAACGGCCAATAGCCGCCGGATTTTGCGGCGCATTGTCCGTTCCGCTGAAATCGTATGTGCATCCAAGCTTTTCAGGAACGAACACACACGCGAGGGCTTGGCATCTTCTCGAGGTCAAGGCTTCCTTGGCGCTTGAACATCGATCCAGGATAACGTGCTGCAAGGGCGGAGATGAGTCCTAGCATGGACAAGTCTCTACCGACTCTTCAGGTCTGGATCATCTGATACCGCAGCCGTGTCTTGACAATGAGAGTACGAGGAGCAGGTTAACTTCTCAAAGTCACGATATTTAAATGCTGGTACTGTGCAAGAGGTATAGCCACCGTGTAGAAGCTTTCTGTGACTGAAAGTATAATAGCTCGCCAGCCAGCCAACTACTACCGGTAGCGCTCTCGACTTGTAACCCTGGAACACGACATACTCCCTGGAAAGGCATATACGGAGTAGACGAAGATGCTCTTTAATGTGCAGGTGCGTCAACGCGCTCGCCAAGAGCGCCTCCTGCACCCTTGCGGCGGGGCAGGCGGATAAGGTACTCCCCGCCCCGCTAGAACCCGGAGGTCTAACGCTCGGATCCGTCGCGGCTTGGCTGCAGGTGGTCGGCTGACAGAGTGTTGTAACGTTTCACACCCACTTTTTAGCAGACCTACTTCTTAGTATAAGCTAGACCCTTTAGGGTAAATCTACTAATATAAACCCTATAGAGATACCTTTTTTAAGTTAGTGGTGATATTGTCTAGATATCTCTAGTTACTACTATAATATTACCATTAACTATATTGAAAAGGCGTATTAAAAGTCTAAAACATACAAGTAAGTTAATTCTAGGCTACGAGTATTGCCATGAACTAGCGCTAATATCTATTACACTAGTAGACCAAGTATTTACTACCTATTAGGTACTGTCAACACCAACTTTACCTTATGCATCCATTAACCATCTTGTCTTGAATAACTAGCACGTGTGGTTACACGCTACTTGGTTCTCAACCGTTTGCAGCATCAACCGTGAGGTACAATATCACCAAGCCTTCTGCGCTGGCTGGTTTCGGGGGCGGGGTTGCTATGCACAATGGTTGGTTCTCACAGCTACAGAAGCAATACGCCAGCTGCGGACTACTGCAAGCAAGCCTTCCAGAGCGATAGGCATCCATCCAGCCTTGCAACAGCCGCCTTTGATCATGGCGCGCAGCGTGGGACATAACTTCAAGCCTTCTGCTGCTCTTGGAACCTGCCATGGTTCTGGTGATGCTGATTCCTACATGCCTGAGACCCGACTCTCTAGTCTACGCAAGCGGCAGCGTGAAGAGGAACATCCGCCGTCTCCACCTCCAGCTAAGAAGCAGAAACAGCCCTATCATTGTATAGGATACGTTGATAGGCCCGCTTTTTGGAACAGCTTGTCGAAGGTTTGGTTAACCAAAGCGGCCTTGAGAGAGCTCGACCGAAGGAATAGTTGCTTGCAGGCTTCTCGGAGAGCCCTAATTGCGCAGAGGACCGCTCGCGGGCGACATTGTGCAACAGAGTACCTTCGCAAATCTTCGACCAAGCGACTAAAGGGCATCAAGGCGTTCGCTCGATTTGGTGGTCCAGACCTGTCGGATCTTGTGGGCGTATGTGCTGCGTCCTTCCATACGTATAGTACGTAGACTAATCGCGCTACCTAGTATCCGGAGCCTGTCTCTCTTGGGTGCAAGATGAGCTCAAACAGGTCGAGGTCGAGGTCATATCGGAGACGTGGGTCGTCTAACTCAAGGACCAGTACCACGGAAAGAACTACTTCTGGGAAATCTACAACCGGGAGAACCAAAAGTAGCAAAACATCTAATCCTTATGACGCCAACTATCAACAGAAACTCATCCATGGTGGTGTCTTTCCTTATGGTTACAGATACCCGGATGGTAGGCGGCCGCCATCGCCTCTCAATCGAGATGAGATCAACAGGAGATTGAGGCAACCTCGTCCTTCTCTTTCACCCTCAGTCTTTCCTGACGAAGCTTATCAAAAGTTCATGGATGCAGAAGCGGAGGCGTTCAACGAAGAGACAGTGAAGGATACGGTGCTACCCGTAATGTTGGAAGCCATGAATGCCCCAAGGGGCGCCGAAAAGAACATCTTGTTCAGTAATATCGATCCCATAACGAGTGAGATAGGTCAAGCCAAACCAGACTACTATTACGGCGCACGGCCCGAGCAAATCCATCCACGTATACGTCACGAGCTCAGCAAACGCATCATTCCCTCCAATCACACCCATCTTCCCGCCGTGCCGAACTTCTTCCTAGAGGCGAAAGGGCCTGACGGCTCCGGCGCGGTGGCTAGACGACAAGCCTGCCACAACGGCGCAATAGGAGTGAGAGCCATGCAAAGCCTTCATGCCTACGGGCCGCATGAAACAGTCTTTGACAACAAGGCTTATACTATTTCGTCCATATACCACGAAGGACAACCCAAATTGTACGGTCACTCCGTTGCCCTGCCGAATGGTCCCGGGACCGAGCCTGAGTATTACATGCACCAACTAAGGGCTTATGCTATGACGGATAGCAAAGATTCCTTCCGAGATGGAGCCATGGCTTTCAGGAATGCCGGAGACTTGACGAGGGAGAACAGGAACGCCGCAATTGCACGCGCGAACGAGATCGCTGCTAAAGCAAATCAAGATGGCATCGGAGTTGAAGGCGAATGTGCTGGTGAATATGAGGAAGAAGGAGAGGAGGAATTGTCAGAGGAGGAAGAGGAAGATACAGTCTGCGATGAAGCAGAGCCTGACTCCTCCAAATCCATGCTGAGCTTCGATCTCGGGACCAACGAAGGCATTAGCACGCCGGTTGAGTACGAGCACGAAAGCGAGACCTCGGTGGAAGACGATCCACGGAGGCTACCGCCGGCGAAGCGCGTCTTAGCAAAGTCTCACCGGTCTGATCGACGAAAGCGACAAACTGCTAACCTCGGCGGCGGCAATGCAGCCATTGATGGTGAGCAGAGCAATCGGTGGCCATGGTTTAAGTGGTGATGAAGATCTCTTTCGTGGAGAGTCGAGTGCGATTCAATCGTCTCTAAGTGATGGTTTTGTTCGCTGTCCTCGGTTTCTCGATCTGGTCGTCCCTCAGCCTTGGCAGCGGGCGCTTGTTTCCAGCCTAACCTTTGCATTGATCTGGGAGTGGAAGACGTTATAATGTGCGAGCATGCGATAACGATTCAAAAACCACGGCACTACCGTTGAGTAGCCCGGAATTGCTTATCATTAGACATTACGTCACATGCTATGCTACAAAGACCAGCGCCACCCCATGAGTTCTCGGAGAGCTTCGGACGCTGAACAAAGACTACTTCATCTCAGCATCTTTGGCCGGCTCCTGCCAACTCGTCCTCAGCTCAACACTGTCCTCAACGCCATCTTCACCGGGAGCACTCCGCCCAGCTTTCTTCCCACGTCTCCACCGGTGTACCGCCTTGGCAGAAAAGCCGGCGTATGTGGAGTACAGAAGGATAACAGCAAAGAAAAACACCGATTGCAGGGAAGCAAGCGCTTCCCAGGTCCCTGTCAAGGGATGCTCAGGAGCTGCCAGATACACGACGACCTGGATAGCGAATTCATAGAGCCAGAGACAAGCGAAGACGAGTGAGAGGGTTAGCCCTGTTACTGGGTGGATGTAGCCGCTGATGTAGAGGAAGATGTGGAGAGGTAGGTGGATGAAGAGGTCGATGATGGGGATGGAGATGATGAGGAAAACCTCGTTTCTAGATGTGGTTATTGCTTGCCTCTGTATGAAATATGCAGCATATATGCTCTCTTCCCTGACAGCCTGACACGAGGACAAAGTAACGGATGAACTCACAGGTCATCTGATCGGTATCTGCTCCAATGCACTGCGGGACTCTCGTAAGCACCACTTGGGTGGTTGTTCTGCCATACGCGTGCGTAGATGAAAGCTGCGGCTATGAATATCCAGGCTACAATCTCACAAAAAACGATGGGCAGGAGGAGAAGAGGTCCATAACGTGGTCGACCGCTCCAAAGAGGTGGAGGAAAGGTAGTGAAGCTTTGGAGCACCGTCATGCTGAGATAGTAATCTCAACGGCCGTAGTCTTGTTGACAATTACCAGAGGCTCACACCTTGAGGATCCAACGGCCCAGGAATACTGGGAGTATTTCGTTGCGGTCCTGAAACGATCGTCATGAGGCAGTGCCTAAGAGCCAAGAGTTCCAAGATAGCTCGGCTCTGTAACCGTCGGGTTTTGGGCCAAAGTCCGCCTAGCAGCGTTACAGTGGGGCATGAATGGTTGGAGATCCTTTGATCAAGGAAACAGCATCGTCATCCTCACAAGCAATGTCATTCTTATGGCATCCAGTGCTGCAGCTTGAGGTCTGCGGCGATTCTACAACATCACGTTCGGATGTCTCCTCCCGCACGTGGAGCTCACCTGCCTCGCTAATGCAAGCCACTCAGCCCCTATCGCCAAGCCGAGCCACTCCAAGCCATCCATTTCAGCCTCAGCCTTGCGTCCCAATAAGTCTAGAGGTTGGTGCTGGCGCCGTCTTCCCCTCATCTAAAAGCTGCTCGAGCCGTCGCGAGTTTGTCGCAATGCTGCAAACCGAGTCCTTCGGCGATTTTGGTTGAGTGCCTTGTATGAAGGTTCGCGGCCTGAAGCACCAATATGGCGTATACCTGGCGAGGGTACGGCGGATACACAGGCATACCAAACCAACAGCCTCCGGTCTATCATTCGAACCAATGGATTCCAATGTACACTCCAGCAACAGCTTACCAGCCAGTCCCTCAACCGCCGACGCCTTACCCTCCTCGTCCCGTTGAGATAGACTCTACAAGCAAGCACAACTATTCAGCAACCGCAAGCCTCATCAACCATGAGAACCCAGACACAGGGCCGGCCCCTACTGGCTTCTTCCAGAAGCACTTCGGCGGCCTCAAGCGGACGCTCTACCTTTTCGCATTCGTAGCCTTCCTCGTCCTGGTCATTAACGTGTCGATCCTGGCATACGCGAAGACTCACTACCAGATATCGGGGAGTCAAGGGACGATCCGAGAGGGTCCGTGCTCGGAGATCAAGCAGCTGAATACATGGCTACACTTGGGCATCAACGTCCTCTCGACGCTGTTGTTGACGGGGAGCAATGCGTTCATGGCTACTTTTGCGTGTCCTAGTCGGGCAGAGGTTGATAAGGCGCATATGCGGAGGAGATGGTTGCACGTGGGAGCGTTGAGCTTGGGCAATCTGAGAGGCATAGCGTGGAGGAAAGGTATTGTGGTGGTTTTGCTGGCTTTGACGAGTATACCGTTCCACTTGCTGTGAGCTTTGATCCCTCTCAGATCGCTCGAACGGTGCTGACAGACGCAGATACAACTCCCTTGTCTTCTCGACGCTCAGCGCGAACAGCTACTACTGGGCGGTCGTGAGCCCGGAGTTCCTCAGTGGTGCGCCCTACAACCTTACGGGACCGCTGCGGATGAACAAAGGAGAGCCTACGCTTATGGTTGACGCAACCGCACCAAACTCTACCACTCACTGCCCGGATAATTGGTGCAGCTCAGGCGGATCCGAGGTCACGGAAATGGTGTATGGTGCCTTCGATGAGATTCAAAAGTCAGCGCCTACCTGGCAGAGACTGGACAACAAGCAATGCATTGAAGCCTATGCCAACATCTTTGTCGCCGAAAGACGGAATGTAGTGCTCGTTTCGAGTTTAAAGAACTCCACTAATTCAGTACTAACGTACGGCAGCACGGATATTCATGCTTCTGGAGTAATGGATGAGAATTGGTGGATCTGCTCTGAATTGGCCCAAGACGGCGGCAGTATGACCTGTAACCCTCGCGACTACACAAATCAGGCCTCTACGTGGTCAGTGTTTGGTAACCTCATCGAGTACTGCCTCAGCCAGCAAGTCGAAGACGTGTGCACCGAGGAATTTAACAGCACAATCATGGTTATCATCATCACTTTTAATGCTCTAAAGCTTATTGCCATGGTTTGGGTGATGTTTCGACACGATGCGGAGAGGATTCTCACCTCGGTTGGAGATGCAGCAGCATCTTTCCTGAAGAAGGCGGATGAAACGACGTGGGGAATGTGCCTTGCCGACAGACGCCACATAGACGCAATGTGGAGAACACAGGGAGCTGGAAGACCTTACACTGGAAGCAGCCGCTGGGGACATGCAGTCAGCCGCAAGAGGTGGCTGTTCTTCATCTTGATTATGATTCTTTCCTACGGTCTCGTGTTCGTCTTTGGAGCATGGGGCTTTGTTCACGTCAAAGATCGGGGGCACAGCTTGACCCTTTCCAGCCTGTGGAGTCTGGGCTTCGCTTCGCCACACCAAGACACGTTGGTCATCTACGACGGCGACCTCACCCTTCTGCCTCTAGTAATCATTGCTAACATACCGCAACTCTTCCTCGCCATGATCTACCTGACGTTCATGGGCATCATGACGGCCATGTTCATCGCCGTCGACTGGAGCAACTTTGCTTTCAAGAAACAGACGTTCATGGTCAGCAGTCCGAAAGGCAAACAAAGAGGAACATGGCTACTAGGAGCGCCCATCGGTTACGGCATCGCACTGCTGACGCTACAAACGATCCTGCACTGGCTAGTCTCGCAGTCCATCTTCGTCATCCAGATCAACATCTACAAGAAAGACGGCACCAAGGACAGCGAAGTCACAGTCTCAAACTGCGGCTACTCTCCCATCGCCATCATCTTTTCGGCCATCACGGCAGGCTTGCTCGTGATAGGCGCTTTTGTACTGAAGTACTGGAAGTTCAAAGCCGGATCGCCGCCTGTGGCGTCGACTTGCTCTGCAGCTATCAGCGCGGCTTGCCATCCGTATAGTAAGTCGGAGAATATGGCGTATGAGGAGTTGAGATGGGGAGTGAACGGGCCGATGTATAATAACGTCGCTCATTGCTCGTTGCTTCCGGCAGAGGCGTATGAGCGAGGTGACGTTCAACCTGCTGTACCTGGGAGGCCGTACGCGTAGTATCCGTAATGCTGAGGAATTTCGTTATAGAGCTTAACATAGAGGAAGTACCGGTCTGTTTGATTAAACTCCGCTGCTGCTCAGTGTCCAGCGACAACGTTGCGTAGCTGGATTCAGTCTTGCTAAGGCCGTCCCTCACGATGACAGCATTTTGGGCCTTTCTGACGGATACTCCCACCAAGCAACCTTGATGCAAAACATACGCTACAGACTCGTCCAAGACGCTGCGCTGAAGGCAGCGCTGCAGGTCATGTTGGGATTCATGGCCGTCTGCGCGGTGGTGGCGTGCTATCTCGCGGGTTGCTGCCGCACAATTCGTGTAGTATTCTAGGGAAGGCGGTGCTGCTTGTTGATGGAGATTTGGCTAGTAGGAAGGTGCTACCGGAGGGGGTGGAGTGGAGGGGGGGATTAGAGAGTTGGAGCGGGAGGGGGTGTTTGGGGGTGGGTTTTTGGGTTACCGTGATGGGGTGGGGTGGGGGAGGGGGGAGAGGATGTTTGGGGTTGATGTTGGGTTGGGGGCAGGTGGTGAGAGGGGGGGATGTGTGGGTTGTTAGGTTAGAAGTTTAGGATGAGTTCCGTATAGTGGGTATGGCTGCCCTCGAGAGAGAGGAGAGGCAACTGCCCCTGAAGATGCAGTTACTGCCTCAGGCACGCCAGATCTTGGCATGGAGTACTTCTGCAGCAACTTGACACCTGCGTCGTAAGGCTCTTGACGAGCCGAGGATTAGGCAGACTCTTACCTCATAGCTCACAAAACTACCATAGCCGGCATATCGCAGGGTCTTGTCTGCTGCCAGGCCTGCATTTACTTCTTCAATTACTTCTACATCAGCTGCGCAATCTTGTACGAGGATGCGCAAACACCTAAAATGGCACATACTACCACCAAGCAGGTGACAAAGGACAAAGATGTCCAAAAGGGACCGGTTCACTACCCCTTCTGGTTCGGAGGCTCAGCGAGCTGCTTTGCGGCATGTGTTACACACCCATTGGATCTTGGTAAGTGCATGTTTCGGGCTTTTAAAAGGCGCTGTATGCTAACAAGTGGGTACAGTAAAGGTAATACCCGGTTAACACTCTTTTCTGCCCACGGCAATCGCAGCAGCAGCTCACACGACACCTCAGGTCCGCCTCCAAACCCAACCTCACGGCGGCCCACGGTTAAACATGCTCGGAATGTTCCTCCACGTCGTAAAACACGACGGCATCCTCGGTCTCTACTCCGGCGTACGCCCTCTCCTCCCTCTCCTCTCCTCCCTCCCTTAGCTAACCTCCCCAAGCTCTCCGCCTCCATCCTCCGCCAAATGACCTACAGCACCACCCGCTTTGGCGTCTACGAAGAGCTCAAAGAAGTCTTCTCCACGGCGCGCACCGCCCCCTCCTTCATGACCCTCGTCGCCATGGCCTCGACCTCCGGCTTCCTCGGCGGCGTCGCCGGCAACCCCGCCGACGTGCTCAACGTGCGCATGCAGCACGACGCCTCCCTGCCCGCAGCTGAACGGAGGAACTACAAACACGCTGTGGATGGGATCGTGAGGATGGTCAGGGAAGAGGGGGTGGGGAGTTTGTTCAGGGGGGTGTGGCCGAATAGCGCGAGGGCGGTGCTCATGACGGCGAGTCAGCTGGCGAGTTACGATGGGTTTAAACGGGAGTTGCTGGCGCGGACAAAGTTGGAAGATGGGTTGACGACGCATTTCACGGCGAGTTTCATGGCGGGGTTCGTGGCGACGACGATATGCTCGCCGGTGGATGTGATCAAGACGAGGGTGATGAGCGCGAAGGATAAGAGCAGTATTCCGGTGTTGTTGAGGAACATCTATGCGAAGGAGGGGTTCACGTGGATGTTCAAGGGGTGGGTGCCGAGCTTTATCAGGTTGGGGCCGCATACGATTGTTACTTTCCTGTTTCTGGAGCAGCATAAGAAGGTTTACCGGCATCTGAGGGGTTTCGATACTTAGAGGAGCGGACAATGGGTGGAAGTAATGGCGGGCTTGGCTGGAAACGAGAAACACCAATATCCCATGGCGGGTTGCTGTATCTATATCTCCTACGATTCGGGCTTTGCAGCGTCCTGCATCGGCGTGGAGTTTTGGAGCGGGTAGTTCATAGATTCTCGGATTGAATAGATCTGTACATTTCTGCAGCTTCCCGAGTGTGCCATCTGCCCATCCGTCTACACCTACAGTGACAGAGAAGCAATGAAGTATAAGGATGCCATCACGCATGAGGTGTATTCTAAGATCAGCCAATGTTCGGACGCCCAACTCCATGCTCAAATGATTTCTTCACAGGTATGTGCATCCACCTCAAGCTTTATACAGGCAGTCCCTCATCCTCTTCTCCCCCTCCGGTACCACCCGCAACAACATCCGCCAGCGCACTTGCTCCATACACCCTAACCGGCACCATAACCTCAAAGCTCTCAACCTGCAACCTCTCAACGGCACTCTCCACAACCCCTCTGTCGTCCCTGCTGGACTCCTCAAGTAGTCTCAACTCCCTCAGCCGCTCGTCAACCTCCTCTTCACCCTCCTCATCCCCTTGCGCCTGCGCAATCAGCGCACCTATACGGGGAGTAACAAACTCGATCCGAACCTTCCACTCCAGACTAACCCCCGAAGTAACAAATTCCGGCGTCGCATTCGGCGGAATCGCCAGACTCACCGCCACCCTCCGCGAGAAAAGCGTATTCTCACACATACTAGCGTGGATCTTTCTCGTGACGCGGTGGATGCTACTCTGACTCCTCAGCGCAATCGCTGGGTCGACTTTCTCCGCCGTCTCGAGCGATATGAGCACTCTGTATACCGGTATCGGAGCGTCTGTGAAGGAGATGGCGAGAGGGATGGATTCGCCTAGACGGTAAGAGGGGCGTGCTAAGGTGATGACGGCGACGCGGCGGCCGGAGCGGGCGATCTCGAAGCGGTTCGGGGCGGTGCTGGAGGTGGGTGTGACGTTGCTGCGGAGGATGGCGAGGTCGATGCGGTCTTTCATAGAGGAAGGATCTTCGATGTAGGAGGAGGCGCGGCGAGGGAGATGGTCGGTTGGTGAGAGGAGGCCGTAGCTGGAATTTTGGCGGGGGTGGTCGAGGAGGTTGTTGACGTAGGAGAGGAAGTCGTCGAGGGAGTCTTGGGGCTGTTGCTTCTTGATGGACGGTTTCTGGAGTATGGCTGATAGCTCGGAGGGCGAGTGGACGTCGAGGCTTGCCATTCGGGCTTGTTCGCGGAGGAGGACGTAGGGCGACATCAGGTCGTGACCGAGGATTTCGCCTCTGTTGTTGACACCGCCAAAGACTCGGAAGGGGACATCGACTTGTTTGACTTGCTGGTTCTTGCCGGAGCCTGGCCTCTGTGTGCCAATCGTCAGATGGTAGGAAACCTTTATTGCTCGCCCTCGGTGGGTTGGAGGCAAGCCTCGAGGTAGGGTATAGCTGTACCGAAACGACCTGCTCTCCCCTGGCGCAAGCTTCAAGTCCACAAAGAGTATTGACTGTGCTGTCGATATGAGGGGCACCGTTTTCGAGCTCGCTATACCCTTCATCTCCTTGATGCTGCTGAGTTCACCGCCGCCTAGCAGTCCGCCCAGTGATTCCCCTATATTGCCCCATCCAAGCGCGCCGAACAGCCCGCTTTCTCTCTTCGTCCGCTCAACGCCCACCACTCCGCCACCGCCTTGCCCACCAACCACCCCTTTCCTCTTGACTTCTTCAAACGGGGCTTGGTTGATCAGTGAGCCGTCCACAGTGAAAGACCCCATTAACTGTGCATAGCCCATCATCAAGGTTTCAGTCTCCTGGATCACACTTAATGGTCGCCCGTTCAAAGCTGGTTTCGGCAACAATCTTCCATTGGCAGGTGCCTGGTACTCCGATGCTAGTGTTTCGCTAGAGTGGTTGCTGTTCATGGAGTAAAAGTCCATACTACTCCTCGGCGTCCCGTTCATGCTGGAAGCGGACAGTATCCTTGTTACCGGCGGAAGCACCTCCAGACCAGACATCATCCCGTTCGGCCGTCTTGGGGAGTGCGATCGCTCCTCCGGCGTAGTCCTTGGGCTGATACCAGAATCCAGCGGGGCGTCATCCTCGGGTGGTTCCTCAATCTGCGGTGTAGGTGGGAATTTGAAACTCGTCATCGACGGCGTTCCAGATGGTTTCCTCCGTCCCAAAACCGGCGGCGCAGGCGACGAAGCAGAACCTCTTGAGTTCCGTCTACTGCTCACCGTCGACGACGGCACATAGACATCCTGCTGCGACTCCGCCCTGACAAGCGGCGACCTCGCCCCCACCGCGGGCGAACCCTGCGTCGCTGAGCGTCCACCATTCGCACCTAGCGATGGACTACCCACTCCCCTTCTCGGCACAACCTGTAAACTCGCCGCCCTAGCATGTCCCTTCGGTCTCATCCCTTGCCCCATCCCCGGCCCCTGTCCCGCCACAGAACTAACGCTCCCCTTCCTACTCGGCCCCTCCTCCACCGCACTGCCCATGGAGATAATCGACAAGCTCCTCCCATGCCCCCTTTGACCATGACCTTGCCCCTGCCCCTGACCTCCACTCACACTCATTGGCGGCCGAGCCCTCTCCACACCACTACTCGACACATTCAACGACAGCGCCGGCCGATGACCCCTCGCCCGCTGCTGCGCCGCATGGCTCGCAAATGCCGAACTATGCGTCAAAGGCGACTTGGGCAGCGCATTCGCATTTGCACTCGCAGTAGTAGTGCTGACTTTCCGCTGGCGATCGGTGCCGGGGCTGGTGGCTTTGCGTCTGCGGTCGCGGTGGTCGTCATCTTCGGAGGTGGAAGCGGTATTTTTGAAGGTTATGGTGCAGTCGACGTCTTCGCCGGCGAAGACGGTGGGGTCCTTGAAGGTGACGAAGACGCGGATGTTGCTGGGGGTGGATGAGGGGGGCATTGTTGGTGATGGGCGTGGTGTGGAGGCCTTTGATGTCGGACGGAAAGGGTCACTCCGCGTTGAGGTTGCGGGTTGTTCATTGCGTGGGGGTGGTTACCCATTGGTTCGTGAAGGTAAGTGGGGTCGTGATCCTTCCCTCCTGCATTCCGATTGATATGTCGGGTGTTTATAGGAGTGAAGTGTTGACGGAACATGCAATAATGAGCCGGGAGCTCTGATGGATGGATTCCGCATGTGGCTTGTGCAGCGATTCATCGACTTTGGCTGATCGGCAGTTCCCGTTCTATTGATGCCTTGCGCGTGGGGCAGACTCCGCCTAGAGTGCCCCGGAATCCTTCATGCCAAGGCGACGATTTTAAATCAAAGTATGAAGCTCTATGATGGTGTAGCCATGCAAACACACCCTTCTAGCTTTCACTGTACGGGTCATGGCTAGGGCTCTGCTATCTGAGGCTCTTCTGATTCCCTGAGGTGATAGATCACGTGTTATGCCTCCTGAAGGAGACAGATAGCCTCCCACGTATAGGAAGATTCGTAAACGCCGTCAACTCCATCAGAGAGCGTTCACTCTGCCCTCCGTAACACCAGCGCCCCTTAGCAGAAGCTCCTCTGGTTATCCATCTGCTATGGCGGACAAGGTCGAGGCCCGCAAAGAGCGGAAGCGTGCACTCGACAGGCAGGCTCAACGTCAAGCCAGAGAGCGTACCAGGAACCGGATGGCCGAGCTCGAGCGCACTATTGAGCAGCTGAAGTCCCAGAAGCCTGATGATCGCGTCAATGAATTGCTGAAAGAGGTTCAACAACTGCGGGCGGAGAGAGAGCCTCTCCTAAAGATTGGGGAACAGATGTCCACCCTGGCAGAGTCGTTGAAGGCTATTACGTCGGGTGCTCAGGTGTCTTTGCTGCCGACATTGCAAACAGCTCCCCATCCCGTTCTTCCAAGCTTTGTTCGTAGTCTTCACGCAAATCCTTCGTGGACTCTGTCAAAGTGCTGCCAGCCATCTACAACTCCGTTTCTGCTAGGGGTTCCACACGGTGCGGGTGACCCCCGTACGCCAGAACTCGTTACGTACAACAACTCCACACCAATCGATGACACAGCGCTCGAAGAGTGTCTTCCGAAGGCCCTCACTATAGGCCCTACGTCTTCGTTAATGGAATGTTTGTGGAAAGGCTACATCGCTGCCAAAGAGGACACTTTTCTGTCAACGTACATACTCGACACACACACGCTAGTCAAAGGTATCTTGAACGGATGGGAGTCCTTTACTTTTGCTGAGCAAAATTCGCTTTGGAGTATACTGCGGCACCTGTGTAAGTATGCGGTCAAGGAGGACAGCGGAAAGCATGTGGATAGGTTGGCCATGTGCTATCACATTCAGCTAGCCATGCTGCAATCTCTGGATCGTGAGACTGGGAAGCACTCGGACGAAATCCCATATTGGCTCAACGCAACGTGAGTCCTTAGCGTGCTGTATAGATATATATATTTTACAGTATGACTAACAAGTCTATAGTGCCCTGCAGATCGGTACCAACAATCAGACCAATCTCGGTATCAACCTGATACCTTGGCCAGAGGTGCGCGATTGGCTCATTGAAGCCAAACTTCATCAGGCATTGTTTGCCGACTCACAGTCTTGCGAAGAGTTTCTCGTTTCTTTCTTGAGTAATCTCCGCTTCAAGCATCGAATCGGCATGGAGTATGCCTACGACGTCGCTATGGACTCCGGAAGACTCGAGCTTAGCAAGCTCTTCAAACACCTGTTCTTCACGGACTGTCCTTTTGTTGTAGCCGAGCCGTTTTTGGAGAAGTACCCAGCGCTTAGAGGATATGCACCGCTTGAGGAGGCGACTGTTGCCTCAACAGGCTCTGACATAGTGACATCGAGAGTGAGTAGCATTCCGGGCCAGTCTCCTAAGACAGTCAGTGCTTCGAATCAAGCTACTGGAGCCGAGCTCGACGACAGGATCGGTAGAATTAGCGACGTTCCAGACGTTGAGCTCTCCTCCGATGACAAGGTTCAATTCGACCTCCCACTCTTTGAGGATTTTGTTCACCTTCCTGAAGGCCTTGAAGACCTGATGATGGGTCAGCCCTCCTTTCCCTTTCTGAACACTGCGCAACATGCGACGGATTCTCCGGCCTGACGTTCTTTGGCATACCGAAGGTACCCTTACTGGAGACCTACCCGTAGTATGGGCCAAGGAAACCTTGCCACAGTCTCGGTTGCTTTAAAATAAGGGATGCTAGCGTACCGTTGTAGCAGCGAGCTGCTGTACGGAATGACTGTTGAAAGGCTGCGCCGGCCCCCAGAAGACGAGAGCGCTCCCGTATTGCGATTGAATCGCGACGAACTTCTTTCCGGCTGACTTTAATGGCTTTTGGTCCTCATCTTCTACTCGTTCGGATCATCCGGAGAAGAATCACGGATCCCGTTATTGCTTCCGTTTCCGAGTAGGGTTGAATCTTGCACTGATGTGCTACCTGAGCGGTAACGGCGGCTGGCATTGCTCAGCTGCTTCGTAATAGATTGTGGTTGAGACTTTGCAATTGTGGTTGTAGGTTGGAAGAACCTATTGACATGGACCTCGTGACCGATTTGCGGTCGATTCTAATCGAGTGAAGACGCGATACTGAGAAGACGAGACTGGTGTAGGTTCTCATAAAGTTCCAGGCCATATGAACAGACAGTCGCCGGGATAAGTGCTTTCGCTTGCAGCAACACTTGTTTGAGCTATTGCGACGGAGGTTCGGGGCATCACTCATGAATTCCAGCAATTTCAACGACCGAAATCTGGCGCGTGATCGCCTTACCATTCTGCTGGCAGACAGGAGTGGCTTCACCTTGAGAACCTGGATGCTGAGGAATCGCTCGAGGCGACTGTGTTGAGTAGTGCTACTTGGGCACGCACAGTCGTCAATTGAAAAGCAGCCCAGTCGTTTCTCCTTCACTCTTGTTCGCCTTCTCAGTCAAGCATATCGTCCTCTGGTTCTTGGCAGTATCTGACATCAAAAGTATGGTTGCAGTCGAATTTCGTAAGAAGAGTGCTCAAATAACCTCACCATGCGTAGCTTTTGAGTGTCTGCATTTTCGTTGAGAGCAAAAGTCGTGCTGAAAATCCTCTATATCTTGATTGTGCTGAAGAGCAGCTGGCTTAAAAAAAGAGCAAGGTGGAGACTGAAGCTTTAGATCGTTCTCAAGGACTTGAAGATGATTACACTCAGTTAGCATAGGCCAGGCAGATGTACTATTGCCCGATTGGGTTTAGCTTCTCACGCAATATCATTGCATGTAAATTGACTTGGGAAAGCCATGATCTTTCTATAGTCATCACAACACGTTCAATCGCTCTCCACTTTTCAAACTCCAATACACACATCTCCTCATATCATCATATACACAAGGGTCAGCTACAGAAACAACGGAAATGCCCAAGAGCATAGAGACGAGCGCATTCAAAGTGCGGCGGCTGCTGAGCGGAACGAGGTCGCGAAATATCAACACCACTATTGAGGTGCGCTACAATATGCCGGATTTGAGGCAACGTTTACAGAGCAACCGCCTAACAAAGTTAGATGCCTCTTGTTGGAGAACCATCAAGCCCCACAGTCCCTCCAGAGATTGCTGAGCGTCTGTTTGCTATCATGGGAGCCGTAAGACCACAGATCGCCGAGCTCGTCGACAACACAGTAGGCTACGTGTTCGAGAAGCGAGGAGTGGACTGGCTTTTGAAGGGAGAGTTCGCACGATTCGAGGGCGAGCTGGACGAGATCCTTGCGCCCCTGAAGGCTCTCCCGAATGATCGCTTAAAGGTCACGCCCAGGGTGGAGTTGGCGCTGCACTGCCTGAAGCACTACTTTTACAGGCTAGTCAATGCCGCAGAGGAAGAGTGGAAGAGAGAGCTGGATCGGGATCAGTCAGACGAGGAGTACCACGACGAGTAGAAGCACATCGACTGTCTCGTTGTGTTTATGAGAGACGTTGCGATAAGAGCAACTTAACATACTTCTAGTCCTGAGGGACTTTGCAGAGACGGACCTCGTCTCACACAGTGCTGTCTCCTTCTGATATCTTCTAATTCGGCCCCATGCGGTCTCAGTGAAGAAGTATACGTTCACGTCACTATGCAGTCAAGCTTGATCGAGTACGTGTTTGGTCTTAGTTCAAACAGACCCTTCCAGAACAGGCGAATCGTGATCTCGGTTGCTGCTGCGATCACACAAAACACAAACAGCAACAGATCCCTCGAGCAATCATTTTACGCTCACCTCGATCTTCTGTATCGCCTTTGGTCCCATACATAAAATGTCTTCTCCTCTCTCCTCTGCTCCATCGTCTCCATTGTCGTCAGTCCCAGCTTCTCCTGCTCCCGCAACGACACCGGCAGCAATGGCCGAGATCGATCAGCCCCTCACCTACGGCATCAGGATCGCAAGCATGAATGTCAATGACGCCCGTCACTTCCTCACGGCATGGGTGCCCCTCGTCCAGCGATACCGTGCCAGCGTTGACATCCTCAACAACCACCCCTCACAGCTCGGAGACAACGAAGAGTACGCAGAGGTGGTTATCGCAGAGGAACTCAAAGCCATCAGGGCAAATTACCTCGACATAGCTGAGGACTTGGCGTCCAAGGATTTCAGTATTGCTGACCGCGTCTCCTCTACTCTCTGTGTGTTCGAGGAATGCATCAACGACATCGACCGGTTCAGCTCGCAAGTACGTGCCCGGACTGCACGCATGGGGAGTTTCCAAGAGGAGTATTCACGTGTCAAGATGCGTATTGCCTACCACGCCCGTATCCACCCGGAGCTTGAAGAGTCGCTCCGAAATATGGTCAGGGAAATGGACGAGAAGGCTGAGGTGTTGTTCCGGGCTGGCGTGAGGCTGAAAGACCGCGAGTGGTATGCAGGGTGTCAGGACTTACTGGCTGAGTGGCACAAGATCGTGCCCCCTTCAAGACGCATTGCGAAGATGATAGGACTCAGGTGGGCACGTCGTATAGTGTTGGAGCGAGGAGCGTCGGTGCCTGATCACGACGACAATGACGACGACGACGACCATGGCGATGGCGATGGCGAGGGCAGCGAGGACAGCGAAAAAGATGAACCTACGATGAGAAATGGAGCAGAAGATGGAGCAGAAGACGGAGCTTAACGCTTCGAGGCGACGTGGATGGATGCAGTCTCGAGTGATCAGGGGAATGCTCAAACACAGTGTCATGTGGGCGGACCCCAATCAATGAGCTAGACACTAGAGCTTATCCCAACTACGAGCGAAATAGGTGGAAGTACATCAGTTCTTTGAATATCTCTAATCGGTTAACGATAGCTTATCATCTGCTCTTGCTTTATGCAGAACTCTGCGTGTTGTGGCGAGACAATTGCACATTGATCAAAAGCGACGTATGAGCACAAGCTGGGCTTCTATCACCCATGCCGCTTATATAACATTACTGGAAAGTGCTTCTGATATATCATTCAGTTTGTCACGGGACAGGATTCATCTCCACCTTTCTCCTTATTCATTCTACTCAACCACTCACCTTTCCTGATTTATCAAATATCTGGTCCATCACAAGACCGTTCACAAATCTGTTCCTACGACCTAAGACTCTCAATCCGCTCAGTCCGGTCTCATTATCAACTTCACCATAAATATCCTCCCCGAGCCCAAATTGAATGTAAGGCATACGGGAAATCCTGCAGTTTCTGACTCCGTCACGTCGCCAAAAGTGGTTGCATCTCCTTCCTTCGACTCATTTCCACACAGTCACTTTATACGGCTTGGCTTCTTGTTCACTCTGAGACACGGAGCTGGCTTCTTTGAGCAGCACGTATTTTGTCAACACAAAACGGTAAAGGAGGCTTTAACACAACGCTAAGAGCGCCTTTATCTTGCTGCCTGCCATTCGGTCACCTTGAATCAGCAACTTTCACTCTCCCTCACAGTGGAACGCTCCTTAAATCCAAGCCGTTCAATCATTCTCCTGAACGCTCCACAATTGGTCCTCCAAAGCTGGAGCACTTCACTTAATCAGATCGAGTTCTCAACTTAAATAAAATGCAGGAAGATACCACGGCTGTAAGTATTAGTTCCTATACGGAATAAAGGGATGTTCAGATACTGATAGATTATAGCAACAAGCTCACACACCGGAGCCTTCTAGCTCCCCCAAAAGCCTAGATAGGCGCCGGTCGAATGCGCCATCCCCTCCAAGTAGCCGAAAAGACGCGTCTACATCTAACCAGCCCGTTACTACTGAGGATGATCAGTCCGTAAAGGAAGCCGCCCCTTCAAGCCCAATACAATTGGACATTAACACTCCTCATTCTGCCGCTGCAGAGACTGAGCGGCCAGCTGCTCGACAAACTCCTCTCCTTTCGCGTGGCAGACTCGCACTGACGGCTGAGGACTACCGTCGCTTCCCCGGTTGGTATACCGAGAACAGCCTGCCAGGTCCACCTAGGACTACTCCAGGACCTGTGTACGGTCTTGTGCCATTCAATGAGGCTGTAAGGGAAGCTGTTCCGCAGGCACAGAATCTGCCCGCTAACGTGTTACCGCCTGTTCCGGCTGCCGGAAATGCTGAGCAAGCTCGGATCTATGGGCTGCTGAACAGTGCATTGGGAGGCATGAATCGTCATAGAGCAAGGAGGCACGAAGCCTCGTTACGTCAGGCCTCCAATGGGGAGCCTGAGCTCGAAGAGGATGGCGGCCGGGACGAGAAAGACCAATTGAAGAAGGATCAAGGTGACGGGAATGATGAAAAAGTCAATCGTCAGGAAGGTAAGGAGCACTCTGACTCAGATCGACCAACTCCCGTCAGTAGCCCTTACTTTGAGACTTCTCGCCGAGGCAATGGCCGCGCTCAGGATGCTGTTACACCCGGACAAAAGCGTGCTAAGACATCCCGCAAGAGCAATTATGTAAGTGAGATATACGGTACGCTGTCGATCACGAGTGCTAACGTTAGTATTCCAGCGAACACCTACTGTTGAAGATGCGGATGATTCCGAGGCTGAGACCATGTCAAATATGGCTATAAGCACTTCCGTTACGCATACCACCAAGACCAGTGAGAAGAGGAAGCGAGCCGCTGAAGACGTCGGCGTCACCAGGTCGCGATCAGCAAAGCGGCCTCGTGCAATGAAGCAGGTCTCAAGCGCCAACACCAAAACTCGCGACGACTCTCAGCCTGCCACCCTGTTCCAAACAGGCTCAGCTAAGCCCTTGCTAAAGCACTCCAGCATCTCCGAGCTCAGCAGCCCACCTCCTCCAACTCCACCCGCTGCTCCAAACTCGACCAAAATCTCCGAAGACCAGGACAACACCTGGATGGTCCCCTTCCTAGATCAATGGCAAAAGCACGACAAGCGCCTCAAAGAGCTCGAGCGCTGGATTGAAGAACTTCTCGCTGACTACCCCTCTAGTATTCAGACCTTCGAAGACCGGCTTAACACATTGAACAATGACATTGAAGAGCTGAAGGCATTCCGGTCTGTTTTCAGGAAGAAGGCTAAGGGGGTGAAGAGGGATGACGAGGAGCCGATGAGGACGTACAGGAAGTTCGAGCCGCTGGTGGAGATGGGGTGTGAGTCTAAGGAGAAGTTTGAGGAGAAGATGATGGCGCTTGAGGGGCTTAGGGAGGCGGCGAAAGAGCTGCTTTCGGAGATGAGGAGAAAGGTTAAGAAGGTTAATAAGGAGGCTGGGATTACAAAGGGAGAACAGACGCCTAGGCATGATGCGGATGAGAACTTGGGTGAGAGTGATGAGGTAGTTACGGGGGAGGCGTCTGCACAGGCGGATGAAGAGGAATAGATTGAGGCCGAAGCTCTCCGCGTAGCATGCAGTATTGGAGATATCACGAATATACTGAGCTCTGTTTAGTGACTACTCTCAGTTCTACATAGACATGAAGTCGTACGTGATCCGAGCGCCTAGTAACGTCCCTGAGTTGTGAGGCGATCATCTGACGGGTTAGTAATCAAACAAACATCCATATATCTGGCAAACAAGTTTTTGTACATATAGCTCTTTCCTACCAGCAACAAACCCATAATACATAACCTCAATACACCAGCAACAGATCATCATGGGTTCATACACCGTTCCAGACCACGAGAGCGACAGTGAGACTGACAATAATGCTCAAGAGACAACAGTACGTACACCACATCCGCGCGATCTCAGTATCATAACAGCTCTAAAGTCTCAGGAGCAGGAGGAGGAGACCTACATCTTCCCCCCAACCAGGTGGCTCGCTATCCGCCTCGAAGAGTCGCCCCTCACCAACGCCTCCCTCATCGCCAATATCTCATCAGACCACATCAATCACTTCGGACGTCTACTACAGATGAGACAAGGCATCTTTCGCGAAAACCCAGAGTCTAGTCGGAGCGCTCAAGTATGCTACAATGCTCGGACGGCTTGGGACCTGCTCAAACAGTTCGAGTCAAGGGGCTGGATTGAAAGGGTTCCCGATGAGATGGTCTCAAGGGTTGTTCATGAGCTGGTCGTGGAGTATTGGAGGAGGAAGGAAGCTGAGAAAGCGGAGAAGGCGGAAAGGGAGGAGAGGAAGAGGAAGGATGTGGTAATGGAAGAAAGTGCCTGATTCCAGATAATTTTTGTTATGATGTTGGATCGAAACGAGATCTATAGCGGTTCGAGAGTTGATTATCAGTGAGAAGAAAAGGCTATAGCTGGTAGCGAAGCGTAGTGATACAATCACCTCTCAACTGATATTTACCCCTGAAATACGTGAACGTGAAAATTCGACCGCAAGCCTGCTTGACGGGAGCATATCAGCTTCTTCTTGTCTTGTAGGCTTTCTGCATGCATCTCACTCTTTCTATCGCACGATAGGTTTTCCAATTGATAGCAGTACAAGCCAATTACATCACTTCCATCACCACAATTTGCGGGAGAAACTCCTTGAGACGGTGGGGTGACGTTTGTTTACTATCTCCCCGCGTATTAATTTCTCGCTTCACCAGTTTTTGACCATCAGCCTCCAAGGGCCTCACTTCTCTCCCCACACTACATTTTCCCTCCTCACTGCTTCTATTACGGCGACTTGCAACCGACCTCAAAGACTTACCTCAGTACACTGAGATTCTTCGCTGGATATCACTTCACTGTTAGCATTCCCAAATCCCCTTCACAGTGTTAACATTCCAAACTCCCCCCTACGCTGTACACCCTTAGCCATACTTGTTTCCGACATCCGTCAAGCTAAGAAAATCTCTCAACCATGGTGCGAATCAAGTACACGACCGGATCATTTAGAGAGGGTTTTACAAGACACTGGGAAGTTGACTTGGTAAGCTGACATATAACTCTTTTCCAAAAGACACCCTTTCGTAACATTTAACGTGTATCGTCATACTAATGGTGATCCTTCACAAGACGCGTGGAGCTGCTCCTGGCGGCGAAGGTCAAGGAGATGGTGGTGAGGATGAAGATCATGCCGACAAAGAAGAAGAAGACAACGAAGACCAAGACGAAGACGAAGACGACGAAGATGAAGACGACGAAGTTGACGCCAACAAAGAAGAAGAAGAAGAAGCAGAGAGCGAAGACGAAGAAGCAGAGTCCAAGAGCGAAGATCACGACAAAGAGGAGAAGAGTGACGAGTCCGACGGCGGCGCCCCTGCTGAGGCCGAAAACGAAGATCCCGACCTCAGCGATGCCTCAACCTCATCCCTATCTACAGCTCTCGGTTCGGAGGCCCTCGATGAACTTCATCAGGAGGTCGAGGACATGTCTCGTAGGCCAGCAAACACGGACAACACTGGCTCTAATCCTTCCCGTCCTTCTATCTCCGCCGCCACTCGGTCTAGAGGCCCAAGGACAATAGAAGTGCCGCGAGTATGGCCCTCCAGAAAACGGCACTATCCTAGCTCTACTTCTTCTAGTGCTAGCTCTGATTCTTCCAGTTTTTCTACCTCAGCTACTGCTCGATCTGGACCCTCAACGACAAGGGAGCCAGAGCGAAGACAGCCCATCACACAGCGAATGGTAAACCAGCTCTTCCGACAACAAAGAGATCGTGCCGCCGCCGTCGAAGCTGGGTTCGACGTAGCCGCTGAAGAGCAGAGGCTTGCAGATAGACGCAGCGGGGTCAGGAGGCTAGCTGATGAGTTAGCGGCGACGGGCCCAGGAAATGCGAGGCTTGTCAGAGACGCGGAGCACAGGTATCTCGACTCGATGCACCAACACCTGACCTGGCTTTGGAGGGCACAGAATGAGCCCGAGGGCGACAGTGAGGTTGGATAGTAGAGCCGAAATAGGCTAAGATTTGACTGGGGAGTTGTAAGACTACGGGAGGAGAGAGCAGAGATGTAGGACTATGGAATAAGGGAAGGACGAGTCGGAGCATAGGCGTCATGATCAAAAGTAGACAGGGATAGATGGAACCACTCAATCTGTAGTAATTTCAGACAGAAGAACAGCCTCGTGAGTCAAGAGGCGCGTCCTTGCTGTACCTAATCGGCTCCCTAGTGAAGATATCAGCTTTGAATTACTCCTGCCTCGTCTGACTCTCGTACCTTCCAACTCTGTAACCGCGGAGGACACAACAGCCGTGCTATCGCTATACACAGCCACATGTGTCCATCAGGCATCTCCACACCCCTAAACACAGTGGCGAGTGAGGCTATAAGCGGGCTGCGGGAGCAGCTCCTCGGTGAATTTCGGCACGTGACGCTCCTAAGCGGATTAAACCGCGCTCTCTACTGAGTTCTTGAACATAATCACACTCACCTCCCTCCACGTCCACACACACACATATTCAAAGCACTTTTTACGACAACAATGGACAACGAAATGGGTTCAGCAACTGCTCCACCAAATTCGCCTGTAATGGCCAGCATAAACGCTACAGTAAGCTCCGTCCCTTTGTTTTAATCAGTGAGCAATACAGACTAACCAAAAAACAGTCCACTCCAATGCTCGATGCCCTGTCGACGCTTGCGGCTGCCGAGCTTGAGCGTCAGAAATCTAATGGTACTTATAATCGAAATAAACTTACGTCGCAGAGCTAGCCCCATTAACAGAGAAAGCCGCAGACCAACGCAGCGACTTTGATATCATCAAAGGCCAGCTGGAAGACCTTGCGCAGCGGATGCAGACTCTGCACGACGAGCGTATGAAAAAGCTCGCTTGGCTGCTCGATCTTGCCTCGACGCATCCAAAATTGGCTAAGGAGTTGACGGATCGAGAGCAGCGACACTTCAACACTGAATCTTCCTCCGCTCACAGTGACTTTGAGCAGTTGGACGAATGGGTCAAGACTGGAGGGAACATCGATGATCTGGAGGCACTGAACGAAAGGGAACTGGCCTACCAGTTGGCCTTCATCACTTCGCGCTCTGAAGCATAACCTTTGACCTTCAAGACTTGGTTCGGCGTTACTGATGCAGTATGGCAATACAGCCGACTTCAGTATTGCTTAAGTGGCGGCGCAAAGGCGCGGGAGTTCATACCTTGATAGTCGTCTCTGTACACACATCCACAGATGACTAGTTAGCTATCAAAATCCAAACCTTCAAGACGTGACTTTACCTCAAATGTGATATTGAGTATCATAGCTAAGCACCTGTTCGTATCCCAGCTGCTGAGATTGCCCCTTAATGTCCCCCACCCGAATTTACCTAGAGGTTCCCTGTAAGCCATATCTGTCACAAGAGCCTGTAAATAAACAATTGACCTTACGGGCAACCTCACCTTCACTACGCTGACATAACAGCCCCTGAGAGGTCTTTATAAACCTCTTCAAGCGCCTTACCCTTGACTTTCAAGACACTCGCCTCATACCTTTTTGAATACTCGAGTACAACCCAACCAAGACTAATTCGCCTACTCTTTGACCACTTCTCTCAACCAGATATCCTTGCTCATCATACACGATGGCGCGCACTAAGCAGGAAAGCCGACAGAGTAAGCCTACTCCACATCCAAACGACAGCGCTTCCATACAAGAGGCCGTAGCAAGGCTTAAAAAGCAGAGGATTGAAGCTGCAAGGGCGCAGCTAAACATCGAATCTTCTAATCCTTCAGAGCTCACCCCGTCTGGAAGCTCTGATTCCGAATCCTTCGGTTCTCAGGTCGCTTTTCCACCCAATCATGACCCCGACACCATCAGAGTCGCAAGACCGGCAGCTCCCAGCGTTCCAAAGGCGCAGCGAGACGTCAAACTGCACAATTCTACACTCAAAGGTCAACGCGAACCGCTCAGCCCTTCGCCTGGCAGCTCGCCAATATCGCACAGTCCTTCATTCGAAGGTTCACGTCGCACTGAGCGCGACACGATTAGAGTTGCAAGACCGGCAACTTCCAGAGCTATAGAGCAGCAGCGAGACTTGCGATCGTTGAGTCCTACACTCAGTAGCTCACTCATGGCCTACCGTTCTTCACCCGGGAGCTCACCTGATCCTGAGCCCGACACCATCAGGGCTGCTAGACCAGCTACTTCCAGCGTCCCAAAACCGGCAGTCACCAACGTTGCAGAGCCAGCAACAGTCAGCGCTGCAGAGCCAGCAGCCACGACAGTCGCCAATCCCGCAGTAGTCTCAAAGTACCACACGAGATCAAAGGGAGAAGCAGCTCCGATTCCCTCTGAACCTACCCGCAGCTCTCACAAGCCTCGCAAAGGCAAGGAGCCGACCGCTAAAAAGATCGTACATCCTGTGATCTACGCGGACAACGAGAGAGCTCGTGACCGGACTATGAGCGGCAGGGTCGCGAAACGTGCCTCTTCATGGGTACGACAGACTCTAAGTAGAACCACGTACCTGAAGAAACTCTTCGAATAGACCTACGGACAGAGACTAGGGAATGATGGATCGGCGGAGGAGAGCACCTCTACGGCTCGTGTTGAAGACCAGCAAGACGACGCAGAGACAGACGAATAGGGACCAGACAGACTCGTCGCCTACCAGCTTACTGGACGATGCAACAACAGTGTCCCCAATTCGGTTGAGGACCAGCACTTCGCCAGACAGCAGACTGAACTCGAGCAGAGGCTGACAGACGTCGCTAATAAGAGCGAGAAGCACAGCCAAATGGTTCGGTATGTCCGTTGGATGCAGTACAGAGATACACAGCGTCTGCTGGACGGTATTGAGATGGAGACCATTAGTGACGAGACTATGGAGAGCATTGCGAGGTTCATGAGGGATCTGACGAAGGAAAAGCCTCCGAAGATCGTCCAGATCAGGGGTAGTAGGTTGCTGAAGACCTGATCTCATGGCCAGGCATTGGGACAGGCTGCAAGACTAAAAAGCAGTGATACTCTTGGCTGCAGGCGTTATAAGCATATTGCGTTTCGTATATAGTGACAGGCACTTGTCTCGGGGAAGATCCATAGAAATCATATGCATAGCACAAGTCAGCTAGTTTCGAGTGAACAATATGATGGAGCTCCCATACTTTTGTGAACCAATTTCCCGTTGATCTGATCGTCTCACTCTCCGCCTCTCTCTCTACGTATATCCCCGGAAAACCCCCGCAATGTGTTGCCCCTAACGTGTAAGCAGCACTCTCACCGTTCAACACTGTGACTAAGCCCAAGTGAGCACTTCCCGGGTCTTCCTCGCCTGACGCCCATATAAAGACGCTTTCTTGGCAGCCTCTCCTGTTTATATCACTTCACATACCATGCCATTTCGTGCAAACTCCAGCACTTGACTTCGAAATCATTCAACTTTCAAAGGTCTCCAACCTTTTCTTGCACTAGCACTTCCGTTAGACACCAATCTTTCAAGGTTGCCTGATCTTCCAACAGCGCGTCACTTCACGAGCATTCTGCTCGCGATTACAATTTGGACAGCGCGATAGTTTTTCCAAGCTCTTTCAGCATTCGACGGAAGTGCAATTGTACGCGCTCCCCTCGCTCCCTTACTGTTCTACACACTTGCAAGCCACTCACCATACTCCTGGCAGACAGTCACGCCATTCCAAGGACATGCCTTCACAGCGAAAAGCCAAGCCTTTGGGCCGCAAGGCCCCTAAGCCAGCAGTCTTATCGCGTAAGACGCGTTCTCAAGGCAAGGTCGAAGACATCGGTATCGTTGCCCAATACGAGCAGCTCGACAACGCTATGAGGGGCAAGACGCGCTCTGATGCTACCGTCACGGTGCAGAACGTGCCTAATTCGAGTTCTCCGTTGTCTTCACTCGATGATGAACATTCGTCTTCGGAAGGTGAACTTCCCTTGCTCCCTGGATCGTCCGACAAAGGACATAACGCAACATCCAAAGCACCAGTCAGGGGCGAACCCCACCTAAAGCTGACGGTGTCAGCCCCCAGCGCATCCGACTCGTCATCCGAACTGTCCACGCTCAACTCTGATGAGTTGTCATCGTCGGAAGATGAGATCACGTCGCTCCCTGGACGGTCTTTGGTCTTCACCATCGAGGACAGCGGCGCAATACCTGCAACGCCTCGTGTGGAAAGTGAAACATCCTCACTCGGGGATGGCGGACTGTCGTCACCGACTCCAATGCCTTCCCGCAAGCGCAAATTGTCTCCGGGCACCACCAATAAATACGATTTCATCCTTCAAAAGAGACGTAAGCTCGAACAATCCGCCGTCACTGAGGACGATACTGGAGAGACTACTCCTATGCGTGATGCCAAGATCACCGTTCGTGACCACGCCGACTTGGGCGAGAAAGGACACAAGGCCGAAGAGCCCATCGTAATCAGCGATGACGATACCGAAGTGATCAAGCCTGCTCCCGAAGCCGGAGTCACCCATCGAGACATCCGCTCCACCTCTGAGGAGAGCCGCGAGGCTGAAGACATGGTCGCCACCAATGACAATACCGAAGAAGACGCCGCTGCTCTTGATGAAGAGGTAAGTGACTAGACACCTATCAAGGCTCTGCAATGCTAACCTCCATTAGATCAAGGCCTCCGCAATCCGCGACGCCCGCGAAGCGCGCGATACCCTAGACGCCACGATCGCCGAAGCTGAGGAGCTATACCAGATGGATGCTCTTGTGCCATGTTCAAAGAGGACCCATGTCCATGAAGAGCGTTTGGCAAACATGGACGAGAGAGTTGAGGAAGCGACAAAGAGAATGAAGGAGCACAACGCCAAGCTCCGTGCTCTGTTTCCTCAGCCTGCTCCTTGGGAGACACAAGACGAAGAAGAAGTTGACAATGGCGCTTTGTTTTTGGTAGATAATGAACAGGAGTCCTCCAAATAATGAAAAGCTGATCTCAACACCACTTTGCCTGGTTCTTCTCTTCTTGATTTTGCGGAATTCAGAGCCGGTCTCAACGCCACTTCATATCCTCCCTTCGTTCCTTACATTGTCACCATGGCCTTCGAGAAACCTCGGAGCGACACAAACGAGAAGACCAATCACGAGACCACCATGACCGAAGAGGAGTCCGTCGGACCTCTCTTCAAGCCATACGACGACTCCGCCGAATTCGACTCCCAAGACCACCTCGTCACAAACAAAGCGAGAATATCTGCGCTGGCATGGGTTCACCTTGACCTCCATACTGAGGAAGGTCTCCGGGCTTGGACCACTAGAGAGAAACGCAAGCTAGACTTCTTGAGATCGGAGGGCCTGCGGAAGCCACTGCGTCCTGAAGAGTATAAGAAGATGTTCGTGGGACTGTTCAAAGAGGCTCGTGGTGGCTGGGTGAGTTTGCAGAGCCGCGCCTCTGAAAGGGTTCCGTTTGCTGACGTTGGTGAATAGCTCCCTGATCCCTTGCTTGACTCGCCTAACGCAAGTCTGACGCGTCCATTCAACCTGAACGACATGCAGGGCGCTCTGCCATCAGACAAAGACATCGCTCGGCACAACGCCTCTATTGAAGCAGGAGCGCACGTACGTCGTCCATCTAAACCCAAGTCTACTCACGTCGATCCTCCTCTTCGTCTTCCTGACCCAGACGACCGAATCTTCGAGCAGTTCCGCGACATGCATTGGCAGGAGTTGAGGCCCTTGGCTGGTCTGGTCGAGGGATTGGTGAAGGAGGAGGACTTCGCTGCTTGGGCTGAATTGAACGAAGTTGACATCGCATCAAAGAGGAAGAACAACTTCCAGATTGAGAAGAATGGTGAGGCTATGTTCGAAAAGTTCCGTGAGGTCTTCATCATCAACAATGGATGGCAGGTAAATGACCCATGTGGAAACCATTCTTTTGCAACAGGCTGACCTATTCAGTGTGTATACTCTCCATCAAACAACAGGCCCGGCGAGTGGACAGCGGGGGAACTCCTTAAGATCCGTGAACTCCGGGACCTGGTCCAGAAACAAGTCACTCTCGTCGAAGAGGCTTACAAAGTCGCTTTGAAGGAACCATCTCCTCCGGGTGTGATCCGAAGACTGGACTTGCACAACCGCGAACTCAAGAACTTCTTGGAGTACCTCCAGGATGGTGGCGTGCCTGATCCCCCTGCTGTGCGTAATCAGGTATGGACAACCACAGAGACTGGTCATCGTCGTCCTGTTGTGCACCCTGGTATGGGCGAGGAGTGGAACAGGCTTATGGCAGACTTGCATGTGAATTCGGATATAAACAAGGAAAATGATAAGGATAAGGATAAAGAGTAGGGTGAAAGATTAGATGGATCAGCTATATTCGGTTGAGTGAAACCTCCTTCCAACAGAGGCAGGCAAACCTTTATGATTCTTTTTGGTTTTGCTGATATAATGGATGTCTCCTAGAGATTGAGAACTCTCGGACGCTGTGGTGTGGTCGGGCGCAATAGTCAGAACCGGTCACTGTACGGGCAGTAGGTCCATACCTAGTTCTTAATAAAGCACACAGCTACAACATCTCTTGACCTGTGTTGCGATAATCTTCGTTTAAAGCGTCGTCTGGTTGAAATGCCGCTCATCAGTACTTTCTGCCCTTCGGTATACTAAGCATCTCGATAGGGCCGTAACCTTGAGGGGCACATCGCTTTGCTTATGTACGCAGCCGAGCGGGAAACTAACATTTGCTCGGTTGGTTGCTCTACACAAGAACAATCAGTTGTCAACTGCCCTTTCCGCCTCATTGACAAACCGAAAGCGACCTCTAGTGTGTAACAAGCAAGCAGTAGACAACTAGATTTCAATTCACAGAGTGATCAGAAGAGAACTATCTTCCTGACCTGTACCTCTTTGATTTGTCTAGTACACGGTTAGCAGGTGAGTACAGCTCGTTCCAAGCGTCACAGAACTGGATGAACATACACTCAGTATAACAGGGCATTGCGCCAGAACCGCAAACATGCCTCCAAAAGGCACAGTGCACAAGGTCAGAAAGCCTCACAATGGCAAAGAACCTACAACCCAAGCAGATCAGCAAGGCGATCTAGACATGCACGATGAGAACAGCGATAACGACAACAACAGCGAGAACACGGAAGACACCAGCGAGAATGACAACGACGACGACACCGAAGAGGACAAAGAAACCCAAAGAATCCGTCGTCGTCTCCATCTAGAGGACAACCGCAAATGGCGCCGTCTCCGAGCCGTCGCCGTCCTCGCCGACGACATCGACACGGAGGACGATTTCTGGCGCTGGGCCGAAATCAACCAGGACCGAGTAGGCGCTCTGCTAGCCGCCGACGAGGAGGCCGAACTCAACGGAGCGGAATACATGGAAGCATTCTGCATTATCTGGAACGCTCCGCGTTATAACGGTACGAAAGACGCACCGATATTCGTCAATAGGATTTGCAACTCGAAGGTTGAACACGGGTGTGTTTTCAAGACGCCGGAGGGACAAGAGGTTTTGAAGATGGCACTGGATAATGTACGGCAACTGCAGAATGTGAATATGGTTCTTCACAGGCATCCACAAAGCGCTCCGCTTCTCAAGGCTGCTATTGAGGAATGTGGGGAGGGGATGAAGAACGTTCTGACGCACGTAAGGAACGGCAAATTCAATATGGAGCAAACGAACGATATCAAGAGATACTTAGGGATGATCCGGATGTGGAGGGAGACATAAGGGTATCACAATTGATCGAGAAACTTAGCTTCGGTTTCTACAGTGAAAAGGATGCCTACAGTGCTCTAGTTCTTTGCCTGTTGTTTCAAGGCTAGATCCTCCTTGTTCGCACGATGGGACCATTGTTGGCGAGTTTATAAAAGTATAGTCAGCTCTTGGATGGAGAGCGTGCCTCTGGATTAGACGTACCTTGTGAACACAATATATGCTTGAAGCGTGCCAGTAACGCCCTATATCTTTAGTCTGTGACAGATGCGGCTCTTCGAAAGTCTGCCCGCTTACGTACGCACACTCGTAGTCGCTCACCCTCCGCTTTTAGTACCGTGACATTAACACGTAGACACCGTAGATACGCAACGCAGCCACCGTAAGCATATGCCGTTAGAACCTTGCTGTTAACATCACTTACATAAGGATCAGTTTCGCCAAAGTCTCTACAAGTCCCTGTCCGTTGATCCAGAAAGTAAGAACACAATGGTATACTTTCACCCTGCTCCGCGATTCAGTCAGTCTTGTTGATAGACTTTCGCCAGAACCACAACGCAGACGAAGTAGACTTACCTCAGAACACCAGAGGGGCGCCCCACGAAGCTGAGCCGGAGCCGCCCACTACGCCCAGACGCCGCCGCCGTACCCGGCAGCCTTTCCAGATCTACGAAGATCCACCAGCACCAACTGAGAAGGCAATGGAGTTGATCACCAAGCAAGTAGACATACTAAACAAGCTACTGGACATGGTCAAGAACGATCGAAAGTATGCAAAGCCTCTGGAAATTACAATAGAGGAGCATAACGCAGGGCTTGAGGCACTTCTTGGGTGGATGCGAGTGGATAAGGAGAGTGAAGAGACGATGAGAAATGTGGAGCAGATGATTGGAAGCTCTATTCCGGAGGACGGACAAGCAAGAGCACCATGAAAGGAACGGCAGATATTGTATTGGCATTGGACAAACTCCACGGCTACGTTAAGGGAACTCTGGACTGTTCCGTGGATGGGATTGATGGCAAGGGAACGAAGCTTCAACAATGAATAGGAGAATGTGGTTTGGTCACGAGAGCAAGCAGATACCACAAAGTGGTTAGAACACGGGTGAATGAATAGAGAATTCCCTTGAAAGGGGCTCACCGCTTAACTTAGCTCTAACCGTGAAAGCATGAGCAATGATTAACTCATTATTGGAGGGCTGGCGCATTTATAATCGCCATATCATAAGAAAGCTGCTCGTGATCGTAGTCTACTGCTCCTTCGGTTCTATCTTGTTCGCTTGTGTGCCAAACTCACAAAGAATTTGCTATCCTCCGACAGCTCACTTACAGCAAGTTTGGTCAGTATCCCATGAGTTTTGCCTGATCATCCTGCAATAACTTATTCCTGGTGCGCATCTGGTTTCACCGGGTCTATATTCTCGTCGTTGTTGTCGGCGGCAGAAATATCTCAGTGGCGACATATACAGTTGATCGAGGCACTGACGACGGCGAGAGCGTAATAAAAGTCCACTGGGTTACTGTTCCGCCACCACCAGCTAATGGGAGCGAAATCCCCGAGGTAGCACCCACTTCTGTCGCACTAGGTGGTGATGTCGACAGCCGGCTCAGCGGAACGAGGGGAGTTGTCTTAGTAACGGCCTGCGTCATACTCACTGTTCTGGTTAGCACTGATTAATATGCCAAAAGAGGCTTGAAGAACGGGTAGCGGTGCTTCCACGCCTCTTAGTGCGCTGACAAGGGCCATCGCCATTCGATAACGTACCGTTGGTCTCCCTAGTCTCCGCTGTCCTCTCCAAACTTCCCGACCTGACTACGGTCTTCAAGGTTGACATATTCCCTACAGATGCTTCTTTAACCACGGTAACAGATCCAACAGGCGTCGCGATGTTCAAAGCGATGTTCGGCTTGACCTCAATCGCCGGATATGCAAAAGCGGGCGCTTGTACGGGCCATTCCGAGGTTCGTAACAGGCCGATACAGGTGTACCAGAAGATGACCGCTCCTTGCAGACTTATGACAAGCCCAACGGTTACGAGTGTCGTGCTGGAAATATGCATAGTGCTTGATACACTCTGGTGCAGTTGTTATGGTGCTCGATAGGTAGAATTAAGATATCGACAGGATTTTCTTACAGCAGTCGGACAATTCGTTGCGGAATGCGCAAAAGCAAGAAAGGTTGGTAGAAGAGCTTCCGAAAGCTGTAGATATTGCTGGCTGACCGAGTCCGTCGCAGGAGCAGAAGACCATCCTTGTGCGCAGCACATGTGAAGCGTTTGCATGGGCGGCACGATCCGAGTGCGCGAGAACGGAGAATTTGCTGATGGATAAACATGAGGAGACGCAAAGCAAATATCACACGTACGTAGATCCACAAGATAACTACATCGTTGTGCATCGGGGCAGCAGAACTTCAAGAGAATGGCCGCTCTGCGAAAGTGATGAGGGAAGATGGCCAATGCGTGGTGGTGCGCAGAAGGAGAGGTAAATTGCACTGTCAGTATATAATTCCGAATAAAAGTGTAGAAATCAACCAATGGGGCGGCTCAACAGCCTGACGCGGGAAGAGTGGGATTCAACTCCCATGCTCAGTCTGGTAGCGTTGTTTCCGACTATGGACCAGTACGGTAGAACCTTGAGTTCGATTCCTGACCTCGGATTCTTTCAGCAACCAGCAATTCCACTGCGTTGAGACCGTCCCCCTCTTTTTTGCCAATTTTCCGGCTATTGAATTTCGGTCCCTTATCAGCCTTTCCGATTGCGAAATACTCAGTTGTTCTCCCGCAGCCGCAAGCTATGGCGATGGAACTCGTCGTCGCCGAACAAGTCACTTGTTCTTCAGGTCAAGCGTTAGCCTCTTGAGGCGTTACACTATCGGCGGTTCACAGCCACGACAGACAATGATTTTTAGCGACTGATCTTGAAAGGGAAGGTGTTCTTTCTTGCCCGGCGTACCACAGGCTTGGTATGACTAATAATGAACGAGGTCCTGACAAACATTTCATGACGGTCTAAACGTGCTTGAAAGGATTTAAAGATGGAGATTGGAGACAAGGAAACTTGTTATATTCTGGCATGACCCTCTGTTCAAAGTTGGGTCAAGGAAGGTTTTCTGCATCATCAGTACGAAATGCTCAAGGGTAATATGTTAAGGGGCCAACAGGACAGACCAGTGCCAGATCTGAAAGATGCCGACACACCACCGATTGGGTACCTGTTTGTTCATTCCGCAACACAATATGTTAACGTGTAGTGGCTCAGCATCCGGATTTGTGTAAGGTGTCAAATTGCTTTTCTCGGTTGTCGATGCGAGGTACCAGAGGGAGCACATGCGATGTCCGCTTCGGGACACGAGCAGTTCCACATGCTCCTTTTTCAAAAAATGCCACTATCACAACGTGCATGCTCGCTGTCGATGCGGAGTGTATGGAGATTTGATGGCATGAAGACGCATGGAGATGGCAGAAGGCAGAAGACAGAGGTTTGCAATGTCGACGTCGAGATAAAGTTAATGGGGCAGTGGGACCGGGCGCATTCTTCCTGTGTTGCGGCTTTTCCTAATCCGGCAAAAAACTGGCAGGAAAGAAGGCACGCTAGCAGCTTGGCAGGCGTGCGGAACCGCACCATTCAAAAGTCACATCACAATCAGCGCACTGCGAACGTTGAATTTGGATTATCCATTAAAAGTTAGTCGTACATATCTGTAGTAACTGCATATCATGATGCCGTTTTTGAAGTCTTCGCTTCAGTTTCGTGGTAGTGTCTATGAGTATCGTGACGCATGCCTAAAAAACCGCCCATACTCCGTAGAATCATTGATCGCATGAGAGAAAATACCTCGCTCCGCTCCTTGTCCAATTCCGACCATGCATAGCCAAGACGCCGAAAGAGATGACAGAGAAAAGCCGACATGTCGCCTTTACATGAAGGCAAGGGCGAGCATGGCGAGTCCGCCTCCGAGGCCGACACTTCCGCCAATCTTCACAGCGGCATTGGTGGGTGGCGCACTAGTAGTGGTGGATGTTGGACCACCAGCCGTGCTAGAAGGGCCGGTTGGTGGTGGAGGGACGCTTGATGATGGCGGAGTCGGCGTGCCAGAGGCAGTCAACAGGCCGGTGGGAGTGGTAGTCGTGGTGACTGTGGTGAATGAGCTTAGAGCTTCGGTAGCGCTCGAAACTGCGCTGTCGACCGAAGATTGAACACTCGACAAGGCGGCAGTCGCAGAGGATTCAGCAGAAGCAATCGCGCTCGAGGCTGCGGCAGCCGCAGACGATATACTAGCCCCGATGGATGAAATCACAGACGAAGCTCCGCCGACAATGGCTGAAGTAGCAGAAGCTGCTTCAGATGTAATGGAAGCGACAGCACTTCCAGCGGCCGAAGTGGCTGACTCAGCGACGCTGCTAGCGGCTGAAGCTGCGGAGCTGGCCTCGCTTGCAATCGAAGAAACAGCGCTAGCGACAGCACTGGAAGCAGCTGATGCGGCAGAAGTACCCTCGCTGGCGACCGAGCTGGCAATGGATGAGATTGCGCTGTTGACGGCTGAGGTGACAGACGAGGCTCCGGTCGGAATCGGGACAGGAACAATGACAACGCCGGTATCGGTGGAAGAGGGCGCAGGTGATGAAGGAGTACCTGTAGCGGAGCCAGCTGGAGTCTCGATAGTAGTAACTGTGGCGATTGGTGAAGTGCCAGTTGCAGTTGGAGACGGTACTTCAGGGGTGAATGCTGGCAAGTTGCTGATAATGGAAGCGGGGTATGTGGTTAAGGCATTGCTTAGGATCTGGGCCGCGTTGGTGGTCTCTGCGGCCGCTGGTGAAGAAGGGTAGATTGGAACCACGACCGGGATGAGTGCGGTTGAGTAAACGACACCAGAAGTCGCTTCAGGAGTCGGAACTGAGGAGGGCTGGCCGACCCAGTATGGCAGAACGATTGAAGTAACGTAGCCTGGATATTGTCAGGAGGTGGTTCCAGTGAATGATGGGAAGAATCCTACCATTGATGGTAATAGGCACGGTTTGCTCCAATTGAGAGCTCTGAGCAAGCGCGAGAGCTGGCAAAGCAGCAAGGAGGAGCGATCGTTGGCAGATCATTGTGTCAGCGGTGCTGTGTACAGCTACTGTGAGTGAAAGTATGAACAGCAAGGATGAGAGGTGGAGGATGGTAAGTCACAAGGGACAATTAGTGAGAGGCAGGAGGATGTACAGATGAGAAGTGAAGGATGAAGATTTGCAGAAGGTGAAGCAGGAGGAGGAGTTGTGCGGTGAAAGACACATCTAATAAACAAATAAGATTAATGTGAGGCGGAAGGACAACCTGCCCCCTTCCCCGCGTTCGGCTCACTGTTTGATGAGATGATGGAAATTTGTTTGCACCGCACATGGTTCTAACATGACGCTACCTGGATGCGCTACCAGAAATCCTGCCATCTCGTGTATTCTTCCACGCTACAACAACCGTGGAACAAGGTATTCAACTTGTTTTCCAGCAGCTAAACCCTGGTTGTTGCATGTATTCGCTCCACGAGGTTGTGGACGTTGTACAGAATCTTGAAAGCAGGGTCCGCTAGCGCACCAACCACTTTCCAGCCATGCGTCATATTCGACGCTAGTATTGCTAGTGGGAGGCTGAAACTTGTCGCAAGTTGATCTGATTGGATGACAAAGCTCAATGTGTGGCTGGAGTATTAAGCGAGCAGTGTACGCACGGACCTTATCCGACAGCAGGAACAAGGCCAGGAACAAGAACAGGACGGGAGGGAACACAATCAAGCTTTGTGCAAAAACTATTGCATGTTGGAAAGAAAGGCTTTGATTCGTGATCCTTCGGTCAATAACTTTGTTCATGAAGGAGCCAAGACAGCTACGGAGAATTCTTGGAGGGGAAAGATATTTCCAGGAACCATAATCACCAGAAGTCTGGCATGGTTGAAACCGAGCGGGGAGAAAGGACGGAAATGGCTGAGGGTCCCGAGCGATCAGCTGAAAACCTTTGGCGTTTTCGAGGCTGTTCCTAATGCACACGTCAATAGATACTCTCAGTGTTTTATCATTGCGGGGAGTCGTTCGTTCTTGTTGCCGGTCATGTTCGTCGGTTGCTGCACAGACATCAGCCAACTCTTGCAGACGATGTTGATCTGATTTCGTACACAAGGTTGCCTTGGCTGGGAACACGGGCATGAAAAGCGGAGAGCACAAGGGGAGCAGTGGAGTATCCTCTATCAAGTAATGTGACACGAGCAAGACGTTCCGAATAAGATAAGCATAGAAGAAAAATGTGAGATACATCGAGGTGCGGAGGCAACTGATAGGTACCTTCACCCTGACCATATCTGGCAAAGCCCTGTGTGTGGTACCCATTGAAAGTGCGAAACCTAAGGGCAAGATATCTATTGGCGGAGTAAGATTCGCATCAAAGCCTGGTTGCGATTGATGTCTGCCCCCTACTATCCTATCCCTTGATGAATGCAAGTTCGCAAAAGCAGAGATGCGGTACTACCAGCCGAGTCAGCAATGTCACCAAGCAGTGCAAATTGAGCCAGGTTATATTAAGAATGAGAATGGTCAGACAGCAGTTGGAACAATATGATCCACACGATAATTCAGAACAGGTCTGTGTATATTGAGTTTTGTCATCATTCGATGGTCGCAGCGTAGAGATTAGACAACGGAATGGCACGTACCGATCTGCGAATCTCAAAACCTTATGATCAGTGGCTACGGCAAGAAGAGCGTAGAACGCTCGTCAAGCCCTCTTCTGGCGTTTGAAGAAGCTATCGATGCTCGTTTGTTTTTGGTCCAGCTTTGAACTTCCAACTCCGCCACCAGTCCTCTTCAAACCGAGCAGGTGCTCTTTAGAATTGATGGCCTGTACAGTAGCCGTCCAATTCTTGAGGATGACAGGGGAGGGTGGAATGGATTGCGCTGCTTTCGACATGGGATGACTGCCAACAGACGTCGCCGGGACTTCTGTAGCCCCATCTAAAGACGAGGACAAGATACCGAGTTCATTGGAAGAGACCTCAGTCAACCCCTTAGCTACATCATCCAAGCCAGGAGATTGATCCACTTTCTGATCCAGATCACTTTTGCTAGCAGGACCAACAGTAGCCGCACCTACAACCTTTGGAGCCGTAGTTTCTCGCATGACGATGGAGATGTAGCCGGTGTTCGACCAACTGACATGCTCAAGTGAAAGCGATGCTTGACTCTTTGGCAGTCGCTGCAGAAGTCGACGCCATAGCACAGATAGGATGATACCATGTGAGACAACTGCAACAATAGGCTCAATGGCTGTATCCGCGGTAGCCAAAACTAACAGATGCTCGTCCAGAAAAGAGTCCATGCGCTGAATCATGGACTCTTTCGTCTCAGATTCCCGAAAGGTTGAACCATTGTCCGCAACGAGATGTGTCAGCTCTTTTCCTTTGGAAGACCATGCCTTTCCCTCCATGGATCCAAAGTCTTTTTCCCGCAGTATCTTTAAGGTTCTTGTCGTGAGTTGCGAAGAAAGTAGTCCATCAACGATTAGTTGTGTTTCGCGGATCGCCTCTGCTGTCTTGAAGGCGCGCTGAAGGTCCGACGAGAATAGGTGTGTTATTCGTACACCTTTGGTGTTGAAGTACTGGCCGAGCCGCTTGGCCTGCTGAAAGCCATGGTTCGTCAACTCACTGTCCCTAACACCGGCGCTGAGGAAGTCAGTGACGGCCTGAAGAACAAGGGCTTATTGCGTGGACGTACAATAGGCCTGCAACATTGTCAACGGTCTCGCCGTGACGAATGAGATACAGGTGCATCCTTCTTTCATGTTGTAATGAACCAGCAGTAGCTGCACGTTGTCGCAAAAGGTGAATTCTGTCCGGTGCGAATGTCACAGTAGACTGTGTGGGCATCGGAAGTCAAAGAAATTTAGATTCCTTCCGCGGTATGCTTGGCAGCACTGACTAAGCAAGAATTCTTGGCACCAACTCCATCTCAGGGGTAAAGGAACACGTTGTACCCTCAGAAGAATGGCGTATAGGCAACGACTGCAAATGCAGAATATTAATATACCTTATTAGAGTTCCATAACCGGTGATTGAGAGTGTGGTAGAATGATGTTCTACAGTTACCTACAGAATTTTCCTTTGGGTGTTCAAGCATTCATGGAGAGGGAAAAACTACCTACACAAAACGTCGAGAGGTATCGATGTATGGTGCATCAGAACACATCAACACAGCTCATGCTACAAATACTCCAAAATGATGGGTACCAGTCTTATCGATTTGTTGATACAACAACCATGAACAACTTGCAAATAAACGTATGGGACACAGTTGAGTAGCGGTAACACTGCTTCAGGATCCATCACTTCTTCATAACCTGCCTTCACTTGGGTCAGTGGCGCAAAGCCGTGTTCTCGTTCGTCAATCGTCTCATACCAGACTGGAAGTACAGGATCCTTCACGTACATGTTCAGTCTCTTCGCTTCTCGTAACAAGTCTCTCCACTCCCAAAAGAGCGGGCAATTGAGAGCGGACCATTTCCCACCGCTTGCTGCCAACGGGCTGTAGTGTTCTTGAAGGACGGTGAGTTGAGCTTGATCACGGTTTCTTACTTCAATCTCGCTCACCGACGGGATACTTACAACAACGCAACCTTTTCTCTGGCTTGCTGCTCCTCAATTCTTTTATCTACTAGTGCCTGACACAGCTCTTCATTCCTCAACCGTGGCCAGCTAACCCGGGCATTGCAAGGTGACTTCTGTTTCTCAGCAGTCTGGTCCACAGCGAGAAAACCTACTGACTTCATGTACGGATCCTTTCGACTACCTACATTCCTGCCTTACAGCCGTCCGATTCCTATATGATAGCCATTCGACATCATATCATCTAGGTACTCGCAGCATGTCATACGGTCTTGGCATCACAGGGGCCTTCTCGGACCCCATAGCCGTAGAGGATGTCGATATGCTGGATCTCACCGAACGGTCATGCACACCCATTAGTCAGTACACAGAAGAATCAACTCCCGCTCCAGAACCCGTCAAGTACGAACTTCGGCCTGGTCCTCGGCTCAACAGCTGTGTGACGTTCTATACCTGGCTTGACAACGACGAGAGCGGAACCTACGACCCCATTGCAAAGGACTGTGATCCGTCGCCGAGAAAGCGCATCCGGCTTAGTCCGCCCTCATCACCTAGACTACCGAACAGCAGCGATGGAGAGAGAACTCCTAAGAAACCTTCATGGTTAGCGGGACGTCAGCAGGGATGGGATCTCATCATCTGCATCAAGTTTACTAGCGAAGCGGGGAAGAAGCTCATAGCTAGCATTGCTGAGAATTGGCCGACAGAAGACTGCAACATCTTCCAGAATGATCCCTCCTTATTGGATTCGAAGGAAACTGAAGATCTAGATTCTGACTCACTTCTGGCTCAGAAGTTGCAACGAGGCTACAACTTGCGTCGCACCCGAAGACCGACGGTCAGAAGTACCCTTCGAAACCAGAGTAGACACTTCACTGGTGGTATCGACCTCACTCAAGACCTTACCGGTCACCCTGTTGCTCGAGGTTGTCGCGCTTGTCTCGAGCTCTCCACGAGATGTCCGCTACTCGATGATGATACCGCTTGGCCATGCGCAGCCTGCATCGAAGATGACTGCGACTGTGAGCTCATCACTCCACCTCCACGCAAGGCAGGCTGTCAGCGCTGCCGCCAGAAAAAAATTGCATGTTCCTACAACCAACCTGGTGGAGACCACAGCAAGTCTTGCGAGCAGTGCGAAGAAAGCTCCGGTCATTGCGTCGCCGGACCAGCACATGGCTTCCTTGGCAAGCGCATCTCATATGACCGCGACTGGAGCATACCAATCCCGCAAGCACGACGACCATATGTCACCTGCACAGCCTGCAGACAAGACAAAAAATCCTGCTCCCTCAAGAACACCCGCGACCAGCCGCCTTGCAGTTCCTGCATCTCCGCCAACATCGCCTGTACATTCGAACCCGTCCGCCGCACAAAACCCAAAAAACTCATCACGCAGCGCACATCAACGGGCATCACCGTATCACCCCCACCCACCACTACCCTCGCCAACCACCGCGCACCAACTCCCGCACCCCCTCCCCTAACAGACGGCACCCGCCTCTCCCTCCCCACCCCCTTCGCCCACCCAATCCACTTCAACTACCTCCCCCCCACCCCCCACTTCCCCCCCTGCACATTCTGCACCACCCCCACCTTCCCCGTCTTCGGCTACGGCCTCACCACCGCCCTGGTAGAATCCCACGACGCTGGCCTCTCGTACCACGAGTTGGCGAACGGACATCTGCAGATGACGCCGGGAGCGGAGGAGACGAGGGTTTGTGTTTGGTGCACGATGGTGAGGGTTTTGGTGGTTGCTTGTGGGGAGCATGAGATTAGGGCTATTGAGGGGGAGGGGGGAGCGGGGAAGGAGGGTGTGGAGGGGTTTTTCGGGGTGCTTTTGAAGGGGGAGGGGTGGGAGGGGTGGAGGTGTTGTAGTGTTTGTCCGAGGCCGGCGGTTTATGAGTGCTGTCGACCGAGGGATGAGATGTTTTCTGTTCCTTCCATGGGTGGGGATGAGGATGGGAAGAAAGAAGGGAATGAACAGGAGGGCTGTGGACTGGCGCTTTGTCAGTTTTGCGCGGTGAGGTTGGAGGAGGAGTGTGATGGCGATTTGCAGGTTATGCTGAGGGGGTTGAAGGCGGTTGAGGAGGGAAGGGAAGGTGGGGACGTGTATCCTATGGGGTTGAGGGGGGATTTGGAGTTTCTTAGGGAGGATGGACTGTTGATGAGGAACGTCCTTGCGGGTTCTGAGGGATAAATCCAGGTTGAGGATGGGGATGTTAAGGGTGGAAGATGGGGAAAGAAAGGGCTGCTATCTATATTTTGACTTTGACAATTGGGTTCAACATTTGATTTGGAGTATTATCGGCATGATATTGAAGGTCATCCACAAGATAGGAGATTCATTACACGGAAGACAGAAAGCAGATCTACGATGCTTGTTTCTATCGATGCTACGGTAAAAGTTACATTCATGTAATCCTTTTCTTAATGCGCCATGCTTCTCGGCATCTCATTGAGGCGCAGCTACCAGCAAGTCTGAGCATACTCCAATACACTGTCTCTACCCTGACCACCTCGCCGCCGTGGCCATCCACCCCTTCAACCCCTCTCAACTCCACGCCAAACGTTTTCCGCTCTCCTCCTCTACACTGCGCTCCCCTTCACTGTCGCCGTCTGAATCGCTCTCGCTGGCCCACATCTGCCCACCTATGACCCCGTTTCCTTGCCGGGGCGTCGGCGTAGGCGAGTCGCCCCTATTCAGGTACCTCTCGTAGGCCACCGGATGCACGCTGCGGCCTGTCCTAGAGCCCCTCGAACCAGCGGGGGCAGCAGGGGGCGGGGCAGGAGTGACCTCGTTCTCCTCCCAGTCACTGGCAGTCCCCACTGTAGACCTGCTCCCTTCCGAGGCGGCCAGGTACGGCGAGTTTGCTCCAGTGGGGTCGCCGACCAGCTCTGTGGCGATAGCCATTTGCCAGCGCTCTGCTCTGCTGCGCTCACGCGTGCTCGAGTGGTCGGAGCCGCTGGAGGAGGCGGCACTGCTGGCGCCGGGGGAGGGCAGGTGGGCCTGGCCACGGACGCCGAAAGCAGGGCAGGTGTCCAGAATCGCGGACCGGGTGACCTGGCGCAGGAGCTCCTGCGGGTTGAGAGAACGGCTCAAGGAAGCTTGGCCGGCTCGCTGGGCCTGGTAGGCTTGTTCCTGGACGACGTCTTGGAGGTCCTGGTGGTGATGGAGGGGGATGGGGTTGTGGGCGTTGGCGGCGGCTTGAGCGCGCTCTCTGGCTTCGACTTCGGCCCATTGGGCGCCTATATCGATGGGCATTGGCTGAGAGTGTACAACGGCGCGGCTCCAAAGCTCGTCAACTTGGGCGGCGCTGGACGAGTTGGGGCGGAGGGTGCTGTGTCTGCCAGAGATCTTTGGCGTTCCGGCAACAGGCTGAACGCTGCTTACGGTATCCTTGGTGGTATCAGGGTGAACCAAGCGGATAGTTCCCGAGATGGTTGAGGACTGTCGAGGAGGCGTATCCAAGTAATTGTATTCCGATCCGGGAAACGAGCTGATCAGTGTGCTACGGCTCGTTGCGGACTCCCCTTTCTCAGCTTGGCTTGTCTTCTTGATGTGTTCGCCCAATTGCTTCTCTGCTTCCTTCTGGCGCTGTACCTCTCGTGTGACTTCCTTTTTTATCCAGCCCTTGATGATGTCCTTTCCGTATGCTACAGCTAACACGGCAGGATTCCTGGAGGTCGAGCGGTCATTGCGTTGTGCGTGAGCATCCTTACTCTTGCTTACATCGATATCCTTGTCCTTGCTGTGGAACACCTTTGGTAGCTTCACTCCCCCCATGCTAGGACTGCAATGTGCTGGTCGCGGCTTCTTGTCCGTAATGCAAGGATCGGCACGCACATCTCCAGGCGTTGAGCCCGTATGCAAGGCTCCAAACATCACTGCAGGACCCTCGTATGGTTCAAATTCTTCTGCTGCCATCGCCGAGGGAGGAAGGGGCGTTGGTGCCGGCGATCTGGGAAGGTCCCTGCCCTTGCTTGAGTTGTGCGACCTGGGAGCGGAATATAAGGCGTTGAGGGCGGCAGAACCGTGGCCAGAGCGTCTGCTCACTGGCCTGGAACGGCTGGTTCGGTTCTGCTCGCTCTTTCCCATGTCTGTAGGCGGATCCTGCTGTGGAGACTGTGCAAATGCCCCTGTGCTACTCGTAGTGCTATCAACGGCGCGTTGCTTGGTCTGCTGCAGTCCCTGCTCCTTCAGCGTTGGTCTGTTTCGACGGCCCCTGATGTCTTGAAGATACTCGTGTTCCTGATTTTCTAATTGTATCTCCTGCTCTACAAGTTTGATCTGCCTGTCGAGAGTTTGTTCTACTAGAGCCTCAGTGACACCTGGATAGTCTCTGTTAGTTGACCGTTGAACCTCGCGAAGCGCTTTGAGCATGAGAAGTTTCGCTTCTAGGGAAATAGGAATGCGCCTATCGTATAGTCCACTCTCGACTTCTTGGATGTACTTGATGAGCCTCCAATATGCCGGGTGTCTGGGACCAAAAGGGTACAGACGATCTTCGCCACCTCGCTGTGACATTATCCGCACTTCAAAGACTGAATCAAGCTCGCAAGTGTAAGGAGAATGTAGATGGAGGGTGATGATGATTTTGCTAGACTTTATGACGAAGCAAGGCATAGGTGGGAAGCAGCAAACAAAGTCGCCTCGGACTCGTGACAATGGCTTTGCGTACGTACCTATGTCTGTGACATTCCAGGATGGTTCTGTGCGACTTGTTGGATGTGTGTTGGTGCCCTGCACGTGAAGAATTGGAATATGTGGTACGCTGAGATCGAGGACTGGCACTGTGCTCGTGATTCGAGCCACTCGTACGGTGGGCGTATCGGCGAAATTGGAGAAAGTGAAGGTATTTTGCAGAAGGTAACGAGTGCGTAGATCCAGTGATGCTGGCATTGGCTCGTCTTGACGGGTAGAATGCATGTGGACGTGAGGTGACTGTTGCTGAAAAGGACGGATTGAGCGAGGGTATGGTAAGGTGACCTAGTGCGGATATTGAGTGAAGGTTGGCTCGAGGGAACAAGCTTATTGATGATCTGCTGGTTTCGAAGAGATAGTTATAATGACGAGAGTGACGGAACGGTGCTTTTTGATGTGAAAAAGGAGAGGTTGACGGAGAGTGCGTTGACGATGTTGTTGTCGAGACAATGCAAAGAAGAGAGTCACTCGTGAAATTGAGAGCACAACAACTCGCTACCACCGCCAGTGCAGCAGAAACACAACACCTAATTTTGCTGTTCGTGTTGTGCGATGACCCCTTCACGTACCAAGCAGATATTGTTGACGCATATCTCTTCAGCTTCCCCAAAGACTCAATTCTCGAGCTGCGTCCTTGCCTTCTTATCCCAAGGTCACAATGCCCCTGAGTCTGGACGCGAACGCTGAGCTCAGGCATTGGCATCAGCATCAGCGTAAAGATGTATGTTTCACTGTATCCCAAAGTCCTCTCTACTTTCACATAGTCGATCTGCGAACTGCCTTATTACCTAGAAGCGTCCTGCCAGCACTTCAGAGCGCTGTGCGCCTTCCCGTCCTGAGGGGCATTAGGTGAGTGAGGTGCGGTAGCCCAATGCACCAAATGCGAACCAGCTCACCCATGAGATTCTCAGTTCTTGACAACCTTCGGATCTCGACACCCAACTTCGAATTGACTCCATCTCAGTCTTCAGCTATCATCAGAATCATCAAAGGTACGTGACAGAGTTACTTTCCTCTTCATGCCCACCAGTTACTTTACCGTTCAGATCATCGTCGGCCCCGTCCATTCGAGAACTTCGCCTTCCTCCAGCCGCCTCGCTCTTTTCCAGCACCATAACCACAGTGAGCTTCTCATGGCTTAACAGCAATACCCTCTCCGGCCTAAGTATCATCATCTGGATCGGATTCGTTTTCAATAACTCCAGGACTATCACGACACAGCCATCCCGCTTCCTTCGTAGCTCTACCACTCCACTAGGCACCGAGAGCAACATGGTACCCCTGAAGGGACCTTAAATGAACCTACAATCTGAGTCTACAACATGGGTTAAAAAAATTCCGAAGAAAAATGGAGGAACAAAGAGAGAGTGAGACAGAAAGCTGAAGGAAATCGGAACGTCAACACTAAGGACCTAAGCTACTGTAGTCGGGCCCAAGCCATCCATGCAGGTCAACCTTGTCGGCTTGGAGGCATGTCACACAGCGGTCTTGAGCTGTAGTTTACTGGTGCTAAGGCAGCGCTCACGATCTGGATGCTCGGCAGTCGCATGCTGTCATTGCACAAGTTGAGGAGATGGTGCTCGGCAATTCCACGGGATCGTTCTTCACGGGATTAATCTCAAATATACTCTTTAGCTTCTGAAATGCCTCGTTTGCTAACACGGTGTTGCAGACCTTACAATGTCCCGTGACCGGCCCGTGCAGTCAAGTCATTCGAACACGACTTGCTCGACGGTATACGTGTCAATGCAAACGGCATGGCTTTGGGCAGAGTTGATTCCGTGCAAAGCTTCGTCAATGTGAGTGCATGTTATTCTCGACATTGGTTGTTCTTGCACGGTGGCAACCCCTTTTGGCAGACGGGACGAAATGCAAGGGATGCGGCTCCCGGGTAAAATCCTTTGGGCGCCAAAACACCAGCCACGCATCGATTGGTAGCATTCCGAAACTCGGCGAGATCCGGCAATCAGGAGCATCTTCCGGACCTCTGGATCTCGGCCCGCTGCTTGAAGTTGCTTCTTCCTCTGGTCCAGGCCTGCGTCATTGTCAGAAATTGTTGTCAAACAGAGCACACGACACCGGTCACCTTGGGTTCTGAAGCCTCCAATTTCTGCGAACTGCGGCCCAGTCATGCTACCAGCGTATAGCACTGCCTGCAAAGCAATCACCTGTTCATCTTGAACCCGACTCGGCAACGTTGCTTTTCTCGTAAGGCTTGCGCGTTGGCGTTCATGCAGCCTCGAGCCTTCCTCGTGGACGACGCTCAGACCTCTTACGCAGGAAAGCGGTGTGGTTCCTGAGATCGCCCACAAAACTTCTCTGGCAACTCGAGAATCTTTGCAATCACCTTTGGGAGTCCAATTGAGTCTCAGATTGAAGGATTCAAGGGTCTCCGTACGGTCGCGAGGTACTTTGGCATCATATGCGGGGCTCCAGAAGTTGAGAATTACCTCGCTTCATCACTCCCGAGCTATCTCCACTCTCTTCTCCATACCACAACATCTACCTTTGTTGCCTTCCGACCTGCCTGAAGATCGTCTAGAACTCTAGTGTCTGAAGAAGCAAACACCACTGTCAACGGGTCATTCTTCAAGAAGAGCTTTCCTCCAATCCAGCCTCCACACGCTGCTGGACGACTCACTTGATACACTCGCTGCACTTTAGTCTGCGTTACTCGAATCCACTTGCCATTACTCAATCACTTCTCTGGTCTTCAAATAGGGCGCACTAGCCGCTCTTCTCCTCTCAATGGGACACCTCGGAGAACGTTCAGAATCCGTCGACATGCAGGAAGGCGACAAGCCCTACAGAGCCGAGATGCGGAGGGTGCCAACCGGAGATTTCATCTCTCCAAGCAAGAGGACTAACGGCGTCGGTGTTCAGGTTGATGACAACAAGTTATGCGTGGTCATGGTTGGACTGCCCGCGAGAGGGAAGAGCTTGATTGCAGGAAAGAGTAAGCGTCTGATCTCTATAGATGCCGCAACACCGCTAACCAGACCAGTCGTTCGGTATCTCGGATGGCTCTCAATCAAGGCAAAGACATTCAACGTTGGCCAGTACCGCCGCACCAATACACCTACCCCATCTGCATCATTCTTCGACACATCCAATTCTGAAGGCGAACGACTCAGACGTGCAGCTGCTGAAGCCGCTGTTGACGACATGGTTAAATGGCTCAAAGAAGGCGAAGGTCTCATTGCCATATTGGACGCCACGAACTCTACCAAAGAAAGACGGAGATGGATTCAGACACGTTGCGAAGCAGAAGGCATAGATACACTGTTTGTCGAGAGCAAATGCGATGACGAAGATCTCATTATGAGCAACATCATGGAGGTCAAGACGACATCACCAGACTACAAGGGTCAAGATCCAGAAGTTGCCGCTCAAGACTTCCGAAACCGCATCCGCAACTACGAGAAGGTGTACCAGACCATTGACGAGGACGAAGAAGACTTAAGCTATGCCAAGCTCATCAATGTCGCACACCAAGTAGTCATCAACCGGATCAAGGACTATCTCCAGAGTAGGATCGTCTACTACCTCATGAACCTCCACATCAAACCTCGCTCCATTTGGCTGTCCAGAGTGAGTTTTGACCTCAGACCATCGTCTTCCATCCTGTAACTGACCCTCGTACTAGCACGGTGAATCCCAATTCAACCTCACCGGACAAATTGGCGGCGACTCAGACCTCTCGCCCCGCGGTCAGGCATACGCCCGTGCACTCCCCGATCTAGTCAAGAAATCAGTGGAGGACGGCCGCCGGCTCACAGTGTGGACCTCCACACTCAACAGGACCATCCAAACGGCGCGCTTCCTGCCCTTTGAGAAGCTGGAGTGGAAGGCGCTGGATGAGCTGGACAGCGGGGTCTGCGACGGCCTGACCTACGGCGAGATCGAAGAGCGCTACCCCGACGACTTCCGCCAGCGAGACGACGACAAGTACAACTACCGGTACCTCGGCGGGGAGAGCTACCGGGATGTGGTCATCCGGCTGGAGCCGATCATCATGGAGCTGGAGCGCTCCGAGAACATCATGATCGTGACGCACCAGGCCATCCTGCGGTGCATTTATGCCTACTTCATGAATGTGCCGCAGGAGCGCTCGCCCTGGATGGAGGTGCCGCTCCACACTCTCATCAAGCTCACCCCCCGGGCGTACGGGACCCAGGAGGAGCGCTACAAGGCCGATATCCCGGCGGTGAGCACCTTCCGCGAGAAGTACTCCTCGGCTAAGCACCAGGGGACTGTCGACGCGGAGGGAGGCGCCGTAGAGCATGAGGTGCTGGGGGAGCTGGGCGTGGAGGCCCACTTCAACGGCATCAACGGCTCCAAGGCCAAGGAGGGCGGCTCTGGCGGGGAGAAGTAGGGTGGTGCGCGGTGTGGGGTGTGGGTGTCGTGGGCGCTTTGTCGGTTTTCTTTTCTTAATGAGACCATGAGAGATGACTCTCCTTTGCTCTTGCATCGCTGGGGTGGCTCCCTGAAGCCGATATGGCTCTTCATGTAGTTTTAGAGGAGTGGGCTTGCGCCCGAATGACAACAATACTGCTGCTCTGGGGATGAGGATACTGTGACTATGATGAGTGTAGATTGCCGCAGTAGTACTCCTGATATCTATGGGAGACTCGTATCCTCGATGCGTCTTACCCATATCTGTATGCTCGTCTGCCCTGCATCGCTGCCTGACCGCAGCACAACTGAACCCCGTACTCCTCAGCCTTTGTGGGTACTCACGGATGTCAGCGTTAATACAAATCGTTGTCAAGCTCCTCCTACATCGTGAGCATCGTCATACATCCTGAGTATTTAGCCTCAATGACACAAGAGTTTGAGGAATTCAAGTACCCATCTCGAACAGGTTCAAAGATCTACTGCCTACAGCTGTCTCTGCACTTTGCTCAGATGCTACACACTATGTCCATGATACCGACGATATTTCCCGTTTAATCCATCCTGCAGATATATGCATCAAGCCTACATGCTCTCCTCCGCCCCGTCATTTACCTGATCACTGAATAGCTAACCCTCGTACTCCAGGGGCTGTTCTTACCAGTCAGATACTTGATACTTGTTAGTATCGATACCGGCTCTCCACACACAAGAGCAGCTTTCCTAGCCGTTTAATGAAGCCTCACTGCCGTGCAAATAGCCAGTTCAAAGGGATGGTAGAGCATTTTGATAAAGTAGCCTCACTTATCAGGCACAAGGATACTACCCACTTCTTATCGATAAACCCCACACCCACCCCCCCCCCCCCCCCCACCAGCCAGAACTTTTCTCTCCCCGCCGCCATCGTTCCTGCATTGCTCATCTTGATCCTCAACTTCAAGTGCCCTTACCTTAATCTTCGATCTTCAAAGTTATTCCATTAGAATTCGCCTGGCTCTCCCTCTTCCCACCTCCACTTCTCCAAAGTCTCTCCCCTTTTCTTCCTTCCCCCACCCTCAAGGGCCACCAGCAAGATGTCCGAAGAAAACATATACGACGAAATCGAAATCGAAGACATGACCTTCGACCCGACCCTGCAAATCTACCACTTCCCCTGCCCGTGCGGAGACCGGTTTGAAATCTCCATCGACGACCTTAGGGATGGGGAGGAGATTGCTGTGTGTCCGAGCTGTAGTCTTATGATTAGGGTTATTTTTGATTTGGTAGGTCTTCCTTTCTTACTTATGCCTGGGGGGAAAGTGGGGAAGGGGAATAGGAGTAGGAGGGAGGGAGGGAGAGGAAGGAAGACAAAGGGAGGATGAGGGCTAACAAGGAACAGGATGATTTGCCGAAGCCGGATGGACAGATGCAGGGTGCGCAGGCCGTTGCGGTTGCTTGAATCAGAGCAAGATAAAACTCTTTTGGAAGAGATTGCACACTCTTCCGGTTCCACGCTTCGAGCAGTCAATGTTGCTTTTTCGCATCAGTATAGCGAGGGTTACAGCACGAGCAATAGCCCGGAATCACACAATGCAGGGGAGGACTGGGTCTTGCATACAAAGGGGTCCAGTAAAGAGGCGTTCAGCCATAATCCAGCAGATGGTAGCTTCGCGGCACTGCCTGGTCGGACATATTTTGGGGATAGGTGTCTCGGATGAGATACCTACATCATGTTCCGGGCTTGCTCTGTGGGTTTAGGGTTATGTTGTGTGGTGTTGGGTGGGAGAGGATGTCTCGTGATGAGATACCTACATCACGGTGTGCGGCTGGTGTTGTCTTTCTGAGCACTGCCATGTGGTGGTGTAGCAGGGAAGGTGTCTCGTGATGAGATACCTACATCATTGGGTCCCGGGTTATGATGGAGGAAAAAGGAAGGACAGCGTCCGGAAGTCCTACCGCGATGGACTATTGATGCTTCCTGGGATTTAGCGAACATCGAGATGGTCGGCTTGATGATGACTCGCAAGGATGCTAGGTGGAACAAGATGCCATATGATAGCCGCAGAGACTTGATAGCAAGCTAGTGAATAACAGAGAACTCCTTCCATGCACTGTCTCCTGCTGTGATACATGCTGCTGGCACCTTCTGCGGTCCTGTCACCAGCAGTCTCTCCGTCGTACAGTGCGTTGTCCTGTGTCAACCACGTTGGTAGCTGCATGCCATCACTCCTTGATCCATTGTCCGCAGTGAGTATCTCATGTTGACTACAAGGACAAAGCTTGAGATCACCTCAGCCGTAGCAGGAATGAACAGTAGAGAAAAAGAGTTGGGAAGACGCTCATGACTGTTTGGAACACCGACGTACCGTCGTTCGCTACCATAATGTAGTGGACATCGCAGTGTTGACCCGTTGAAGAGGACGCACTCAGCACATGTTGTCAGACACACCGTTAGCTCCGTGCCTCCTCATACCGCAATGCATATGCACGAAACTGACATCACCAAAACGTATCAACGCCGAACATCAGCAGTTATCCATATTTACAGATAGCCGATCTAAGAGACATGAAACAACGGAGATCGTCCCGCCCGGTGCATAGCGCGCCCCGGAGTCAATGCCTAGCGCAGCCGACAAAAACAGTCATCGTGGGATATCCAGGTCTGAAAGCACAGAGACGATGGCTTTTGAACATGATGACCGTGCCCAGAATAAGAGACACTGCTATAGACTGCCGGCAGAGGCGTAGGAGCTGAAAGTGACGGTGGTGGGATTGCGCACGCTAGTTGATTGGTTCCGCGCGGGACCCTTGCAGCCAGCATCGTAAAGGGCGTGCATCTTCATGACGTTGGATAGGAAACGTGGGATATGAGATGGAGGCCCTTGCATTATAGGAAATAGGTATGCACAATGAGAGATAGTCGGGAAAGGTATCAGATACAGGCTAGGAGCTGAGTCCGAAACCTGGGTATGCACTGGAAGAGACGACCGCAAAGCGCGATAATCCATCCTTGGGATCAGCGGCATGCATACTACAAACTGCCGCTATCACAGCAACATGAAGATCACCTCGAGCGTTGCTATCGCCATGTCGCTTGCCGTGCGCTGAGTGAACACAAACCTGTCGTTGCTCAGGTGCAGCGTTGCCTGTTCCGTTCGCGGAGCGGATACGATCTCTTGGCGGTGCAATCCTCCACTCGCAGCGTGACCATTGGCTTGCGCTGACCACCAGCTGTCCAAGACGGTAAATCGGCTCGGAAATAATCAAACGCACAACCGCTCAGAAGTATCAGAGTTTGAAGAACGGCCAAGCTGAAAGCATCAAAAACACCAAGTGATGTCGCATCCAGTCCATGAAGAACAAGACGGAATACATGCCTTTTGCAGAATTCCAGGCAACCGGAAGATCAGGAAGGATTGCGTGTGTCGACTCTTGGAAGACTTTGTAGCTTCGGGGCAAAGAATTGGCGGGAGTTACCAAGACCAGAGAGAAATTGTGAAGTTTGCATGTTGTGAAACTGAAGGCAAGGCTTGGAGTCTTGGAAGCCCTACGAATGACTGATCCGACTTGGTGTTGATTGCCCTCGTCGCAACAAACCGTGCACGGCGGTCCTCATCACATTCACCAAGAGAGCCGCAAGAGTCCCCCAGATATAGCGTCTCTGATGCCTTTGCAGGCAGGCGAAGTCGGGCCCTTTTGTTTGTCCAGGGAGGCTCAGCATCTGACTGGGCGCGACGTGGCGATGTCTCTGGCAACACGGAGGGTCCCCACCCATGGAAGCCAAGGAGACTGAGCGGGTCGAGGCGGACACGCGCTCGGGGAGAATGATGCGTATCAATCTCTGGGCACTGCGCACTGAGTGGTACGCTTGCAGAGGTAATCCGCAATAAGCCGTGTACCTAACCATTAGTGATTGGAGACGGATGCAGACTCTTGTACGTGTGCAATCTAAAGGAGCAGGATGTTTGAAGACATCAAGACACTGTGCACTGCGAGAGACGAAAAGGAATGAGCCGGAGTGAGAGGCGTGCAGGAGGACAAAGGGCATGGCTGAGAAATGCCAAAGCGACTTGTCCTGAAGCGTTGGAGCGGCGGATAGGAGGCGGCGCGTGATTGGCTGGGACGGGCAGATGTTCCGCTCCGCCAAGCCGTGAACCCAAGCTGCCAAGATCACGGCTTCTGGTCCTTCTCACGCTGTCTCCATCGTCACCAAGGAATCATGGATCGTTTGGAACCTCTGCCAATTTCTCGGCCTTTTCTGTGCCCTTTTTGTCCTCAAAACCCTCTCACTCTCTCCGTTCCTTGGACTCTCTTGGTTTCGCAATATAATCATAGACCTCCCTCTCCCCCGTCCCACAGTCATGGAGATCAAAGTGAACGCCGTCTACATCGTACAACGTCTGAAGTCCTGCCATTCCACCGGTACAAAGGCATTACAAGCGTCCACAGCCCTACAATAGAGCTGTAGCACCCACGGAGGAGTCTGTCACCCAATATACGTCCTTAGTCAGCTACAGAGACGTCGCTTCACCATGGCTACGAGCATGCCGATGGCACAGCCAGCAATGGCATATGCACCGCAACCGTATGGCCAAAATTACAGAGTACCCAGGCAATACTACTCGATACCTGACCCCGCGAACCCCTTCCTGCCGTCGAAACCGCCACCGACCGCTTCAAGATCACATGCATCTCCTAGGTACTCAAGAGACGGAACATACTCGATACGGAGTTATGAATCAGGCAATTCGCATCCCTCGACGCCAGAGTACCCCTACTCTCCGAGCTCGTCGTCGGGTTCATTTGTTCACGTGGAGGAGACACCGACAACGGATTCAGGATCACCAAACAACACATGGCATACAAAGGAGCAACCACGGATAAGGAACGACTCCGGCATCGGTGGTCCTCAAATATATCCTTCCATCTCAACCGGCTCGTCGGCGGACAGGGATCTGGAGAAGCAACAGCTTCCATCGCCGTTGTCCGACATGCACCACTCACAGAGTACAATGCGAGATGCTGAGCACACGACTGTACTCTATCCGCAGTCAGAGTATGAGAAAGAGCCTCGCATCGAGGACAAAGCATTCAAGCTTATGGTAAGTTGTCGCTTGCGGAGAATTCTGGAACTCACATCAGCTGACCCTATTCCAGCTCAATCTCACACTCGTCTGCCCTATGGTATCCTTCATCTTCATGTTCTGGACAATCTTCTCCTGTCTACTCCTCACCTTCATCCAACCCGTTCGGTTATTCGTCAAGAGCCATCCTGCGCTCCGGGATCACCTCGTCGCCTGGCTCGCACCTCCGCACCACGCTCAACTCAAGCTCATCTTCAAAACCCGGGAGACCACCGCTTACTCCCTACCAATGCTACTCATGATCCACCTTCTGTCACCATTCGTCAGCCTCGGCGTAGCAGTTGCGGCCGGGGTTGCCGCTTTCTTCTGGATCTTTGCCGCCATTGTCGGAGATCCCGGCAGTCAAGACGGGCACAACGACGGTAGAGCATCTATCGTTGGCGTCAAAGTGTGGTGGGAGAATTGGTTAATGAGAGCGCTTCGGTGATCCCTCGACTGCGATTGGATCCACCATTCACTACTTCACGACATAGCTACAACATATACCCTTTTCCGATCATCATAGATTCATGTGTATGATTACACGACTTTCCGATTTATAGCTTCACATATGCGAGGGCTTCATAATGGCATGACCGGCGTTTATCAATGGGGTTACTCTCTCAGCAGAGTATCAACTGGCGTTAAGCGATACTGTGGTTTTCTTCAAGGAGCATTGGCGGCATCAAAGTCGCTTGGGCATACTTAGCGAGCGGCGTTGGGGAACTTCCATCTTGTGTAAATTTTAGCGTTTGGGCGTAGACGCCTTCAGTCAAAGCCGCGGCATGGATATGCAAATTACTGTTGACCTCTCTTGCTTCGCTCCTTCTTGGACGTGCGTACGCCATGGTCTACTCCTTGGGCTTGACGCCTGATGCTTGCCAAGTACCAGCCTTAGCACGTGTCAGTCGTTTATGCCACACAGTATCACTATGTCATCACAACGAGCCTCCTATCAATCTAAAAAGATAACTCTCCTCGTCTACATAAGGTAGATTTGTGGTGAGACTCCGTGATGTTACATTTGATACAAGAATAGGTAAGCACTTCTGCGGCCCGAAGACGGCTATTTGCAAAGCCAGGTACGAGGGCTGCACTGTAGCGGCAGGAGCGACCGGAGGGCACCAGATATGAAGGCAATGGTTCGTACATAGCTTCATCATCAACGTCAAAGCCACTGCATCCATCAGTGTGCTCTTCGGCATCGAGGGCAGCGCAGGATGTCAAGATGCAGAACTGTCAGGTTCCTTGCCACCTTCGAGGTCATTGACACGACCTTTGTGCCAAAACCTTTTTTTAGCGACGTTCACGGTAGGCTCTGATGAAGAGCACTCCTTCTTTTTCTCCCCCTCCTTCTTCTCCTTCTTCTCTTTCTCCTTCTCCTTCTTCTTTGTTTTCTTCTCTTCCTCCTCCTCCTCCTCCTCCTCCTCCTCCTCCTCCTCCTTCTTCTTCTTCTTCTTCTTCTCCTTCGTCACTCTGGGCTTTAAGCGGTGTAGAAACCCAATGCCGGGAAAATTGATGGAGAACCCAGCGAGCTTGATGGCGACGCCCATCGCAACGACCGTGATGACGATGGACACAACCTCAGCAACCGCTGACAGAAATCAGCCAGACTCCATCGCTCGAAACATTTCAACTTACCTGTCCATCTTCCGATGTAGCTGGTCGTGTACACCCCCGTCGGTTTCTCCGTGTCTCCCCATGTCGAATTGATCTGGTTGTTCTGGAATTGGTGGATCGGCAAGGCGAAGAGGGCCATCATGAACGAGAGGGGTGTGAATATGACGGTGATGATGGTGAAACCTAGCACGGCCGCGCTCATGGTCGCTGTCAGATGCGCTTCCCGTATACTTGCGTGCTTAGCTTTCAGGTCGAGTCTCGTCAGGATGGAATTATGCACACGCTGTGCATCCTCGTCTAGCTGCTCAATGCGCCGTTTGTGTCTCTCAAAGAGCTCTTGCGGCCGCATAAGCTTCCTCCAAATCATCCTTTCCGAGAAGGGAATCTTGCTTAAGTCTGCTACCGGAATAACCATACGACCGGTTATCCAGCAGGCTGGCCATGCATTGCTCGCAAATTCTTTCCATACCTCTTCTTGCTGAACCAGGACACGTCTTATCATGGAAAGCTCTTCGCGCACATCCTCGATCTCATGAAGATATCTTTTCTCCGTCTCCAGCTTGATGTTTTCCACTCCTTCCTTATTGAGATATACATTGACGCTTTCCGATGCTCGAGCAATCGCTTCCGCGAATCTATCTAGGATAAGATCCTTGTCCTTCTCAATCACACATGAGAACAAAACTCCTATGCGCTTTGGCAGACTTCTGATATCATAGTCAAACCGGAAATCCGAATGTCTCCAGAAAAAGGCCTCGAGAAAGTCCTCGGAAAAGTCCTCGTCTAAGTCTTCGAAAAAGCCCTTGGAAACCAATTCAAACGGCGAAATGATACCTGAAGTACCAAACACCCAGACCCAAATTTGGGCAACAGCGACAACCTCTGGAAGTGTGTCCTTTTTAACTCTTAAAAGCACTTGGTCCTTGTATTTTGCCTTTCGGGCCCGATCGTCGTGAAAGAGAAATGGGCTGCAGTACTCATCCAAGGGTTTTGGAGTAAAGACGCCATATGGAGCATCGGGTGATGCTGAGCGACAGTAACGAAGCTCTCTCCATATCGCTTCCGACTTATGATTGTCCCGGTCGTCTTCAAGTTGTTTCACTCGGTAAAGTTGAAGAACTGGCATCTGCAAAAGCGGGTAAGTTGAGTTTCTGTTGAACACGTAACAGACTAACCACAAGGGAGAGATAGGAAGGCTGAACCTCAGCAACAGGCTCTAGTGTGAGATCAACCTTTAGCTGATCGTCGGCTCCCTGTATTTGATTCCGATTCTTTGGCGAAGCTTTGTCCTGAACCAGAGGCATATCAAACACGCAGGATGGATTTGGAGATCGACTAGATTTGTACGTATCTTTGTACACTCGAAGATCATTTAAAACGCGGCCAATGGCTGTATCAATAGGATCATGGTCACATTTTCCCGCGCTTTTTTGGATTTCTCGGAGAACACCCTATGATCTCAGTAAGTGAAGTCATCCATAACTCCTTCTCATTCCACTAAGCTTACATATGCGGCTAATATCTAGATCAAGTTAGCGGGCCATCCTTTATGAGCTGAAAGGTACTTACGCTATTCATCCGGAGATAGTATAACGTCGCTGAAACCGAGTCAACCCGCCACGTCGACCAGTTCAGGTGGGTAATTGGACGTTGTGTTGCTCGCTCTCGCTCTTGCCTTTCCATGTGAACGAATGCACCCAAAGCTGCATGACGTCTGTAATTACAAGCACGGTCCCAGGCAGTGTGTCCGTCGCTGTCTAGGATTTCTGGCTTTGCTCCATTTTCTAGTAACCATTGAACATCGTCTCCGCGGTTGCTCTCGGCTACGGCGTGCAGGTACGTCGAGGCGAACAGAGTGCTCTGCCGATCTATCTCAGCTGGAGTTTGCCGAATCAAAGTTTCGATGATCAATTTCATGATTGTTGATGCATCCGCCGAAGGGTGTTTACCACATGCTAGGTGGCCTGGCGTCCAGCCATAGCCGTTGGGTTTGTTCAAAGACACATCAAGTGAAACAAGTCTCCGAATCACAGCAACATGCGATTCGAGTACGGCCCAGTGGAGTGGTGTATTCCTCCATAGACAATTGTCCTGTATGTTTAGAGAAGCCCCTTTGCTAAGATGAGCGTCAATGAGAATGTTGGTAACGGTTTGGTCTTTATTCTGAATCGCACGGTGCAATAGCGGAGTGTTTTTGTCAGGTCCATAGTACTTTTCCAAATGTTCGCGGCTGAAACCAGGCCGTTGGATGATGTCCCTCACCGTCTGAGCATCGTTCGCGTCTACGGCATTGTAGAGAGCTTCACCAATACCGTCGTCTGGATTCCTCGAGTCGCTGCTAGGCCGTGGTGTCCCTGAAGTCGCCATGTTCCCTAGATGAGTATCTGTCCTGGGAAGACCCTAGTTGAAGAACAACGCCGTCCGCCTGATGATATAGTTATCAGCCTCGGGAGGGGAAACCCATCATGATGCTGGGATACGGCAACCTTCACGGATCTGTTGGTGGCTGAAGGCTGGGTTGAGCGGGAAAAGACGTGGGAGTCCTGTGCGCGTAGAATATTGAGCTTTCGTTCTTGGTGATTCGACTACTTCCTCCGGAGCTGCATGGTGTGGCGTTTTCTGCATGCCACCGGTGAAGCTGATGGCCGTTGATAGCGATGCGATCTGATATAGAGACTCTGCTAGATTTGGTGCCATCGCCGAGGATTTATCTCGAGTCCCCGGATTTACTGCCGCTGTGGAAATAGGCTTTGAATCCTCAATTTCAATGTCCCATAAGACGCAGGCAGGCAGGCCAGAAATAGCAGCGGGATAGGTGTTGCGTTACACAGGCAGCCTTAAGCCTGCAGCGAAACAAGGACAGGTCGATTGGCAGCAATGCTGTAAGCGCCCCGCTCTTTCAGCTGGTGCCCAGGGCAAAAGTTCCTCCGCGACATTGCAAGCCGTCCTTGATTCTTTTTCCAGCACTTGGTGATTGAATTAGTATCTATGTCCGGGATTGGGGCTGGAGCCAAGAAGCAGCGAACGAGCGTCTTCAACGGAGCTGTCAGCGGCTACAGCTAGTGGGACACGCACTTAGGTTAGCATCGCACACGGACCGAGCCGATTAGGAGAAGCCAGCTTCACTGTTCCATTTCGCTCGAGGTCCATGACTCCGTCCGTCCACATGGCCAATACTTCCGTACGGATCAAGTGCGCAGATGGCCTGTCGGCCACAGCGGGTTAGGATAAAAGTTCAACGTTACCCGTCACCCACGCTACTAACGAGTCAACAGCCGCCCAGGAAGTCGGGAATAGTTTGCCTGATACTCTCACGATGTTCGCAACGTTTTGCCCGCAAAGCATTGGTCAGTATAGGACCACGCTGGCATCCTTGCACAGTTCGAAATCCGAAGATCAATGGCCCGCAGCTGATGCACAACGGGCCAGTCCGACGAGACACAACGGACAACAGATGATGGCCTTGCACAATGCCGTTCACGTCAATGCTTTCTTCTACTGCAGGAACATGACCGAGACGAGCCGTTTGATTTCTTGTCGTCGATATCGCTAGCAGTATACCTCCTTCGAGGCAGCAACTCTTTGCCGAAGCGGTGCAGTATCATCGACCCTTTCACCTTCGACATCCACTTCATCCCCCTGCTGCATATTGGCCTCGACTGTCGCCATGTATGCCTCTTCCATACCCTTCTCGTCCCTCTCCTCCCCTTCATCCCCACTCCTGACATCTTTGACTCCGACCCCCTTCCACGTTTTAACCATCAGCGGTATAAGCATTACCGTCCAAGGCAGCAGAACCGCCTGCAGCCCCAACAGTGTCCCAAGAAACACCTTGTAAACATTCCTATCAAACGCTATCGGGGCTGCTGAGTCCCACATCGGCCGCCAATACTCCACAGCCCTGTGAGAGACCACCACCCTCCGCTGATAAGGCACAGTGGTGTCGAAGAATCCCATCGGCAGTATCCGTGGCGCATCACGATACACCGAGTAGATAACAACCGGAAACAAGACATGCCTCGTGAACAACCACGTAAACGCAAACACCCAGAACATCCTATTCGCCGCCTGTTGCATGCCCAGGTAGCTGAGGATCTTCAGCGGCTATTCTCTCATCAGCTTTCCCCCCATTGCAAGCCCTTTACACCTTCACAAAGCACACTTCACCAGCGAAGGAACAGTGGGAAACAAACTCACAGGCATAGTAACATCAACCGCATCCATGACTACATATATCAACACCCCAATCCTGACAAATCTGTACACCCAACTGCCCCAGATCAAGCCCAGCGTGATCACATGATGCCCAACCATGACCCAGAAGTCTCTCTTCTTCTCCTTCCGAACTACCGCGTTGAATAGCAGCGCGCCTATCTGCTGGAGGCGGAAGGCTGCTTGGAGGAGGTAGAAGCGGCGGAGGGAGGGAGGGGTTGGAGGGGTGGGCCAGGAGATCCAGGGTGAGGATGGGGTGAGGGAGGGGGGGAGGAGGATGGTGAGGCCATAGGTGAAGAGGAGGAGGCGGGTTAGGAGGAGGGAGGACTGCTGGACTAGCTTATGGCGGTTCTTGGGTTTGGAGGGGATGCGGCGCTTTTGGAAGATGGTGGTCAGGTAGAGCTCGAACGGGATGCGGGTAGCGATGAGAAGGAAAAGGAAGATGGTGATTAGGGTAAGGTCGTCTTTGTGAGACATGATTCTGCGCGTGTTTTGCGTCTCTTAGGTGAACGAAAGGATGGAAGGGGAAGTAATGAGACTTTAGATGGGAAGGAAAGTCAAGTTTGGTCGAAACATTGAAGCAGATGTATCCACAAGAACGTTCTCAATACACATAGCATTGCTCAAAGCCTTCTCGGCTCAGGCATGTTCAATTTCCAACTTGCTCCAGTTCCACCACCACTCGTAAGCACATCCAACGCCGCAACAACATGCTCGGAGCACGGAACAATGGTCCGCCATTGACCAATCACAGCCCGCCCTATCCGCCGCTGCATCATCCCGACACAGCTCTCCAATTTAGGAAGCTCCAAAGCTCCAGCTCCTCTTATCCCCCTCCAGCTTCATCAACTTCAAGGCGCAATATCCAGCGCAATTGAAGCCATTGACCCCTGGACATGTTGCTTTCGTCTTCTGTACTGTCGACGTTGCTCCTGGCACACAGTGCCATTGCCGCTCTCATTCCAGCTCAGCCCGGTCAAGGCATTCTGAGCAACGCATGGGAGCTGCTGCAGGAGCCCGTCAACGGTGATATTCAAGCGTTTTCGCTGCACAAGAAGAACGAGCACCTGTTATGGCTGCACAAAAGCCTCATGGAGATCGAGTCCATAAGCGGTAATGAGGAGAGCGTCGGCGAATGGCTGGTCAAATACCTCAAGAAGCAGAACTTCTCCGTAGAAACGCAGGAGGTCGCGGACGAGGACTCGGTCATCAGCCAGAGCAAAGGTAAGAAGCAGAAGCGCTTCAACATCCTCGCCTGGATGGGCAAAGAGCGCCAATCCCGAGTCCTCGTCTCCAGTCACATCGACACCGTAAGTCCCCCATCCAGTCCTCACCAATACCACCACCACTCACATGCCCAGGTCCCGCCCTTCTGGCCCTACGAAACCAAAAAAGTAAACGGCACGACCGAAATCTGGGGCCGCGGCTCCGTCGACGACAAAGGCCCCCTCGCTGCCCAAGTCACCGCCGTCCTTTCCCTCCGCGCGTCCTCCACCATCTCCCCCGGCGACATATCCTTCCTCTTCGTTGTCGGCGAAGAAACCGGCGGCGATGGGATGCGCGCTGCAAACTCTCTGCCGGGGAACTTGACGTGGGAGACGGTGGTGTTTGGCGAGCCGACGGAGGGGAAGCTGGCGAGTGGGCATAAGGGAAACCTGGGATTGCAGCTTAGGGTCAGGGGCAAGGCGGCGCATAGTGGATATCCGTGGTTGGGGGTTAGTGCAAATGAGGTGCTTGTCAAGGCGTTGGGGGCGCTGTTGGCGTTGGAGCCGAAGCTGCCAAGTAGTGAGAAATACGGCAAGACGACGATGAATATTGGAAAGGTTGATGGGGGTGTTGCGGCGAATGTGGTGGCGGAGACGGCGAGTGCGAATATCGCGTTTAGGTTGGCGGATGGGACGCCTGCGGAGGTGAGGAAGCAGGTTTTGGACTCGTTGCAGGACTTGGAGGCTGAGACGGTGAAGGCGGGCGGGGAGCTGATTGTTCACTTCACCTCGGAGGGGTATGGACCGGTCGCGATTGACCATGACATCCCTGGGTTTGACAGCATCACGGTCAACTATGGGACGGATATACCCAATTTGGATGGTGATCACAAGAGGTACCTGTACGGACCTGGGAGCATCCTGGTGGCACACTCAGATCATGAGCACTTGACCGTAGACGATCTGGAAAAGGCTGTTGATGACTATGAGACTATCATCAAGCACGCGTTGGGCAAGTAGGCTATTGTCGGCAGCGAACCGAGTCCTAGAGAACGAAGTCGAGCCCAGCGCAACGACATCCGTCTGGACCAGTACACCTGGAATACTGCTGGACCAGGCTAGACATCACCCAATACTATGTAGCCGTTTCTGGCTCAGGAACCACACCCGCGACGAACAAGAGGATATGGAAATGGCTCATGTCGCCAGATGTCGGAACCAGCAGACGCGGAGAGCATCACCAGATCGGGTCCTCCCGTCCATAGAGCACGATTGTGTGGAGGTATGGAGGCTCTGTTACCCTACACTTACCCTATAGATATCCAAATCGGGCATGAAATGACACTGCGAAACAGCAGCAGCTGGCCTCTGACTGTCATGCGTCTCTATATACTTCTGTCCCTGCATCAAAAGCCGATTCCAGATGATCGGCAATTGTCGCCTTCCGCCGGCTGAGGAGTCGGCGCAACGTTCGAGTATCGATAACAGAAAATCTCCCCGCATGCCCCTCCGCATCACGACGATACGGGTGCCGAGTCCGTCATACGAGTAGTGGTACGTATAGCTGCATGATAGTGCCAAAAGCTTGTATGTCGGTCCCTTGCATCAATTGACCATTCACCTACCTTATCGGGACATGGCGCGCCCTACATATATCAATTGGACATCTGCTCTTCCAGAGCTTTCGAATTTTTTGGACAAGGGCTGATTGTTGGATATCAAGCTTGATAGTTCTCTATAAATCTCAACACTCCAACACTATAACTCAGAAACGTTACGTCAAACATGACCGTCAACATGCACACCAAAGAGCCCCCCAAGCCCTGGATCCAAACCCCCCTCGTCGAATCCAGCGCCCTTTCAAAAGCAGCAGGATGGTACCTCTCCTCCCCTTCCCCATTCAGATCCCCTCTAACACCACCCAGCCGCATCTTCCTCAAACTCGAAAACATCCAACCAAGTGGCTCCTTCAAATCCCGCGGCGTCGGCAACTTCATCCTCCAGCACCACAACTCCCTCCTCTCCTCCCCTTCCTCCCCGCCACCAAACCTCCACCTCTTCTCCTCCTCCGGCGGCAACGCCGGTCTCGCCGCCGTGCATGCGTCAAACACCCTCGGCCATCCATGCACGGTGGTGGTTCCGCTGAGTACGAAGCCGCTGATGATTGCGAAGCTTAAGGCGGCGGGGGCGAAGGAGGTCATTCAGTTTGGGGAGAGTTGGAGGGATGCGGATACCTACCTTCGGGAACATGTTCTGGCGGAGGTTAATAGCCGCGCACGGAACGGTGACGGGGAGGTGCACGGTCTGGAGAAGGAGAGGGAAGTAGGCGTGTACGTCCCACCCTTCGATCATCCCCTCATATGGGCGGGGAATGAGAGTATAGTAGAGGAGGTAGATCAACAGCTTGGCGGAGCGCCGGAAGCGGTCATCTGCTCCGTCGGTGGTGGGGGGTTGTTCAATGGTATCGCGCAGGGGGTGAAGAAGGCGGGATGGGATGATACCACTATCCTAGCGCTGGAGACGAAGGGCGCGGATAGTCTTGCGCAGTCGCTGCAGAAGGGGGAGTTGGTCACGCTGAAGGGGATTACGTCGTTGGCGACGTCGTTGGGTGCGACGAGGGTGTCGGAGAGGACGTTTGAACTTGCCCAGGGGAAGAATGTGAGGAGTGTGGTCTTGGATGATGCGGAGGCGGCGATGGGGTGTTGGCGGCTGGCGGATGATGAGAGGATGTTGGTAGAGTTGGCTTGCGGGGTGAATGTTGCGTTGTGTTATGATGGGCGGTTGGAGAAGGCGCTAGGGAGGAGGTTGAGCAGGGAGAGTAAGGTGGTGATTGTGGTTTGTGGGGGGAGTAATGTCACTGTTGGGATGATTGAGCAGTGGAGGAGGGAGTTTGGGGCGGTTGAGGAGAGGATTGGGATTAACGGGGCGGCGGCGAATGGGGAGGTGCCGAGCTCGCATACGGCACCTAATAGGATGTGATGTGATGGAAACATAGAGTAATGCATAATGGCATAGATTTCTCGAGGTGTGGTACTCCAGAACGCCGCCAATGGGTATCGAACAACTCCGCCTGATGCGCTTACACCGTGACCTCTTGCACCCCCTTTTCCACAGACGCCACCGAAGGTTCTGGTTTTGGCTTATCGAGCAATGACTTCCGCCATCTCCAGTAATTCGCTCGGATGGGATCGTACTTCTTTGCCAGCAACTCCAGCGCCTCAGCGGCCTTCTCCTTCTCGCCTTCGTTCTCTGCCAGAATCTCCGCCAGAATGTCTAGCGCATGGCTGGAGCGAATATCATCCGGTGTCTCGACCTTGGCGAACTCCTCGACAAACGGTTTCAGCGTGGATAGCGGTTGCTTAGTGTTCTTGATAATAGCCTTCAGATAGTTCCACGGCGACTGATTCTGCGGCGCCTTGTATATCGCGTCCTTTGCGTACCTACACCCCGTTAGCCAAACTCTTCCCTCCCTTCGTTCGGCATCACCCACCGTATCTCCCTCTCCACAACCTCGCGATCCTCAAAAACATTCCCCCGATCATCCCTCCCAAAAACCACAAACCACCGATGATTCCACGCACTATTATTCCTCACATCCCTCCTCAAAATCTCCTCCACATCCTCCACCTCCCCCTTGTCCCACAGCTGGAACCGCTGCACCAGCCACTGCCGGTAGCTCCAGACGTGGTAGTTCTTGGCGTCTTTCTCAAACATTTGCGCGATGAAGTCGGTTTCGCCAGAGGGGGAGTCGAGCTGGGAGACGATGAGTTGGCGGTGGTGCCAGATCTGGTAGTTTTTCTGGTGCTTGAGGGCGGTGGGGTTGAGGAAGGCGATTTCGTCGCGGAGGGGGTAGTTTATTGCTGTTATGACTTTGGCGCGGTAGAGCCTGGGAGTGTTAGTGTTGCTCTGAGGTGGTGCAGGCAAGCTGGTATCTCTTGTCTGCTATATGCTGGCTGATGGTGGCCTCTCAGCTTCCACCATGGCGAGCTCGCTCTTGCGCAGACGGAGTGCAACGCCAGCAGGACCTACCACACGGTATAATGTGCCGGGTTCATCAGGATAATGTCCTCCGTCAAGCCCAGCACTCGCTCGCTAAACTCGTTCTTCGCCATGACAGCGCGCAGGTACGCCATAGCCTCTGAGTACTCCTCCTTGTACGCTATAGCCGCCAGCGGATTGGGTCCTCCGTGGTCAAGCCATATGGGTGTTATATCCGCCCAGTCGGGGTTGCCTTCGTACTTTCCCATGGTGTAGTCAACTTGCTGTGTCTCGAAGATGTGGATTGGGGCCGGCGAGGAGGTTCAAGCGTTGTGAGCGACAAACCACGGAGGGAGTGTTAGATGGTAATGACGATTTGGAAGTGGGATGTTCTTGGGAGGTGATCCTTGCATAGAGGGTCCAGACGATCTCCCGTGGAGGGGTGAACAATAGCAAGCGGAGCTCATTGTTCCACGTTTTCTTGGCACGAATCACTTATCACGATTCTCAGTAAGCTTTAATTTAAACCTCAGACCACATCATAGCACTGGAGATGGCGGAGAGGCTTTCGACGGTCCATCGCAGAGAGCTGCTCCGCCTCGAGAGCAAGTGCATGGAACAGAACTGTAGGATTCGAGGGGTGTACACCATATCACCGCGACCTCCCCTCATCTCTGTTCCAGCCTCCTGTAGGACCCGTTCTATATCTTGGTATGTTTGCTCTGCAACATTATGCTCATCCGTGATGATGCAGATGGCATGCTCCAGTAAGAGAAGATAGTGATTCTTCATTCATCTCACATATGCGTAGGATTTCTTTCGAGTCTTGTGTCTTCGCTTGTTGTAGCTCTTGTTCTATGAGGAAGCCAGTGCAGTCGCTTTTCCCTAACAACCAACTTAAGCTTGAGATCAGCGATTGCTCTTGCACAGCTTCTACGGCCCTATATTCGAACTGTCAGAAGTGGACGAGCAACTCTCTTCGAAGGGCGACGAAGGTATGGGCGGAAAGCTCTTGGCACGTCTAACCGATACTGCGCAGATTAAACGAGAAGATAGGGTGATTTAAGCAGTGGTCTTTCCTGTCTATCATTTCCCGTTCCGTCCTTGTTAGCATGAAGCATTCGTAGCAAAAGACAAGGCTGCATGAAGCTAGAAGCAGGTTGGACGCCTCGTTCTGACGGATGCTGAACCGCATACGGTTTGATCCGTCGCTGCAATTCAATAGCTTGAGCGAGGTTCCTGAAGAGCGCGTTCTCGAACCCCTCCATCTTCGAGATACCAAAGATGTTTCAATACAAAACCTTGCGCAGAGCCAGACCTCGCTGTCTGCCCATCATCCTGATCCGCTCTCTTACCAATCTGACACGATGCGCCGGTCTGACAGCGGTCTGTTCTTGACGGGTTCTACATCTACGACTTTCCGGTTACTATATTTGTTAGCAAGCTTGACTACAGTTCTCGGACAACAACTCACAGACGTACCGACATGCGGAGTACGTTGGTTCAGTCTAGGTCGCGCTTCGAGCGAAGCTGACTGTTCGATACCAGCAAACATGCATCAACAACATCTTCGCCATGGCGCCAGCAACCACTGGTTGCGCGATGCTAGATTTTGCATGCTACTGCAGATTTGATTCATTCAAGAGCAGCATCTTCACCTGCACAACACCGAGCTGTAGCTCTTCCGACCAAGCTGATCTAGTAGATGTGGTGAATGACTTCTGTGAAGACGCTATAGGTAAGTTCATTTGACTTATCTCATATCGAATCGTTTGATGCGGGCGATCGGTTTTTGACAGTTTTCTTGTTGCCTGTAGAGTCAACGAGCAGTGCGCTTGGAGCTGCCACCTCAGCGACATCCCCCGGCCCTCCAAGTACTCCTATTGCCACCGGTGCCTCTTCTCCAGGCAGTCCTACGTCGCAGCCTTCAACTTCGGCACTCCTTAATCCCCAAGCAATTCCAACTGCAACGTCGGAGTCGAATGCTGGAACACAAGTCGTAGCTTCGCGTACTGGCGGCGGTACGCCTACTGATGAACCAGGGAGTAGTAGTCACAATACTGGTATATACTCGACAGCTTTGCAAACTGTCGCCTCAACCTCATCACCAGGCTCGGCCGTTCAACCTCCTCCATATAGTGAAACCTCATCTATCCCCTCGTCACAAGGCACAAGTGGACTTTCGACCGGAGCCAAGGCAGGCATTGGCGCGGGCATCGCACTTCTTGTGGCTGCCATCCTGGGCATTGGCGCCTGCCTCTTCTTCCGCAGACGTAGAGCACAGAGAAAGCCTACTTCAGACGATTCAGGTGACGATGCACAAGCGGCTGGACGAGGAACAGTGGAGATCATTCCTGGGAGGAACGAGCTCGAAGATAGCGAGAAGCGGAGAGTAGTGACGACAGAGATGGAAGCAATCGAGGTTGCGAACACAGCTGAGCTGGATGCAGAGCAAGTGGCATCGAGACCGACACCGATTCAGCAGTACGTGGCGTACACGCCGGTGGATGGGTCGGGAGCGGACAAAGAAGTTGGTGCTCCAAGCCACGAGATGAGCACACAAGCCAACACACATGAGATGGAGACAAGAGCAAACGTTGCTGAGTTGGAGGCAAAACGGCGCAGAGAGGAGCTGGAAGCGAAACAACTTAGAGACGAATTGCCTATCATATTCGGGTCATAGGACTAGTCTCTCGAGGCCACAGCAAGTACCGGGCCGGTCGTCCCATTTATTGTAAGACTTGAAAGTGCACTAGCCACCTTATAGATCGTGGTGAGATCGATAAAAAGGGTACATTTTACTCGGACGATGAGATGGAATCGAACTGCGGAAACCAAAGTGACCCAATGACTGAACGAAGCCATACTTACTCTGCTACCTGCCACTGAAGGCCCATTCGACTGTTCTCGAGTCTCTGCGGACAGCAGCAGTTGAGAGTCTCGTCTCACCGCAGTCACAGTGCGAAGAGATTGCGGATGGACGTTGAGAAGAAACGGGTGCCTATGGAGCAGTTGGTCGACTGCCTAAGCATGCAGGCATTAAACGCGTCTCCTTCCCTAACATCACGAACGCGGGGTATTCTAATCGCAACATCAGCTCTCGGGAACCGTTCTAACGGCATCGCAGCCAGGGCGTGAGTAAGATATATGTGCTGGTGACCGCCCAAGTAGGGCGCAAGGTAGGGACTAGGAGTTTTCTACATACCATTGCGTGATTTGACTCATCCTATACATCTCCCCGCTATATCATCTTGCGCGGTTTCACTCTTCATCTGCTTCCTACGTTATCCTACCATCTTGTATATGGCCGTACGTCAAACGGCCGTATCATCAATCACATCCTTTGTCTCACCTTCGTAACCTCTCCTAACCACCCTCCTCCCACAATGGCATCACAAACCTACAACCCCAACCCCCCACCAAACCCCTCCCCCAACCCCGCCTGGTCCGCCATAGACACCTACGCCATCCAGCACCTCCACTCCACCCCCTCCCCCACCGTCCCCTCCGACTCCGCCCTCTCCCACGCCCTCCAAACCTCCCGCGAAGCAGGTCTCCCCGGTATGCCCTCCTCTCTTTCCTCCCCTTCCTCCCCTTCCCTCCCCTTTCCTCCTCACCTTCCCTTCTCCCTCATCCTCCTCTCCCTACCTAGGGGTCTAGCTAACAAAAGACAGACATAGCCGTCTCCGCAACCCAAGGCAAACACCTCCACCTCCAAGCGCGCCTCCTCCACGCGCAGCACATCCTCGAAGTAGGCACCCTAGGCGGATACAGCACCATCTGGCTCGCCCACGCCACCCCCACCACGCGCGTCACCACCGTTGAAGTAAACGAGCACCACGCTGAAGTAGCGAGGCGGAATCTGGCTTTTGCTGGGGTGGGAGAGGGGGTTGATGTGATACTGGGTACGGGGGTGGAGGTTCTGTCACAACTAGCAGAGAAAGGGGAGAGGTTTGACATGGTGTTTATTGATGCGGACAAGGAGAATGGGTGGAGGTACTTTGATCTATCCGTGGGGATGACGCGGGAGGGGGGGTTGGTGGTTGTGGATAATGTTGTGAGGAGGGGGGCGTTGGTGGATGAGCGTAATGAGGATCCGAGGGTGAAGGGGAGTAGGGAGCTCGTGGAGAAGGTGGGAAGGGATGGGAGGGTTGATGCGACAGTTTTGCAGACGGTGGGGGAGAAGGGGTATGATGGGTTTTTGGTTGCTGTTGTGAGGTAGGTGGACCAGTTGGAGAGGGTTGGGAAGGGTTGGAGCGATGTAATCGGTGATGACGTGCAGAAGATGAGCAATAAGGCACCGAGGGCTGCACTTGGCAGTCATGTCACCAAATGTGTACAAGGGTTACTAGCAAAGGGTATCTATTCATGCTATGCAGTGTCTAATCTATGACAGCCGCGCTATGTAGGCTATCAAAGCCAAGATTCGTGCTCCCATGCATCAGGTCAACGTAGTTTAGTTGACCAACACATATCGGTAGCGGGCCTTGTTGTTGCCCATGTCCACCACAGTCTGGTTAGCCTCCTTCATCGGCCTCTTCTCAATCCAGGAGTGGACATTCTGCTTGGCAGCGAGCTCAAGCATCTCCTCGATCTCAGCTGGTGACCCAATCATGGAACCGCCAAACTTGACACCCTTGCCGATGAAAGCAAAGGCGTGGAAGGGAGGAATGAGATCCTCAGGCGCACCGACCTGGATGAACTGCCCGTGGACGCGGAGGAGCTGGAGGTACTCCATCAGGGGCATCTTGGGCGAAGAGACTGTGCAGACGATGAGGTCGAGGGACTTGGCGTGCTTGGTGGCCCAGTCCTTCTCCTCGTCGGTGGCGATGAAGTCATCGGCGCCCATCTTGAGGCAGTCCTCCTTCTTTGCGTTTGATCGCGAGATGGCGACGACCTTGTCTGCGCCGAGAGCCTTGGCGAAGAGGAGACCATAGTGACCGAGACCGCCGACTCCGATGATGCCAACCTTCTTGCCAGGGCCGCAGCCGTTGCGCTTGAGTGGAGAGTAGACGGTGACACCACCGCACATCATGGGTGCGGCATCTTCAGAACTGAGGGCGTCAGGGATCTTGATGCAGAAGTCTCCATCACCGCGCCAGTATGTCGAGTATCCACCGTAGGACTTGTCTCCGCTAGGCCACTTGGAGTTGTATGTGCCGACGTTGTGCTCGCAGTAAGGATGGTTGTTGGTGGAGCACTCCTCGCAGTCGGGCTTCTTGCAGCTCGATGATTGAGCGCCGATACCGACACGGTCTCCGACCTTGATGTTCTTGACATTCTTGCCAACACGGACGGCCTTGCCGACAATCTCGTGGCCGACACAGACGGGATAGAGAGTAGGGCCCCAACCGGAGCGGAGAGTGTGCAGATCTGACCCGCAGATACCGCAGCAGTCGACTTTGATCTCGACATCGGACTCTTCCCAGGCCTTAGGCTCGAATTCGCCCCAGACCATCTTGCCGTCGACGGACTCAGGGCCCTGGCCGAGCCAGCCTTCGTACTTGGGATCGGAGGACATTATGATGTAGAATTGGTTTGTTGGAAGTGAAATTGGTTTTAATGGAGTGACAATTGAGTGTGGCTTAGTGAGAAGAAAGGTTTGTAGAAATTGCAACTTACTGTGTTTATATACAGGAGGGGCAGAGGGGTTGCTGAAGGGTCGCCGGCGTTAACTCCACAATCTCCACATCAAAGTTTCTTTACCTTTCAGCGATTTTCGATGTCGGCAATAACGTCACTACTGTCGGAACTAAGCAGGAACGGCGTTACTTCCTAGCAAACCAACAGGATAGTCGAGCATCTGCCGGAGCAAGCCACACGATACCATTGAATGACCGGTGCAAGGTGGCCTTACCTGCCAGTGCCTGCTACGGCTTATACTTTTACGCCAATTGAAGGCTCGAACTTTACCGCCTCATCTTCAGATGATAGTTGTACTCCTCCAATGTTTCACGCTGAGGCCTTCCACGAGACCTGTTGCGCATTGGTATTACTGGCATTGAGCCGTTTCCTATTAATACCCAACAGCATGATTTTCATCTTGCATTGCTTCCTCAACAAAGCGGCGGCAAAATTTCGTCCCCAGGAACGTCATATTCAAAGACGAGAGTGACGATGGTGGGGCGAATATGTTCTGCCCCGCATTGCCTGTCACCGCCCGGATAAAGTTCTGACATTCCCGCTCGGGTTTTAACGTGCTGATTAAGTGCGAGCCGAGCTGTCGGGTGCCTGATCATGTGCAAGCCGGGTGCTGGTGATGCCTAAGGCACTTTGCAACGGCTGATGCTCCCCCTAGCCGGCTGCTTATGAGCCAAGGTATGATGAAGGCAGAAGGATTCTTCGGCCCCAAGATTTTTTATACTGGATGACCGTATGGATGACCAAACTCATGGAGTTGAGGTCCATTACCTCCGTTCCGACCGTCGGTCATCATTTCGAGAGAGCATGCTTAGCAACCATCGGCTGCGACATTCATCCGCAATGATGTATAGACATGAAGCTCGAACTCCTCAGTCTAGGGTCCTCATCCTCGTAGTCCACTGCCTAACCCATTTCTTTGCGCCGCCAGCTTGAGCTTTCTCAGTATATACCACGTGGGTCTTCTTGTCCATGGAGAGCCACTGCCAGGATGCGTTTCTCCTTCCATGCTCTTCAATTATCACTTCCACATACTCTGCAGTCAACAGACATGACCGCGGCTTGAAGCTTATGGAGTGATGTACGTCAACACTTAAAAATCGAATGTGTTGAAGTGGTGTCGACCACACTATGCTAAAACAGCGACCATCTCTTTCTACGGTGGGCAGGCTAGTCTCTCCTCAGGGTCGTCTTGACAGCACGATTTGCTCTTTGGTGCTTTTAGAACCGTCTAAGCCTGGAAGACATCTCAGCTTGACAATATTAGTCTCTTGGTTGAGACATACTGTGCTCGAGCCCACCGTCGAAGCTATTCGGATTCTGCTAAGTGGATCAATCCAAGTCGACCAAAGAGATTACATCTAAGCCAGCTCAACGCAGCTGTCCAATTCATATATACCCGAATGCTGACAGCGCTTCTGATGGAATGTCTAACTTGTCGGTTACCTTCTGAACCACCATTGCTCGATTATCGAGGCATTGGCGGCTCAATATCTGCTGCAATAACACTGTATTGCAATGTGTGGAGCTGAAGCGAACAGAAAGAGGAGACTACCTGGGAGAACAATGAAAGTGCCAGATGAGGAGACAGGTGAAGTTGGAAGATGAGAAGTGTAGAGCTCGATTGAGGGGCAGCTGAGGTGAGAACCTTAATGGAAACTGCAGACCTTACCTTGCCACCTCCGTCCATCATCAGTATGAGCATCAGACATTGAACGCCGAACTGACTCAGGCGAGAAATGCCATTCTTCCTCTTACTTCTTTCCCATAGGTAGAAACCTAGTCCTACGAATTGTGCAGTATGTGAGGGCTTGCCTCACCTCGCTGGACGGCTCTTCAGAGCACTGCGTACACGCACTCTGCGCTCTTCTGACAAAGAGTAAGAGAATTTGCCTGTTCAGTGCTAGCCGTTACAAACCGCTCTCGTGCTGCAGGGCTATTGTTAGGTGAGTTAGATGAGCTGGCGCACTGCTGTCCGTTGTTTCGATTCTCGTCCGTACAGCTGGATGGCCTAGGCCTAGGCCTACGCGGCCTACTCTCCTTATGTTTGCCAACGGCCATCCTTCATCGTTCAGTGAGAGTTATCATCTTTTACGTACATTAATGTTTTTTGGATCAGAGAGATCCGATGCTTCCTGGCTAACCAACCGGCCAGCTGGCGGTCCGCTCTGAGGTGGCCGAGTTGCAGTTCTGACCGTCGGCGAGCAAGTTAGCTGTATTTCTATCAGATAATAGCTCTTTTCGTGCATTTCAGCGTGCACAAGTTCTTTGATGCTATTTGCCCCTCGGCGAGCTGCTCTGCTTCTCTTCGTTGCCCAGTCTTTGATATTGTGGACATGCAGCCTCTCGCCTACAGTTAATATATACTGCACTACTTCTCCTGTCTGGTGGAAGTCATCTGATGGTCAGGATGTGTTCGGCAACATTGATGTTGTAGGGTAGTTCATATAAATGTTGTCTTGGTAGTCAAGCGACGCGAGGTCAGTGGACGCCAAACCCCAGATTCCACATTCGTACCCCGCAAAGCTTGCATTTGGACCTCAAACGCTTGCTGGTTTCTGGAATAGGCAAGCGAAGAGAAAAATGTCTGGTCGATCAGAATTGGTATAAATATCAGTGTTGATCATGAAGTTTTCGTCCATCAAGCAAGTCCAAAAAGCCTTCACCAAGTACTCCAAATCTTCCACACGCAACAACAACTCACAGCAACCATGAAGTTCTCCGCCGTCATTGTCACCGTTGCCGCTCTCATTGCAGGTGTCAGCGCCAGCTGCCGCGGCGACTGCAAGATCCGGTGTAACGCATACTCCACTCCTGGCTACTGCCCCACCGAGTGCATCGGGCGTTGTATGGCTGCTAACTGCCCAGAGTATGTATCATCTTCGGTGGTATGGGACTGAGGACATGTGCTGATATCAAACTTAGCCAACTATCCACAATTGGCGTTGCTTGCTGAGCCTGCGAAGCGAACGCAATAACGTAGCTAGGGGCTGAAGATGGGATGATAGAACTCATGTGCGGTGTTGTTCTGCCAATGGGGGTGGTTCCAGGAAGCAGGTGGATCTGGTCAAACGGTTTTCCGACGGAACGGCTAGCGACGCTAGACGCCGCTTGCGCCATTACAGGCTAGACCAATCAAACAGAATATGCCAAAGTGCTGTGGTGTTCCATTGTCCTTCCAGCAAACCTACCACGACGTGATCTGTCGTTGCGAGATAAATTATTATTCTGCAAGTGTCAACATCCCATTACTGCATTGCTGCTCACGATAGTAATGCACTTAACTCCCTCAATGCATAGATACCTCAGGCACGGCCACTGGACCTACGTGGAGGGAAACCTTTGACCTCTCCGGCTCCTACCCTATTTGAAGCCTTTCTCGAGCGATCTACGGAGGTACCTCCTTCTCGATGAACAGACCGGTTTATGCAGCTATACCAAACCTATGCCTGTAGTTGTATTATCTAGGACGTTCCAGAAGAGGGCGCTTCCAACAGGGAGTCAATATGCCCCAAACTTCAATGAAGAAAGTGCTCATCTAAGGGTCAGCCTGCTGAGCACACTCCCTAACGACCTGCTGCTGCTCAATGTTCAATCAAAGCAGAGACCCACGTATTCTCTCGTAGTTCTAAAAGCGGACATCGCTAAGAAAAAGGCCACGAGGCAGGAACGCGCATGAGTGCAGGCCGCTGAGGCGTTGCAAACGAGCTCGGTCGTAGCGGCAATAAGGAGTGAAGTCGTGTTTACCTCCGTTTGCACCCGTTGATGGCTTTCCCATCTTGTCGCACAGCTCGCTTTCTGCACATATACGCGTCACAGGGCGTCCTTCGAAATAGAGCTCGAAAAGGAACCGCCAGCAAGAAATGCAACTCCAGACTTTGAGTTCCATCCTCATGCGTCACCGGATCCAAAAAGCGCTCAGGAATCCGAAGTGCTGAGGTCCAAGATGCAACTCGATCGTGATGAGTCAATGTAAGCCTGGCCAAGACGCCGGTTGTGGCCCGAATCACGAGGGGACCTGGACCCTTGGTACCTCCTATCTTGATCTCGCCAGCAAGCGGGTACTGAGGGTTCCGGCAGTTTCCTGGTAGAACACGAGGAATTGGCACAGTCAGGGAGAGCACCCTTAGAGCACGGGAACATTCTCAAACTCCATCCATGATGATATGACAATCCTGCAAACATGCGGCGGGCCATAGAATTATGTACCTTGTCGGGGAAACGCAGACTGCGAACATCAGCCCTACCTTTCCCAGATACCGCAGGCTAAACGCAAAGTGGTAGTGGAAGGGACAAACCGGACAAGAATTTCGTCCGCCGTGGACGCGAATGTGGGTGCCTGGAAGGACAAGCATGCCCCACCAAGGATCGATGTTGGATTCATTTGCTTGCGTCAAAGACTCGGACCAACCAATCTCGACGTTCGGGACTTGGCTTTGACCGTCTCCCGATGAGCTGGGGCCACGGAAGCCCCTTTCAACAACCCACTTGGGTGTCAGCACTTAGATTTGAGTTCTAGAGGACTGCGGAGAACAGCAGCAACCTTTCCGTGACTCACAGGAATCTGCGATGATTGTTACAGTTCTGGATATCTCAAGGTCGGTGTTCGTGGCAGCAAAAGGTACCACTCCAGAGGAACCGTAATCGATTTCCCGTCAGATCGAATCAGCACATCTTATCTGGACACATCGAAACGGCAGAAGCGACGATTGCGAGCATCAGCCCCATATCTAACACGGGCACCTATCCCCTTGCGGTAAACTTAAACTCATTTTAGCGCAGAATTCGGGCTTCGGAGCGCTTCGATTCCGGAATCTTTTCTTTACGAGGGAGCTCGCATGGTTGATTCAAGTGGCTGAACCTGTACATTTTCCAAATGGGACACCTGCACCTGCAGCAACACACCTCCACCGCGTCTTTCCTTGCGCTGGACTCTCGGGCGTGAATCCATCCGTTTCTTCGACACGACTTCTTGCTCCTTCCAGGGCACACACTCCTTGATATATAACCTCTTTGCCTCCCCTATCAGGTACCTAGTCTTTGTCATTCACCACCACATCACCTTCTTCCCCTTTTCGACATACACTTACGCCTCACGGCACAGTCAGACAGGTACTCTTGTTTCACACTTCTGACTTCGACAACATTCCTTCTTTCTTGGCATTAGGGACCTCTACGACTTCTATGTCCCTAAAGGAACCATCCGCACAGGTTACTCACCAAAGGAGTACCAACACCATGAACACTACACATTCGTCCGAGAACACGCTGGCTCAAAGCCATGAGCCATCGATATCCGAAAAAGTTTTGGAGACGAAGCAGCCAGTGTTGGAGTCGACAACAAGGCCATCAACAAGTGAAGCCAGTACAGCAAAAGGTCTAGAGGCAGCTCAGGATGAGGTCGCGACAGGGCGACCAGGCGAAGCTGCAATGGCGGAGGAAGAGGTCGATGATACCGAATACCCAAAAGCATGGAAGCTGGGTCTTATCACAATCGCCCTCTGCTTGTCCGTGTTCTGTATGGCATTGGTAAGTAGCGTTATGAGAAACTAGTCTGATATAGAGAGCTGACTCAGGGTCAGGATAACACAATCATCGCCACTGCTATCCCTCGTATCACAGACCACTTCAAGGCTTTGGACGACGTGGGTTGGTATGGATCTGCCTACCTCCTGACAACCTGCGCATTCCAGCTGTTCTTCGGTAAACTCTACACCTTCTACTCGATCAAATGGATCTATCTCGGCGCTCTCTTCGTCTTCGAGCTCGGTTCCTTCCTCTGCGGTATTGCGCCTACATCAGAAGCCCTCATTGTCGGAAGAGCTGTCGCTGGTCTCGGTTCCGCTGGTCTCTTTTCAGGCGCCATTTTGATCGTCGCCAAGAGCGTTCCACTTCGCCAACGTCCTACGTACACTGGTCTGATCGGTGCCATGTACGGTGTTGCCAGCGTTGCTGGTCCACTTATGGGAGGCGCCTTTACTGATCACCTGACCTGGAGATGGTGCTTCTACATCAACTTGCCTATTGGCGCTGTTACTGGAATCTTCTTATTCTTCTTCTTTGAATCACCAAAGTCAGTCAAGAGCGCCGCCAACAACTGGAGGGACCGTCTTGAGCAATTCGACGTTTGGGGCACCCTCGTCTTCATCCCAGGTATAATATGCCTGCTGCTCGCTCTGCAGTGGGGCGGAAGCAAGTACGAGTGGAAGAGCTGGAGGATCATTCTCTTGCTCATCCTCTTCGTCGTTCTCATCGGCATCTTCATCGCTATCCAGTTCTGGAAGAAGGACAACGGCACCATTCCTCCCCGTGTCTTCTCCCAGCGCTCAGTCGCTTTTGGCTCCTGGTTCGCCGTTTGCGTTGGTTCTGCCTTCTTCGTTATGATTTTCTACGTAAGTGCCATGTACCCCTTTCATCAACGATCCGTTTTAACAAAGTCTAGGTTCCCATCTGGTTTCAAGCCATCAAGGGTGTCTCAGCAACCAAATCCGGTATCATGAATCTGCCAATGATCCTCGGGGTCGTCATTCTCTCTGTTGCTTCTGGAGGTTTGGTCACCGTTTTCGGATACTACACCCCATTCTGCATTGCCTCAACAATCTTCATGGCCATCGGTGCTGGATTGCTTACTACCTTTGAAGTCGACACCGGTCACGCCAAGTGGATCGGTTACCAGTTCATCTTCGGTACCGGAGTCGGTCTCGGTATGCAACAGACGCTCATCGCCGTGCAGACTGTGCTCCCCATGGTCGATGTCCCTATCGGTACCGCTATCATCATGTTCATGCAGACTCTCGGGGGTGCTCTCTTCATTTCCGTCGGTCAGAACGTCTTCACGAACCAGCTTATCAACAACCTCAAATCCGTGGTGCCGGAGATCAACCCTGCAATCGTCATCTCCACTGGCGCCACTGAGCTCAAGGGCATTATTGGAAGCCAGTTCCCCGATGCCCTTGGACGTGTGCTCACGGCCTACAACAAAGCGCTCACCCAGACCTTCTACGTCTCTGTCGCCATGGCTTCCCTTTCCATCATCGGTTCGTCAATGCTCGAGTGGAAGTCTGTCAAGGGCAAGAAGATTGAGATGGCAGCCGCGTAAGCTATCGCGTTAGCTGCTCCTCGTCTTCGTTGTCTTTGAGTGAATGCTGCAAGAGTGCCGTCAAGATACCCAATCTTAGGATGCATACGTTGGTGTTTGTTTACTTTGTACTTGGCATACGGTCTCTTGACCAAACTCCGCTTTCCGAAATCTTTGGGGTTGCTTCTTGTATACGTTTAGGGTATGGTACGTGGCTGGATAGAGTGGTGCATATAGAAGTAACAGACGCGGAGAAACACCGCAATTTGGCCAACAATACATTCCGTACTGGGCTATGCAATAGGAATTGTGATGAGAACAAGTCGTACACTTATACTGGAACCTATCAACGCTTCACCGTGCTTGAAGTGAAGGCTTGACTGCTGCTCTGTTGTACATTGCAACCTCGTGAAGGAAAGAAATGCCTCTGCCAACTCATGAATCTCCAATGCATTCCCGAATACCCGAAAAGGGGCCAAGGACCACATGTTCAGCAGGTATTCCAACGGACCGATTAATCTCCTTGTTGTCCATCCAAGAGATGCGGTTCAGATAAGGATCCAAGTATACACTAAATCACTTGAAGAGCTGTCCATCCTTTCATTGCCAAACACGAAAGGAGGTTGAGTCGAATCGCTACAAGGTCTCTGAGCTTGTTCGGATAAGCAGTACTGGTTTACCACTAAGGGTCCTTAGTTAGATATGCCTGCATGAGGTTGTGATCAGCATGTTAGGATTGTGCATCTCTCGATCTCTCGCTTTGGAACCCTGACTCGGGAGACGAACTTGATAACAAACAGATTCATCGCAAAGCAACAGGCACCGACATTTGCTGCTGTGCCGTTGCTTCTATAAGAATACACTGATAACACTGTACACGTTGGAAGATGACGCAGTCGATAAGGGTCTCGAAGCATGTCCGGACGAGCACCGAGCGACTAAGGCATTCCGGCGCGGAACGGAGCATATTCCGCCTCCACCTCTGACCTTCCGTTTCAAGACTGCTTTAAGGCTATCTTAACCACGTGCTTTGAACTCCGTAGCCCTCAACACGTCTCCCTTATTATACGGAGATAGGAACCCGCGGCTTGCGAATCTTCAAACTCGTCCTCCGTTCTTTGCACCTCGCGTACTACGGTATCTGCATACTGGTTGATGCAAGTTATTGGACGATGAGGACGCGAATGTGTTGCGTGTACTTCTACTTCTGAAATCCGGATCATTAACGGCGGCATAGATCTCTTGTAGCACTTATAGACTTGTACTTGCGCAAAGCTTGATTTCCACTTCACTGTCTTATATCCACTGTCCCTCAGCTTACCATATCTTGTTGCTTGTTTTCTTCGTTGCTATAGACGTATTTCTATTCCTTCCTCTTCAACATGGCAGCCTCCTACGAAGACGAGCGGAGAGGCGAAGAAATGCCCCTCCTAGACCGCCATGGCAAGCCGTGGAAACCGCCGTCTATCACTTTGGTCAGCTGGCTCTTGATCTTGCTCATATTTGCGCTTGCTGCGGCGGATGAGTTGCAGAATTCTCCTATGACGAGAATCTTTGAGTATATCTCCCTTTGTATTCCCTCCGGGCTTCTCGAGCGCTCCTTCCGCTTGCCCCCAATGCCTTCTTCAGAAATCTATTCAAGATACAATTCTAACATAAAACAGGTCAATATACTGCCGCTCATTCTATCGCGAGCATGAGCCCAGCGCTATCGGCAGTGATGGCTGGGTTCCAGAGGAGCTGTGCAAGATTGAGCCGGTGCAGAGCTCTGTCGCGTTTCTCAAGGGGTGGCAGGTGTTTTTGGATTGCATTCCTAGTATGTATGCCCTGGCGAAGTCACGGAACGCTTGAGTCATTCCTTAAATGCGTTCGGTGGGCGAGGGGTGCTAACAAGTGTAAAGGTACCTTCTTAGCTATTCCGTTCGGCTGGGTCGCGGACAAGTATGGGAGGAAACCAATTTTGATCATGATTAGCGTCAGCTACTTTGTCAGATATGCTTGGCAGGAGTATTGCTGTAAGACAACCTTGAGAGAGGCTGTGGTGCTGCAGCAAGCAGCTATATCCATGCAACATGCTGACCTCACTAGGTTACTTCTTGAACGAATACGATCTCCGGTGGACTTGGCTTTCAGCGCTACATGCAATCTTTGGCGGGTCGGCTCCCGTGCTTGTGGCTGTCATCTTCTCAATGATCTCTGATATAGTGCCTGAGCAGGAAAGGTAGGGTGTTCTCCGAACCTCAATTGTAGGCCCTAGGTTCACAAAGCTGATTCTGAGCAGAGCAGTCATCTTTCTTCGGGTCGGTGCAGCACAATTGCTGTGCAGCTTCGTCACACCCCCCATCGCAGCTGCTCTTATGCAAAAGGACCCTTGGATCCCGCTTCTCCTGGCCCTGGTGGTCTTCGCCCTCGCCACACCCATCAGTCTCATCATCCCTGAAACCCTCCATCACCGAGCCGACACCTCCGACGAATCCTACCCGCTCCAAAAACAATCCGTAACCTCAATCACCGAACTCAACCACCTCATCTTCCACAATGTCAAATCCGCCACCACCTTCCTCCTCGCCGACCCGCGTGTCCTCATCCTCACACTCACCTTCGGCATCCACTACTTCATCACCCAAGCCGGCAACATCATCCTGCAATACATCTCCAAGCGCTTCCACTGGACCCTCGCAAACGCTACTTACCTCTTCGCCACCCGCTCCGGCATGAACCTCATCTGCTTCCTCTTCATCCTCCCCCGGCTAAGCAAGTACCTCACCGAAACGCACCACCTCCCCCCCAGCGTGCGAGATCTATACCTCGCCCGCGGAAGCGCTGTCTTCATGGGCCTAGCCCTCTTCATCCTCGGCTGCGCCCCCACCGTCACCGTCTTCGCCATAGGCCTGGCGTTCAGCTCCATGGGCAACGGCACGGCGCTGCTGGTGCGGAGTATCCTGACGAGCATGGTGGAGAAACACCATGTCGCGCGGCTGTATGCGATTATCAGCGTGGTGGATACGCTGGCGCTGATGGCGGCGGGGCCGGTGCAGGCGGGGTTGTTCAAGGCGGGGATGAGGTTGGGGGTTGCGTGGATGGGGTTGCCGTGGTGGGTTATGAGCGTGCTTGTTGTGGGGTTGTGTTCGGTCTTGTGGGTTATTAGGGTTGATGAGGGGGGAAAGGGGGATGTGGAGGGGGGTGTAGAGGCTGCGGGGAGGTTGTTGGATGACGAGGATGAGGATGAGCGACGGGACAGATGAGATGTCGATATGAAAAGGTGCTGTAACATAGACAGGAGAATAGAATGCGATCACCATGAGCTCACGGCCCCATATCCCTTTTATTCAGGATGTATATACAGGGCTAGAACCTGTGTGCCGTGACCTTGATCCAATCTGATCCTGCATTCAAAATCACTACCCCTGCCTGCTGCCACGTCTCAGCCAAGCAAATCTTCACTTTCACTATACGTAGAATATCTTTCACACCACGCCGTGCAGAGCTCAGGCATCAAGCTCATCACAAACTTCAACGTCAATAGCGGAAAAGCGCAACTCCGACTCCACAGCAGAGGACAAGGAACAACGTCCTTGAAACACTGTTCCCCCAGTTATCGACCCTTACCCCTACCGTTCAAAAAGCCACAGTATAGCTACTGCCGGCCGTATGGCTTCAAAACTCGCCAAAAGCCATTGATTATGGCAGAACTCCTTACAGCAACCGCACGTCCCTTAGCGGTGTTCAGCACCGGACTTGGCCCGAACTGAACGCCGGAGAGCGAACACCTTCGAATGCCTGGTGCACGCTTAGATCTTTATTTCATCACGACATTCAACGAGCTGTAATGCTTCCTTCTGTCATTCCCAACCCAAATTGACTTTTGTAAGGACCGTTGCGTAAAGGCAAAAGCGTGGAAACGACGCGCTCTACTGGAAGTTCGAACGGTCTCGAGCCGTCGCGTCACAATGTCTGCAAGGGGCGTCGTGAGCTAACGCCGAAGAATCCCGAGCGCTCACAGCTCCAGTCACGTCGCACTGGTCGACATACCACAACAGAGCCTCAAGACATCATGCTTGTGCGACGTCGCAATAAAGTTATACACCATTACGTCTTACCCCAAACCTACCTTACTCAAAGTTCTTGTTCAAGTAAACCAAGAAGGGGACGGGGCACCTTGATGGTCCGTCACCATCGTGGGCTACGGCGCGCGCAACAAAGCGTTACATAATGGTTGCGTGAGAGAAACCCTTCAACACCGGTTTCCAAGGCACGCATGGGCTCTTCATGTGTCACACATTACCCAAACCTCCAGACTATTGACAGAAATGCACTTGTAATCGTGAAACCCGCTGTGTTGGTATATATGTAGAGCGCAAGTCCGCTCTGGTATGCTGAATGATTACCTACTTCTCCCTCCCCCCGTCAACCCAGCCAGAAATTACAAAAACCACAAAACAACGGAACCGCCCTAAATATGAAGAACATCTAAATAATGGTATCAAACTCCGGATTCACCCACCCCGGCTGCCCCGCCCTCCCCCTCCACCCCGGCCCAAACCTCTGAATCACCCAAATCGCCGGCACGCAAAAGAAGAACGTAATAATGCCCTGCGCCGCAAACGTCCACGTGTAGCCACTTGCATCGACCCAGGGCGCGATGAAAAAGGGGTTGACGAAGGCGCTGAGGTTGAGGAGGACGGCGTAGAAGGTGATCATGGACATGGATTGCAGGGGGTAGCAGTCGACGATGTAGGTTGCTATTACGGTGTTGCCCATTTGGATGCCTGCTGCGACTGCGGGGAGTGTTAGCTTGGGAGGGAGCAAGGAGAAGGGAGATGGGAGGGGGAGGGGAAGAGGGGGGCTTACAGAGGAAGAAGGCGATCTGGCCGACGATCCAGTGGTAGGCGCGGTCGATGCTGATGCCCCAGATGATGAGGCCGATTGCGCTAAGGAGAGCGGCTGGGTAGGCGAGCCAGAGTCTCATCTCAGCGACCTTGACGCCGTTGTTCTTCCGCGCTAGTCTCACCACGAGCCAATCGCTGAGCCGCCCGGAGAGGAAGATTTCCGAGAAGAGCGTGCCGAGGATGAGGCCGATGAAGAGGAGACCTTGGATCTGAGGGGCGTATTGGATGTAGGCGACGGGGAGCATGGTGATGATGGAGAGGACCCACCAGTACCAGCCGAAGCAGTAGACGAAGACGGCTGCGGCGACGGCGAAGTACTGCCAGGTCTGGACGAAGCGGACGAGCGAATCCCACGGCTTCGGGTGCGGCATGCCAGGTACGGGCTTGAAGTTGACATAGGGGAGGGTCTTTGTCCGCTTGAGGGGCACTTCTGTTGCGACGCTAGGTCTGCGGTCCGTCTTCTCCATGTCGATCGTGCCGTTGGCGCTGTCCGTGTAGGGCATGTTGATGAGCATGGTATTCCGGGGGTACAGCGTCTCGGGGAGAAAGACTATTTCAGCGATCAAGATGACGCCGAAGAAGATGGCTGTGAGCCAGTTGACCCAGAACTGGCTGACAAGGTTAATGAAACCACCAATCAATGGACCGACCAGCAGACCCATGTCGATGGCCAGGACCCAGAGACCGACTTTTTGTCCGCGCTCGTACTCGAAGAAGCAGTCGTTGATGATGGCTAGGCCGACAGTTGCGGCGGGAGATACGCCGAAGCCCTGAAAGAAGCGCGCAGCCATGTAGCCATTGTAGTTGGACGCCTTCGCAACACCGATGGTCGCGATGAGGGCGATGACGGTGCCGGTGATGAAGACGATCCGTCGGCCGTAGATGTCGGCAAAGGAGGACCAGATCAAGGGACCAACTGCGAGACCCAAGGCGGGAATGGCGACTGTCCAGTTGACCTGGCCGATTGTGAGGCCGTAGAGTTCTTGGATTTCGGGGAAGGAGGGCACGGTTGTGGTGGTGATGTAAGTGAACATGAAGTATCTGGATCAACGTAAGTTTCTCTGTATTCTGATTCACTGTCTTTCGCTGTTTCTTACAATGCCATAACAATCGCAAGAATGCCATGCTTGCGCATGAAGCTGAAGTTCAGGGGATCCAGCGGATCGCTTGTTGGCTGAGGGTGCAACTTCATGCCATCCTTCATCAACACCGGCAAATCGATGTTTCCTTGCTCTGGTTGTCCATATGCATTCTCCGTCTTTTGTCTCTTCAGCTCATCGTCCATGTTGCCGTCTACCGGGCGCTCCTCCGACTTCTCGTTGAGGATGTTGTCCGACATTGTGACGCGCTCTCTTCCGAGTGTCGGTGATGTCAACGCACGTTAAGGGAAGTAAAAGTCGCAAAGTCTAAGCTACACAGCAGGAACAACAAAGGGTATACAACTACAAGATGAAACCAGGGAAACACTATGACCGCCCCGACGAGACGCACGTTCTTCTATATAAAAGGAAAAGACCCGAGAACGAGGTGTTGGCTGTGATACAGCAGAGTGGTTCAAGATCGCAGCCCGTGCATTGGCAAGGGTCTTTTTGTGATATTCCTATGCAATGACATGCGATCGCGGGTCCTGACAGGGCGTCATTAGCATCTGTTTGCACGCTTCTATCAAGTGGTTCCAGATTGCTATGACTTGGCGTGTCAGAGATACAGTTTGTGCCAATCAACGCCAGGAGCGAACTGCTTATCTTCGTCCACTCTTGTTGCACGCTTCATGATATTCTTTTTGCTGAGCGTGGCACACCTTGGAGAGTGGATAGGGAAGCATGTCCGCTTGCGCTGCTAGGACTCGGCTGTGGGAACGGCAGAGCTGCTGTGTTACTCCTATCTCAAGCGCATACTAGAAGCTCAACAACAGCGGCGATACCTTTGAATTACTGTTAGAGAAACAAATTTTTATGTCAAAAGTCTTCTTGATACAACAAAACCGAGTAGTAATCCGAGTTGGTCATTTCTCCGTTATCGTGACCCTGGCCCGCCTCCGTGGGGCCGTTTAGAGCCATGTCTAGCGCGTGATAGCCGAACCTTGGCCGGGATGCTCGCGTGGCTGAGGCACGTGACCTCGTCTCACCATCCAATCTCCGACGTCAATCGCCTCCTTCCTTTTCGCATCTTTCGAAGATGATTGACCCTAAGGAGGATCTTCCTGCAAACCACCCGTCATTCATTCAGTCGGGTATGACGCAAGCTGTCAATACAATCATCGAATTCAAGTTCAGCAATGACAAGGAGAGAAGCGGCTGATACGCAGCGGCGCCATCCTCGATGTTCCGGCAGTCGTTCCCAGCAAAGACCCCACAATGTCGTGTGCTTCGCTCTGCCCTACTATGGGCCAGTCGAAGGGTCTCAAGTGTCTCCATCAGAAAGCTTCGCTCCGTATGGGCGGGAGTTGTGGCCTAGAAGCATAACGTTGTTAAACGTAACACTTACCGAACCACTTTAGTCAAGCCGCTGTTCCTGTAGGTCCGGTTGCAGCTAATCGTGCAGCAACATGAGAGCACAACAGACTCTTACGAGATGCTGTGCTTGAGAAAACCTTTGTTCTTCTCAAAGCAGTATCAATGTAAGTTCAGTTAGGCCGTCTCTTTACCCGTTTAAGCTTTTGTGTTCATCCGTTACTTCCTTTGAGGCTTCCGAAGATTCCCACCTTGCGATGAACAACGGCTCTGACACCACGGTTTGCGAGATATGCAGCCAAGGGTGAGAGCAACGTTCACTGGCACACGCTATCTGCATTGGTACCCTGGCACCTTCGCGGGGCGCGTCATCTGGAATTTTCCTATCCCCGACATGCATGTACCTCCACCAGGAAGGTAGCTATGTTCTTGCCGTCCACTTCTGCATGTGTCTCTTAGTACTTGGACCCTGTCACAGCTCTTATCTGTATATGCTTCCACTCATAAAACATGCGCTGCCGCCAATTGACGTCGACGCGTTGATCTGCTACCTGTCATACGGACTATGGTTCCTTTATTCATACTCCTTCTCATCTTTTGGACCTCGTTGTTCCTCTCTGCGAATAGATTGTTCTTATACATCAGTGCTGCTTTACAAGACCAATTGCAACAATGGAGAGCAGGCAAGACGACGTTCAAAGTGCCAAGTCGTGGCTTCCAAATTTTCTCAAGTCGGGGAAGAAGGATGAGCCTGTGAATGGCAGCGCATCTGAGCATTCGCCGCTGTTGCCGAAGCCGAATGATGAGGATCTATCTGGAGAGGTGCTCGAGTTTCAGGATGGGGACCGCTCAACAACACAACTGGTGCTAGCGGAGTTTTGGGTGCTGTTCAAGAGTTCGATACCGGTCATTCTGGCATATACCCTCCAGAACTCGCTGCAAACAGTATCGGTCCTGGTCGTTGGACGGCTATCACCGGAAGCACTGGCGACTGCAGCCTTTTCCTACATGTTTGCTATGGCTACTGGCTGGCTCATTGCTCTGGGAGGGACCACTGCCATTGACACTCTTGGTTCGGCATGCTTCACAGGTAGCAAGAACAAGACCGACCTGGGAATCATCCTCCAGAGATCGCTGGTCGTTCTAGGTCTGTTCTATGTACCCGTAGCAATCTTGTGGGCTGCGTCAGAGCCTGTCTTCCGAGCATTGGGACAAGAGGACTACATCTGTAGAGACTCTGCTAAGTTCTTGACTGTGCTGATTCCTGGTGGTCTTGGCTACATCTACTTTGAAGCCCTCAAGAAGTACCTTCAAGCCCAAGGTAAGCCTCGCTGAACCTTCCTCCAGTACAATTACATGCTCACGTGCTCTCAGAGATCATGCGCCCGGGTACCTACGTCCTCCTCATCACATCCCCCATCAACGCCGGTCTCAACTTCCTCTTCGTCTACACGTTCAATATCGGCCTCCTCGGCGCTCCCATTGCCACGTCAATCTCCTACTGGCTCTCCTTCCTGCTCCTCCTTGCCTACACCCGCTTCGTGGCCGGCTGGGAGTGCTGGGGCGGATGGTCCAAGAAGTGTCTCAAGCACATTGGGGTATTCTCACGCCTAGCATTCCTGGGCGTTATCCACGTCGGCACTGAGTGGTGGGCTTTCGAAATTGTTGCCCTCGCGGCGGGTAAACTGGGCACGATCCCTCTGGCAGCGCAGAGTGTCATCATGACCACGGACCAGGTCATGAACACCATTCCCTTCGGTGTCGGTGTCGCCACGTCAGCGCGTGTGGGCAACATGCTCGGCGCTAGAAATGGGCGCGGCGCCGCAAGAAGCGCCAACACCGCCGCTTGGCTGAGCATGATTCTGGGCGCATTGGTGCTCGCCGTGCTCATGGGCGTCAAGGACTTCTACGCTAAAATCTTCAACGACGATATCAATGTCATCCGCCTCACTTCGCACGTGATGCCATACGTCGCACTCTTCCAGATCGCAGATGGCCTCAACGGGTCCTGCGGTGGTGCGCTTAGGGGTATGGGAAGGCAGCATATCGGCGCTGCGGTCAATATTGTGAGCTACTACTGTGGTGCCCTGCCCTTGGGTATCTATCTAGCCTTCCACGGCTGGGGGCTTGCAGGGCTCTGGGTCGGGCAATGTATTGCGCTGTATCTTGTTGGGTTCATTGAGTGGGCTATTGTCGCGTGGAGCAATTGGGATCATCAGGTAGAGAAGGCGCTGCAGAGGTTGGATCAAGATGAGCGCGCTGAGCAGGGTTTTGTTGAGTCAGAGGAGGGAAGTATCAACGGGGCTGCATAGAGTTTCTGGTCTTGAGTTGGTTGTAGGTATGAGATATGATTTTCTACGTTTCACGATTGGTATATACACTTTGAAGGTAGATGGATAGATACAATACACTCTAGAAGCATGACATCCGGCAACGGACAGCCACATGTCAGAAATCGCACAACAGCAGAGCATGTCATGAAACCTTGTTACACACCACCACACCTGTCAAGGCCAAAAGGTGGTGTCCCAGCCGTTCCCCCTCGCTTTGTGTATCAGAACGCCAATCAACAAACGAACTTCTCGAAGCGGTAAGAGGGGCAGCATAGCTTGGAATATCTTCCTGCTTATCGGAGGACAACCCTCCTCGCATACATCATCTCTCTGCACCTGCATTGATCTTAGATTGGAATCGTGGAGAAGGCTTGACTTGCTATCGACGATGGAGATGGTGAAGCTGCGCGGCTGGAGCTTACGACGAGCCATGACATGTTCAGCTATCTCACTGACTCGGAATTGACTTTCTTTGCAGAGAACCTGACTGCTCCTTCCTTGTCTCAATCAATTGATCAAGAAGCATTATTCCGTCTCTTTCGGAGGAAGTAGGAACATCTTCAAGCTATTTACATAATAACCGACCTCTGCCCCTCAGGCACCTGCAGCTCCACAAGTCATAAACATCTCAAACATGGAAGCATGAAGCTGGAGCTGTCACTATTGTCCAACGATAAGAAGCTCATGAGTGTGCGGTGTTACTAACGCGCTAATGCAGGCCGCTGTGGGTATCATCAAACGAACCGGCGCACGTTTGCGGAGCTTGGAACGCATGGCTGGCCGTGCTCGGGGCGGCACATGTGCATGGATGGACGTCTGGGGCTTTGGACGCTGACTTGGGGATGATATCGCCGGGTCTGTGGCCGGCATGTGGGTGACCTCATGGGTTGAAGATGTAGGCGCTGTTGGCGCCCACCCCGCTGGAGGAGTGGTGATGTTGCTTGACGGACTGTGGATGGGGTTGAGATGGTTTGTTGTGTGCTCAGGGCGAGCATTTGGTACTCAATTGCTACCTCATGAGCTACGCTTATAACCTCAGCACATGTAAGTAGCCATTCCAGCAACAACACAACCCAGCAGAACCCAATCCAAACCCAAACAATGCCCATCCTCGTCTCTTACGTTACCGCCGACGGCAGGTAAACCGGTGCCAAAGCCTCGCAAACCCCAATTGCCAACACCGATGACTACATCTCCCTCCTCCGCATATGCCCCCTACCAACCATAGTTCCCCATCGCCCTGCCCTGCCCTGCCAATCCCCATCGTCCCCCATACCCTATCAAGTAAACAGCTCAGGCAAGGTAGCAAGCTCCCCAGCTATCCAAGAGCTTCCCATGCAGCGAGCTTGTCACGTCCCGCTGTCGGTTTACCTAACAGCCCACTGTCACTCGCGTCTGAACCGAGAAAATATATCTTTGTAGGTGTCTTCCCACTTTTTCTGGAGTTTTTCATCTTCCTCTTTCCATCCCTTCTTCTCTACACCTCAATTGCTCTTTCTCCAGCTGTCAGAAGCAAGATGTTGAGCAAAGTCCTTGCCGTTGCTGCTTTCGCGGCCTCCGTGGCTGCTCACGGTGACCACGAGCACCAGGAACCCATTGAGGGTCCCCACAAGAGCTTGTGGTACAACACTCTCCCCGGTGACGGTGGCACTCAGGTAAGCCCTCTAAGCTCTAATCGCGGTAGAAAGTATCAATTGACCACTTTTAGGCCGACTCTGTCTTCTCCGGCATCTCCACGTTTGGCAGAATCCAGTACTCCCCATGCCTGGCCACCGACGACGTCAAGTACGACATTGCCTTCATCGGTAAGTCCAGCACTCTCCCCAAGCTCCACAGCTCTGGAAGCCCCAGTTGATCATCCCAACACCCGCTAACACATCCCCCCAAAGGCGCCCCCTTCGACACCGGCACCTCTTACCGCCCCGGAGCCCGCTTCGGCCCCAGTGGCATCAGACAAGGTTCTCGCCGTCTTAACTTATAGTATGTTGTTCTCTGCAAGAAAGAGGCTTACCCTTTTCTGTTTTTGGGGGGATGCCAGGCTCACGCAAAGTCCGTTTCAGCGGTGGGTACAACGTGCCTCTGGATGCGAACCCGTTCAACAGCTGGGCTACGGTGATTGACTGCGGGGATATTCCTGTTACTTCGTAAGTCTTGCCTTCCTTAAAGTGCTATGATGAGGATAGCAAGGGAAAGGGAAAGGAGGAGGAGGGAGAGGGGTAGTGGAAGTAAAAGCAGGGGCTGACCAGAAGCAGTTACGACAACGCCTACGCCATCAAGCAGATCGAGGAGGGCCACAACAGCATCCTCTCCCGCGCACCCAAGACCGACGCCCATGCCAAGGGCCCCTCGAAGAAGGGCAAGACCCTGCCCCGAGTCATTACCCTCGGCGGCGACCACACCATCACCCTGCCCCTCCTCCGCAGCATCAACAGGGAGTACGGCCCCGTCAGCGTCATCCACTTCGACAGCCATCTGTAAGTGAAGCCCCCCTCCCCCACCCAAGCCTGCCTCAAACCCATCCATAACCTCCCTCCCCCCCACCAAAACATATCCATCCATCCATCATTCTTCAGTCCAGTTGTTGATGGGCAAATAGAGACACATGGCGTCCCAAAGTCTTCGGCGGCTCCCCCTCCAAACAAGCCTCCATCAACCACGGCACCTACTTCTACCACGCCGCCCAAGAGGGCCTCCTCGCAAACGACACAAACATCCACGCCGGCATCCGCACCACCCTCTCGGGGCCCTCGGATTATGAGAACGACGGGTACTGCGGGTTTGAGATTGTGGAGGCAAGGGAGATTGACACGATTGGGACGGCGGGGATTATCAAGAAGATTCGGGAGAGGGTGGGGACGAAGAATCCGGTTTACCTTTCTATCGACATCGATACTCTTGATCCTGCGTGTAAGTTGGCCGCTGTGTGTGGCAGAGGGGCCCGAGGATGGTAACTGACAAGCACAGTCGCACCCGCAACCGGCACCCCCGAGACAGGAGGTTGGTCCACCCGCGAACTCCGCACCATCATCCGCGGCTTGGAGGGCATCAACCTCATCGCCTGCGATCTTGTTGAGGTGGCGCCGGCGTACGATACCAATGCTGAGCATACCACCATGGCGGCGGCGGATACGCTGTATGAGGTCATGAGCTTGATGGTCAAGAAGGGGCCGTTGAGCAAGACTGTTGATGTTGATGAGGAGGAGGAGGAGGAGGAGGAGGTTAAGGAGATCAAGGGGAAGGAGGGGTATAAGAATGGGTTGAAGATGTGGTAGATGTTGTCTGACATGATGGCATCGCTTGGGTGTGAGGATAGAGAGCATGTAGAGTGGGGAGTTGATGATGCATCCGATGGATGATGAACGTGATGAAGAGATTTGGACAAGCTTGTAAATAGACGCCGCAAGGGCTCATGATAAATGTCTAACGATGGATTGAGCAAGACATGACTCCTCACGCTGTGCACATATACTTGACTTTTCCATCCCATCCCATCCGTCGATCAAACCATCAAGGTGCCCAACTTACAAAAACGCTAAACCAACTTCATCATTGAACACAATCGATATACAGTCACCACCCCTCACCTCCTCATATCTCACCTCCCTTCATTCCTCACTCTTCTTCTTCCCCTCCCCCTCCAACCGCCCAACCCTCTCCATCTCCCCCCTCACCATCCGCACCGTCTCCTCCATAACATCACTTCCCACCCTCCAAGTCCGCAACACAACCGGCGGCTTCTGCCTGCGCATAATCTCCTCCGCCCGCGCCCATCTCCTCCGCCACATCTCCTCTTTCTTGTTCAACCCCTGGCCGTCGCCGTTACCTGCACCGTTGTTCGTGCCGTTCGCTGCGAAAGAGGAGTTGTTGGAGGAGGTGGAGGACCAGGCGGAGGAGACGCGGTTGCTGGCGTACTGGGCTGCGGCGGCGGGGTAGGAGGATATTGCACGGCGTGGAGGTTGAGGAGGTGGGTTTTTGGCTGAGGCTTGGGATGGGGATTGGGCGGTGGGTGTTGATGGGGATGGAGTGGCGGAGCTCAAGTTGCGCGATGGCTGGGACGGCGCAGGAGAGGCGAGGTCGTTTTGGGGGGAGCCGTACCAGTAGTTGGAGGCTGCGGTGACGATGTTGGTCGAGGTGAGGCCGTTGCGTTGGCGCCAGGAGGAGTCGTTGCGGGAGGGTGGAGGTGGAGGAGCGGGCTTCTTTTGTATCTGTGATGACGAGGATGAAGGTGCGGGAGATGGAGGAAGTCGAACGTCTTGCGGTTGGGTTTGTTGCCTGCTTTGCGATGACAGTCTACGAGGTTTAGGTGGCGGCGGCGGTCTTTGGAACTGTCGCTCCTCCTCTGGTTCAGGGCTTCGAGAGATTGAGCTCCGTAGATTCGAAGGTTTCGTGGGTCTTGCTGGAGGTCCAGACTTTGTCAACGAACCTGTTGAGACCCGTCTCATGCCTGCGAGGTTCGTGTCACTATGCGAGCGAGCAATGACCGGAGAGCTAGTTGAGGTGGGTTCCTGCTCTTCACCAATGTCGATGAGCATGCCCATTGGTGGCTCCATGCGTCTTGACTCTGGCGCTGGAGGCTCCGATGGCCGTCGCTGTGGCAGTTTGGGCCTCATTTCAGGATGATCAGAGTGGTACGTGTGTAGCCCAGGGGCTGTGCTTCGACTAGCCAGCCCACCGTCAACCCGTCTTCGCTCTACATCTTCCATGTCTTTGAGCGACGCCGCGATGGCTGCCTCGAGCTCCGGATCATACTCTCCATTGCCATGGCCTGGAGAGGTGGACGTGTGATATGCCCTGCTTGGAGCGCTACCGTTTCTCCTACTACTTGACGTTTCTCCGGTCAATGAGCCCATGGACGAGTCGAAGAAGCCTTTCGGTATCGGTGTCGTGACATCCCTGATGAAGATACCAAGTACACGTCCTGGATTGTCGAGGACAAAATCGGTGTAGACCTCGAGGTCAGCTTCGCCGCTGTCACCAACAAGGATGAATCGCCGTTCCGGAAAGTCTCTGGATATCCGGTCAAGGGTAGACTTCTTCCTCTCCGCTACCGGTTCGAATATTCCCTGCATCATCCCGCTGTACTGCTTCAGATGGAAGGAGCCAGGCGGTAAACCTGCCATTGCGAAGAAGCTGGAGAGTACTGGGTAGAGCTGCCACGGGGAGTTGGAGACGTAGTGTATCTTGACACCCATCTCAGCGAGCTTGTTGTACCACTCCTTGACACCTTCGATGGTAAGGTCTCGCAGATCCCTAATGAAAGCATTGCGGAAGATTTCCCTTGCGCCACTTCCAATGGCTGAATGCTTAATAGTATCGTCGATGTCGCTAATCAAGCTGACTCCATGCGGCGCCGTAATGATGACTTCTTCGGTTGCTGACAGCTTGTCCGAAGCCAAAACCCTTACATGAGTCGGTACAAAGTCCAATGCTGCTCGCAGAGCGAACTGCCCAGATGCGTCCGTCATAGTAGTCTTCTGTCGTGACACCTTGTCATTGTAGAAGAATGCGCTGATGGGACTGTTGGCAAGCGGGTTGGCGAGGAATGGTTTGAGCCTGTCCATGAGATGGGCGTTCGCTGTGGTAAGCTCGTCGGCGCTCATGTTCGCAGGCTGATTCCACGATTCCCTCTTCCTAATACCCGGGATGGGACTGTCCAAGTCGCTGCGCATCGACGTGTTGGACTGCCTGTGTCGTAGGCTAGGATCAGAGTTGCTCGACATCTTGCGACCCGAGGAACTTTGGGTATCTTGCCTGTGCAAGCTACTGCTGTCACTGTCCTTTCTTGGCATCTCGCTGTAGTCACCACGACCAGCAGCATCTGCCTCCGCCTCTCCACGACGCACTATCGCCTCCGCTTCCTTCGACACGTAGTCTTCTTCTTGCTTTGTCGTCCGATTCTCCAATTTCTCACGTATGCTTGCATGCGGGCTGGTGTTCCGACTGTCTGTGGGACTAACCTGAGACGCTGGCCGCGGGTTCGCTGGAAGTCCTACAAGCTGCCGAGCAAGACCCACGAAGATTCTGTGTTTTCTTGTCATCTGTCCTCGGTGAGGCGTGTATATCCATCCTCGCACATCAACGTCCACCACAGCATTGTCATCTTCGTACTTGTCCCACTGCTGCTTCCAGTACTCCGCATCCCCAGAGCCAACCGTATCCCGGTAGTCTCTCCCAGTACCACCAACCTCCTGTATCGTCCCAGGTTCTGCCTTTGGCTTGGTTTTGACATGTTTCCTTGCATAGCTGGGGAACAATATCATCTCCTCCTCACCGCTCCTAACGATGGCTACATTGCTGAATGACTCCGCAGGCGACTCGGTGCCATCAGCTGCCCTTTCTCTCCTGGTATTCCATTGCTGCGTATACGACTCTTGATAGGACTGCCGTAGCTCGTTCGCCGCTTTCAGGTACCCTGCCAGCTTCTTACGCCTTGCGCCAGGCTCCCGCGCAAACTCCCCAGCTGAACTTCCCACTTCTCCGTAGCGACTCATCATCGATTTAGAAAGTCGTGTACCGACATTACCATGGTGTAGTTGGGTTCGTAATGGACTTCGGCGTCTCTGTTTGAGCTGCTCAACAATGGAGCGTATGCGCCGCTTCTTCGGTTTTAGTTGGCGCTGCACTAGGTATCGGTATATGCGAGATTGTGTTCTGTGTTTGAGGGAAGGAAGAGTCTCGTGTTGAAACTTGGATAGTTTTGTTCGGACGCGCTGGCTGGTGTTGGGAAAGAAATAGCGGAGGATGGAGGTGAGGTTGTAGGAGGATGTTGGCCTACGCCTTGTAGGTAGGGGAGCCAGTTTGATGCCCAGGGCACTGAGCACACTAGACAAGGACAGCAGGGAGCAGCACGCGAAAGGCACAATTGGGATGTGGTAAATTGTTGGCAGCGGCTTTACAACGGTTGTCGTGTGCTAATACACGCGACGTCATGTCCAGCATGGACAGCTCCCACACCGCCAGGCAGAATGGACCCTCTTGTCTTATCGGAGTCTCATTGAGCCACCCGTATACATACAGCTACTGTTAACACTGGACTGCTCTAGCAATCTAACGCAATCTAACGCACTCAAGTACTTGGCTTGTGAGAGTTCGCGCTCGGTCATTACGCAAAAGCGAAGGGGTTGCCTTGTCTCCTTGACTACGAAGCTCCCAAACGTTGGATTGCGGCTGTCGGAGTCTGCCGAGTGGAGTATCAAACTTTATACAACGGCAAATCTCCATAGATGGACCTGCTTTCTTCTACGCGATCAGATCTGAGCGATTACGGTTGAGTAGAGGTGTGACACTACATTCGGCTGTCGATTTGTATCCCTAGTCAAAAGCATTGCTAGAATCCTATCAGTCAACATGGAGGGCGTGGTAAGATTAGAATACAACAGCAGGGTGGAAGCTCTACGGGAGACTGAGTACCCAATGATGAAGGGTATGAAGCAAGCGTACAGAGGCATACTATAGTGGCTAACTACAATCTCAGATGTGACCTATCTGGACCATGCGGGCACCACGCTGTATGCGAAGTCGTTAATTGAACGCTTCAGTGCAGACATGCTCGGCAACCTTTATGGCAACCCTCACTCTGCCTCTGAGGCATCTCAGAACACAAGCCGCCGCATCGACGATGTGCGGTTGAAGCTCCTCCGGATGTTTGGTGCGGACCCGGAGGACTTTGACGTGGTCTTCGTAGCCAATGCCACAGCAGGTATCAAGCTAGTAACAGATGCCATGAGAGAGTCTGAAGGTGGTTTCTGGTATGGTTATCACCGTGATTCTCACACGAGTCTTGTTGGGGCAAGGGAAGTAGCAGCAGAGCACCGGTGCTTCGGCTCGGATGACGAGGTAGAGCTGTGGCTCTCGGAAATAACGAGTAGTGAATCCTCATGTGCCACATACACCTCGAGCGTCTTTGCTTATCCCGCGCAATCGAATATGAACGGTAGGAGGCTTCCCTTGAACTGGTGCTCTCGAGCTCGTGCGTCCGGTCAGGCCCAAGGGCAGGACATGTTCACACTGCTCGACGCCGCCGCATACGTCTCAACATCACCATTGGACTTTAGTGATGTTGAACATGCACCCGATTTTACGGTCCTGAGTCTGTACAAGATGTTCGGCTTTCCGGACCTGGGGGCGTTGATCGTTCGCAAGGAAGCTGGTGACATCTTCCGGCGCAGGAAATATTTCGGAGGCGGTACCGTTGACATGGTACTCTGTATGAAAGAGCAGTGGCACGCAAAGAAGTCTGGTAGTGTCCATGAGCAGCTTGAGGACGGAACGTTACCATTCCATAGTATCATCGCTCTGGATACAGCAATAGACGTTCACCGTGGCTTGTACAAGTCCCTCGCCGACATCTCTAACCACACTGCCTTCCTTGCACAAAAGCTCTACGATGGACTTGTGTCTCTACGGCATGGCAACGGAGCCTCAGTATGCCAGATGTACAAAGACCCGGCGAGTCGCTATGGGGATACGGCAAGCCAGGGACCTGTGGTCGCGTTCAACCTACGGAACAGTCACGGCGCTTGGGTCAGCATAACTGAAGTTGAGAAGACCGCTACAGTACAAAAGATCCAGCTACGCACCGGTGGACTCTGCAACCCAGGAGGTATCGCCGCAGCGTTGCAGTTGGCGCCGTGGGAGATGAAGCGTAACTTCTCCGCTGGTCAGCGCTGCGGCAATGAGAACGACATTATGGGCGGCAAGCCCACTGGCATGATCAGAGTGAGCTTAGGAGCAATGAGCACAATGAGGGATGTGAACTATTTCCTCGAGTTCGTCCGCGAGTTCTTCGTCCAAGAAGCCATTGCTGCCACACCAGCATCGACGGCAGATCAGACCAGGAGCAACACCTCCTTACAGGTCGAAAGTCTGACGGTCTATCCTATCAAGAGTTGTGGTGGATGGAGAGTGCCGTATGGCGTGCAGTGGGAGATCCGTGAAGAGGGGTTGGCATGGGACAGAGAATGGTGTCTCGTCCATCAAGGCACCGGCACCGCGCTGAGCCAGAAGCGCTACCCAAGGATGGCATTACTCCGGCCCAGCATTGACTTTGATAACGGTGTCCTACGCGTGAGAATGACAGGCTCAATCTCTCCAACGGTTACAGCGCAGGAGGTGACTGTTCCTCTGTCCTGGGATCCAAGATGTTTACTGGAGCCAGCTGGCACCGCCAACTCAAAGACAAGAGCCACCAACGTTTGCGGGGAGACAATATCTGCGCATGTATATGGCTCATCGGCTATTGCGGATTTCTTCACCAACGCGATCGGTGTGCCATGTCAACTGGCCCGCTTTCCGGCTAGTCATTCGCCTGGCTCGTCCTCACGGCATAGCAAAGCACATCTCCAACAACACCAACAGCGCCAAAGTACCAAGCAACTAGCCATACCAGGCGCGTTTCCCCAGCCTCGGAACCGAGCCTACAACGTGGAGGATGATGGCCCACGCCGCATCCTTCTGTCCAATGAGAGCCCAATCCTTACAATCACCCGCTCAAGCTTAAATCTACTCAACGAGCAGATCAAGCTAGCTGGCGGCAAAGCTTGCAGTGCATCCTCATTCCGGGCCAACATTGTCATCTCGACAGACCCTTCTCGTAGGCCGGGCCAAGAGGAGCCGTATGCTGAGGACCATTGGAGCTACATGCGCATCGGTGACCAACACTTTCAGATGCTGGGCGCTTGTAGGAGATGCCACATGGTATGCGTTGACCAGTCCACTGCGGAGAGGAACCCGGAGCCGTTTTCCACGCTTGCAAAGACGAGGAGGTATGACGGCAAGGTCTGGTTTGGCGTGCACACATGCCACTTGCCAACAGCCAAGATCCTCAATGGCGCTGACCTGGTGGCAGCGAATGAAAGAGCTGCACAGCATCCCACCATAACGGTCGGGGATCCAGTCACAGTGTACGAGGAGGAGGAGGAGGAGGAGGAGGATCTCTAGAAAGCGTTGCAATAACCAGCTCTCGGAAAGCTTCTTCATTATGATCATAGCTGTCTGATAGCAATTCTCGGTGCTTCCTACGCAGTCACTTTCAATTTGTTTGGTACCATCATTGGCTTTTGTGTTTGCTCTTTTGTAAAATATCACATGGGTCAGCCCTGGTGTTGGTGGAGCTTGATAAAGCACTCCGATTGCATGGATTGCCCAGTCCGGCCGGGTAACCCCTCACAAGGTCTCTTCAAGATTGGTCTTCGAGTCTACTGTTCTCTGTTACGATCTCTGTCCCGGCGCCTCGTAGCTATTTTCAGATGTTCAGATTCCGGGCGGTTTCCTTGCGTTGCAAGCACAGCATTGAGATAACGTATACATGACTCTGCAGTCAACGCATTTCATACACTAAGCGTGCCTGCCCTCCGGCACATGAGGAAGCTATGTAACCCCTACAGATGCATACTTGCTGCACTTATACCTGCACTAACAGTAGGATTCTACAGCCTGACCGCCTTCTTGAGCGCTTGAGACAGCATACAAGACAGTAACCAGGTTTAGAAGCTACTCAATGTCCCGGATTAGCAGAGAGTTTATACCGTACGAACTGGACGTTGCTGATGCTCATCTCACGACTTCGAATCACTGCTGCTGTACGACGTTGTATGGAAAGCCCCTCGAACAGAGCGAGCCGCTTGCTCGATGAGCCGCGCGCTGTTGGGTGCTTTGAAAGGGCCGCTGAATGGGTTATATACAAAAGAAAGAAAACGGCCAGCCCGGGTTTCCAAAAATAGATTTTCTAGAAAGCGCGCGGCGAGGGTTTATGTGCCAACCACTCACACCAATAGCAATGCTTATTACACAAGCGCGACTGATGCATGATGCACAAATTGAGGCATTCGAAGAGCCACGAGCGGGCTTTTGTGATACCTTGCCATTGGGATCTTCCAATGAACTGGGCGCATCTGGTCCATTGCGATGCAGTCATCGCCAGTCTGACCGGCAATACATATGGCAGCGTCAAGCCCAATCGGACGCAGATTGATCTTGACGATACGTTTCTTCTCTTTCAAAACTGGCTCTCTTGACGAGAACGAGCAAACTCATCAAGTCCTCCTGTCGGATTTGGCCCCTCTCCCATCACCTGTGTTAGCGTGCAAGAAGCTACATCTTAACTACAAGCAACTAGCCAGAGCATCACAGAGACCTGGCTTGCAGCAAGTTTCAGAAGTACCTGTCACCAACACCCGCTAACAAGATCATCGACGTGTCAAAGCCGCTAAGGTTAAGCTTCATCTCTGCCGGTCGCTGGTTGTCAACCACCAACGGAGCCAACAACAGCGCGTCTCCACGAGCCTCGTCCAGCAACCCCTTCCAAAAGACTCCCGGCCTTGTCGAGCGCAGAATCGGGGGTTTACGGCCCAATCAAGCACGGCTCTGATCCTTCCACAACGTCGAGAGACTGCAGGACGGTCGGACGAATCACCTTGTTACGTTTCAAGGCTGAAAGAACACTGTTCCGGCTGCAAGCCGTGGCTCGTTTCTGACTCGCTGCTGGCATCTGTGGTTCACCGGTCAGCGGAATCACACACGCTCGTGGTTCAGTCGCAGACGGAACCCTCTTCCCCAAACGTAGCGCGGCCGTGAACTCGGTTCCGTTTCACCTCCCACCAGACAGCCTACACACAATCAAACGGCCGGACGACCAATCAAAGGGGCAATCTCGAAAGCGCTCTGGCGGATTCTCAGGCCAACCAGCGTCGGAAGTTGTCCCAACTGGAGGGCAACCGAGCGGCGACCATCCTCGACTGGGAAAAGGCCAGGCGGCTCCTGGTCTCTCTTGCATCACTTTACGCGCCCGCCGTCCCAAAATAGGATTCCATCACCAACATCCCACAATATAATCCCTCTGAGCAGGCACAACAACCAACTTCTGCCCCGGTGCCTCTCTACCTGAGTCGCTCGTCTCTCTGTTGTCAACAAAGGATCCGGTATGTTGCTTTTACCTTGTTTCAAAGCTGCATGCGCCTACCGCTACACCTCTACCTCCATTTTTATCTCTTCCCACATCCGCCTTTTCTTGCTCTTCCTTTCATTCTCAGTCTCTTTCTGCCTTTTGGTCGCTTGCTAACACATCAGTGCCTGAAGATCTGGTCAGGTACATCGTTGCCAATCAGCCTTCCTGTGCCATCCCTCCCCTTGAACATTAAGTTGTTTCTTGGATCACTCGCTCTCGAACCATTACAATGGCGACCGCAACTGCAACCGCTGCTGCAGCACGACCACCGCCGATGAAGCCGCAACTTCCGGCGCTCAAGACTCCCATCTCTGCGACTTATCCTTCCGAGCTTCGTAGCCCGATGGTTCGTACTCCGACGACGTACATCAAGCAAGAGGAGGAGGCTTTCAAGACACCAATCACCCCACCTGCGGCCTACTTGGACTTTATCAAGTCGCTATCGCCAGTCTTGATGAGTCCGATGAGTGCTCAGAAGTTTACCTTTGGCTCCGACAGCAACGTATCAACACGGTCAAACAGCACGACTTCGAGCAACGACAGCAATTCGGAGAAGTCAAGCCCAACCGTTGCCGAAGCACCCAAGCCTGAAAGCCTGAAGCGCACCGCCAGCGAGAGCAGCACAACTACCATCTCCAGCACCAGCACTTCGACGTCGCATGTAGAGGAGTCTGGTGAACACAAAACCGAGACCACCGAGAGAACCGAGACTACGGAAGAACACACTACCACCACCAGCGAGAACCCGCAAGCAGTTGTACCAGCATCACAACCAAACACGGCCTCGTTCCCACTACCATCTCCATTCGTACGGCCAATGAGCGCACGAACACCACGGCGACTACACATTCCTCAATCGCCCTACTCCCCCAGGGTACAGTCGCCCCTCAGCGCACATAGCATCAGCTCTCCATACAGCCCAGCTGTCGGTAGCGCAATGTCCCCAGCCGACTGGGACCCGGAGAAGGCCAAGTTCATCCAGCCTGCCAGTGCCGGACTGACCAAGTCGGTCCATGTCAGACAAGTCGTTACGCGAACAATCACCTATTGCAAGACGCCAATCGATCCCGCGCCAAAGGGAAAGAGAAGGAAAGTCGAGTAGAGAAGCATCTCCCTACCCCTCTACTCTTTACTCCGACAAACGCTAGGACGTTGCTGAGCCTCCATCTCACCTCCGCAAGCCACCTGCTACTCCAGACCGCAAACATCCGGAGCAACTCGCACGTCCATGGCCCTCCCTTACCTCACCCCTCTCGCATATAGAGGCTCGTTACGACTAATGGCAGCATCATTTTCTCAATGGCTCACGACCGGGGAAAATTCGGCGTTCAATCTGGGGTTTTCATTTGTCGCATTCCAAATCTAAACTTTGCGAAAAAGCCAATCTACAACAACTCTAGCGGATTCTGGCTTTTCGTCTCCGCGATAATGTTCATGTTGGCGCGCGGCAAAGAAGGTTTGCCTTTCGGTCGCACAGTACCCTCGCCGCAACCTAGATGTTCTTTTTCGAAGTCTTTTCCTTCTGTTTGCTTGTTTGGATTGGCCACGGCGTTGCGGCACGGTTTGCGTTTCGCATACTTGAGCGTCTGTATGGAGACGAAGCTTCGTTTGTTGTCCTTTGGACGCGCCGTGTATCCCGATGGACTCGGGCCGAACACGGGCTAGGTGGAGGGGCAGTGTGTTGTGCGACGGCTCATGATGGGCGACAGCGAAGGGCAAGCAGGGACCCGACTGTTGTGCGACGGGTTTGCGCAGCTGATGGTGGAGACCATCTGATGATGATCTGGAGGCTATGGAGATAACCAATATTACCTATCACACTTCACACTTTGCGCTACGTATGCTTTGCTCTCCACACATGACTTTCTTGACCGGAAGACCGACCGTCCCGTCCTGCCCGTCCATCCTCACCAGACAAAACCTTCACCTCTACCCACAGCAGACAGAAATCCCAGCAAAGAGGAACCTCCTCCCCAATCCCGCCATCCCACCGGGTCCATCACACGCCGTCCCTTTCCCATCACTCAATCCCCAGTCCGGCCCCAACTCCTCCCTCTGAGACCCACCCAATCCCCATCCTCCAGCGCACCTGACCCTCACCCGCCGCGACTCATCCCCCTCCCCAGCACGAGTCACGCACCCCAGCGCACCCTTCCCCACCCGGCCCTTCCTCCTCCTCTGCTTGGTTTGCACTTGAGATGGTGATTGGACAGGCTGGAGGGAAGGGCTAGTAAGGGAACGATGACAAGCACAATCCCTGGCCGGTGGGTTGGTATCGAATCAGAGGGGTGGTGCGGTGATTATGCGTGGGAAGGGGGTAAGCGCTGGCGCTAAGTGGAGAGAGGAGAGGGGAGGGAGGGTGTGGCCAATGAGGGGTGGAGAGAGGGTTGTGGGGAGGAAAACAGTGAGAGCCTGGTATCTAAGGCATGAGGGCGGGCTGCTAAGGTGTCGATGTACTTGCATTCTCACGCTGTGCGATTCGGAGTTTTGAGGTGTTACTATTGCCTTGAAGGTCAGTCTGTCCCGGATTGCGGTATGCTCTCGTATCTGGATTCTGTCAAATACCACATCAAGCGGCAAATTCCAACTCACAGTAGAAATGTAATGCTCATACACCACTTCAAGAAGATCTCGATTTGCAGAAGTAATGCCCTGGACAATGTATTTCTTTTACCACAAAACCAATTCTTTCGTCGTTTCATTTGATCGTAAGACCTCTCATAGAGCTCAATTTCCTATCACCCTGTGCTTTGCGTTGAAAGTACAATGCCAATGAAGAGCTGCCACGACACTCACAAGGCTGGAGTCTGCCTTAAGCATGCCAGTTACGATGCGTGACATCCCATACGTGCAGGAGATGGCGTTGCTCTCCATACTATTTGGGCGTCGCTGTGACACCTACAATCAAGGAAACAACAGTTGCCCCGTTTGTTTCTGTCAATACGCATGGTGGGGAGCGGATCGAGGTCACTTCTGATGCTTTCCTTGTTCTGAGATGCGGCACTGTGTCGTAGAGGAGAGGTTAGGAGCTCGCCACGAAGCCTAAGGGAGAGGCTGTAGCCATCACTGGGTCTGATGTCGGAGCTTCAGCCTGGTCCTTCCATAACAATTCTCATATTAACGCACAGTGACGCAGCCCTTGACTGACGGACCATTGCAGGAACTTCTGGTACTGAAGTGCGGTTTGGCTGTTGTTTTCGTCTACACATACCATCTAACTAGCTGCAACTACAAGCCCATGCATCACAACCGCCTAATACAAAACCTCGTCATCTGACTCCCCTCTGGATGCCACGCCCCCTTCGACTCCTTAGCCTGCCTCCCATTCTCGATAGCACCCACAAACTCAAATTCGACCTCCCACTCCGACCCCGTCTCCTCCCCAATATGCTCCCACATCTTCTTAGTAGATTCCTCATTATGCCTATACGCCCTCTTCCCCGGGCTCGCCCTCTCCATCTCCCCCGCCACCAAATTCCCCACCTGTCTCCCAAGAATTAAACTCCCCTTCACTGGCCTGAGCATCTTGACAAACCGCTTGCCGACGGTGATCTGGTCCTCCCAGCTGAAGAGGTGGAAGAAGGACGCTGCGTGGATGATGTCGATCTGCCCGTCTAGCTCGGCTAGGGCGGAGGGGTTGAAGATGTCTGCTTCGGAGAAGTGCGCTTCGAAGCTGTCCTTATCCCGGAAGAGGTCGTAGCCTAGGTCTAGGAACTCAAGTTTGAGGTCTGCGCCGTAGAGATTCTCCGATGGTGCGCCCTCGGCGGCCTGACACGTGATCAGCTTGGGGAAGTCGGGGAGGTGGTGAGGGTAAGGGGGCGAACCAGTCTACGCAGATCCTGCCCGACGAAACAGCCCATGTCCAGTAACTTTTGACCGTCTTTGAGGCGCTGGACGATTTCGGGAAAGGCGGGTTGCCGGCCGATGCTCATGTCTAGGAAGCGGTATTGGCCGATGCATGGGTAGGGGTGGATTTGCCAAGCCCGCTCTCTCTGTGACTGGGTTTAGCATTGCTCTGCTGTGGGAACTTGAAGACTTACGATTTGTTTGACGTGAGAGAGGACTTGGTCGGCTGGTATGCTGCTGTAGGTTTCGAGGAGTTGGCGCGTGGTGTCTGAGATGTCGGGGTCTTCGTGCGAGTACCAGGGGACGTCTTTGCTGCTGGTTTCGCCGGGTGTGTGCTGGTAGATTTGTGACATTGTTTCTGGAGTCTAATGCTATGTTTGTGCTTCAGAGTGGACTTGTGCTTGACCTCGATTCTCCATGTCTTGTACGAGATGCAACGAGGGGCTTCAGCTGATGACGTTGCCTACACCCACCTTCTCGGCAGATGTTCCGAGCTGATAGCTTTGGTGGCAACATCTCCTTACTACTGATGCTTGGCAGGTGGTGAGATGTTTCTCAAGATATCAAACCATGATGATGATACCTGGAGGCGACAAAACCTGCATGTGCGCGCTTGCATATTTACTATTGTTAGTTAGTAAATTCAAGCAAAGCAAGGCTCTGTGGGCTGCCTATCATCAGGATGGTTCTCTTCTGCACGTTTGGCTTCATGATTACTTCCAATACGTCAATTAGCTAGCACAAGGATTCAATGTAGTTCGGGTGAGGAGGAGTGATTGTAGAAGCAGTCTTCAGGTTTGTGATGTGAAGAGTGAAACTGGCGTAGCCCTTCCGGGTACGTTACTATCATACCAACAGTATGCCTAGAATGCTCACTCTGTTTGTGGAGTTGGTCAATCAGCAGCTTATACTGAGGAGTGAAAAGGTACAGTTTGACAAATGAGAGCAACAAAGGCGAGTTGGCATTCATGAGGATCATACTAGACCGCTCTCACGGCAGCCATGTTTGCAGCAAACCGCAAGAGCACGATAAGACTGGCTTCCTCGCCTTGAGTTCATCTTCCGAGTGTTGAATCTCGTTAGACAGTCTCCAACTCGTACAATGTCTTCACCAGCTGACAGTTGGGACGACAACACCCCCGCTAGTGGACAGAGGGATACACGCGATGTTGATGATCCAAGTGACCGCCCTTACGAAGGCAGGGAGGGATCGGGAGACGGGCATTGGAATAGCCAGATCGCCATCCGCAGTAGCCAGGCTTCCTTTCGCAGTGGACAGCACGATCCAAGATCTTCGGGGAGCAGCCATGGTCGGGGCCGCAGTCGAGGTCGTGGTGGCGGCTTCAACCAGGGTGGCCGTCGCGATGCAAGTCTGAATCCACCTTTTGGCAACCCGCAGGGCACACAAGAGAGCAACAGCCCGGCTTCGCTTTACGGGAACAACCAAGGCGCTCCGCCCGAGATTTCTCCCGTTCCCTACTACCAGAGAATTGCAACAAGCGCTAGTCTCAGGGAGCAGGTCCTAGGTGAGTGATCCTCAGCCCCAACACAGTTCGGCAACTAGCTCACAATCTTCCAAAGCAAATGCCCGCATCCTCTACCAGATCGGCAACCCCGACATCATTGTTACGCTGGATCCACGGTACGGACGACAGTCAGCGATCACGAAGTTTCTGGCGATTCTGGTCAACAAAGACAAGGACTTGGATGATTGTGGAATCATTGCGGCAAACGTCGAGTACAGCATGGCACCGGGCAAGTTGCCGGTCACGTTGTTCCACTTGGACTATGCATATCATGACCTGCTCAAGACCATGGCGAATACTGCGGCGTCTAAGGTAGAGAACTTGATACTGAAAAATGGTTTCTGAGAGGTTGAGCTTACAGCCAGAGGATACGCGTAGGGACTACCTGGGTCGAACTTGCTCACCGTAGAATATTTCCTGCTTGATAATGTTGGAAAATGAATTGAGATAACGCAGCCTACCTTGACCCTTCCGTTCCTAGGCGAACACAACCGTCTCATAAACGTTGTCTGTCATCTGTGAGGTAAACTTAGCAATATTTTTCAATGAAACGATTGATTCTCAAACGTCTCTTGGATTAGGACCTGAACGTCAAACGCGAAGCGTTTCCGAAAATTTCCTTGGTGCCTGTGGTGCCAGTCTTGCGGATTTCTCCGATCACGTGATCAGGCACGACCTCGAGTCAGTCCATCCAGCCCATCACTAACAGTGGTCTACTACAGTCTAGACTACAAAATCATCCTGAATCCCAGACAACAACAGCAGTACCCTCAGCCCACTCATCAGACTCATGATGGATCAGAACTCTGGGTCAGCGACAAGTCATCTGAGATGCGGCTGGCGTAGGCGGCATTTCTGTCCCAGCGGGACGGGAAGCTCGATGGCCATGGGGCCGGTCGCCGCTCAGCCTTGTTGAAATTGACATCCTCCGCCGTAAGTAAGTCTACTTACAATAGTCTACAGAGCTCCCCGAGTTGATTCTGCGTTGGGTAGGCGTATCTGACTCTGCCGCGGACCGAGACTGCTGCATTGGAGCTAGTGGCGAAGAAGACCATTTTGTCTTCGGTAGTTCTGGAGATGTTGAGGTCTTCGGGCTCGGAATTTGGGGCTGGAGGAAGGAAAGAGACGGAGAACTAAATGATGATTTGGGAGTCATCCCTTGGGGAGGAGGGTGGAGGCTTCTCTTCGCCGATGAACGCCCGTACATGCTTGATGTGCGCGTTGAGCTGCAGCTGTTTCTCCAAGACGGACTCGTACTGGGTGCAGACGGCATTCTGCATTTCCTCGATGTAATTCCAAGACTTTGTCCGGCTGCCGGTAAGCTTTATCAGCTGGTTCGATGCCTTGCGCTTCCCTGGGCTAGGCCCCGCTGGCGGCCAAAGTCCTTCTTCCTTCATTGTCCTCCCAGCCCTCATCTGCTGCACCAGCAACAACTCTTGCTTCTCCCTTTCGCCAGCCGCTGCGATCGCGACGCTCAGCTTCCCAGCATCTACCGGCGTCTTCTTGCCCTTCTTGACGTCATTGCAGGCTTTCTTCAACTCTTCCGTCCTTACCCAGCTCCCACAGTTGTCAGGGTCGTCGGTTATATCAAACCAGAGGTCTCGTAGTGCTACTATCATGGCGCGGATGGCCGACTCATCCTCCGCCCACTCCCCAGGAATCACGACTGGGAGGTCTATGAGATCTTCGAAGATCACTTTGGCGATTTTCCCGTAGTTGGCTGTCTTCATGAACTCGAGGAGTTCATTGTGGAATTCTCCATTGCGAGCTGAGTACTGGAAGATACACGCGCATGCGTCCTGGACAGAGAGGCCGATCTTTTCCGCTGCTGTTGTGACGGCCATGTGGTAAGGATATGCGCTGAGAGGCTTTCGGAGGTAAACTTTGGTGTTGTATCCGTCTTGCCGTTCTTGTTGAAGTTTCTTCTCAATGTCTGTCCACTGCAAAGGCTGCAGCAACCTCCAACCGTCCGTTTCCTGAGCCCTGGCGATTGCCTTGACCCGCTCCAAGCCCTTTCGGAACCAATCTCCATATCTAGCGAGGTACTTCAACCTGCGCACCTGAAGCAGCTCTTGCTCGAGGGCCTCAGGGTCGACTGCCGCAAACCCGGTTTCCTTCTCCCATGCTCGGTCTGACAACTTCTTCTCGTAGCTCCGTATCTCGTTCAAGCAGTTTTGCCGGGCAGCGATATCCAAGTCCTTGTCGTCCATATGCTCAAGATAATCATTACATGCCTCGACATAGAGACATAATTGTTTTTCAGTTATCGGGGATGGCTTCCGGTTGCCTCGAAGCTTGTCCACAGCGATATTCCTGCCCGTCTCCAGCCTTGCCCTGCTATACCCAGCTGGGATGGACTCCGGAGCAGGGATTTCCCCACCGCGACGCGATTTCGCGATGCTCAGCATTGACGGCTCACCCGCTGGAGAGTTTAGCATAGTGGAAAGTGTGAGATGTAGTATGAGCTCGGCTTTGTCTGATATCGCTGTACAAGGAGGAAATCGTCGCTGGTAGTGTTCTTCTTTGTTCGCCCTTTTATACTGATGTCCCACATGAATTCACACTTCGCGACAAGAATTGATTCTAGGAAAAGTGCGCCGACTTGAGGGACTTTCACATGGCAAAGCGGTTTCGGCGCGCCGTTATAGTAGGGTACCAGACTTCTACTGAAAGCCAATGCGTAGTGAGCCAGCACGTGCAACGCCGGCAGGAGCGATCACAGTATAGCGGAACAACAAACGATTACCCAGGTAAGGTAGGGACTTAGCACGAGTCGCAAGTGAGCCGCATATGAGCTGCATGTGAGCAGACTTGCGCAACGCGTACGTACGAGCGATGCTGTTGAAGCGGTTCTACATAGCATAGAAGATTGCTCTACCCCTGATCTTACAGAATAACTCGCAGCGCCGATCACAACCTTAACACCCTAGCAATGGAAGCACTATAACTGCAACCTGACTCTTACATTCCATGGCTAGGTGCGTCTCTGGAGTCACATTATTCAGCTTCGCGCCCGGCCATCCCCAACCAAATTCGAGCGCTATCCCAAATATCCCATCTTCTCTGAAACCTACACAGTATCCAGCTTCTCACATTCCACACGTACAGTCCTGACTTCATATCATTCATATACGAAGAACCATCCGTATCCTCTCCCTTATACGCTTCAGCCTCGACCGCTTCGAAGCCCTCATTGCCATCGTAGCAGTCGAAAAGCGCACTATATCCTCCTTCGCCTGAGGGTTCTGGAACAATTCAAAAAGCTGTCACTCGGGTCGTTTACCGTATCGACCAAGTCTGTTACCGGTGATTCTTCTCCTGCGGTGACCGTGAGATTCTCAGCGCTAGCTGTGGGTTCCTGTACAGTGGGCGATAGCTCGTTCTCGGTGATCGGAACGCTTTTATCTGCTGCTGGGGATACATCATGCCAAGGGTTATCGGTTACCTCGGTGTCCAATGCAATGTTGTCATCGTTTACCCAGTAGCTGGGCACTGAACGAGTCCCATGGGTTGACCTTTAGGAAGGCGTCGAAGAAGGACAGGTCAAGCAGGGGAAGGGGCGGATCAGCGGATGCTTCTGTAGATACTGGAGAGTCGTTCTTGGGAATACTCATAGGGAGGGAGCTGGGCGTCGTTTCCTTGGCCTGTTGCAGAGCTGAAGCAACACGCCTCTTACGTTTCCGGGTCTTTACCTTCTCCGCCAGGAACAGCGCCTGTGTGTCTGTAGTCATGAAGCCGTCTCCCGGCTCTGAGAGTCGATTTGCTCCTGTTCCAGGAAAAGTCTGATCCGTCAAGGTTGTCCACTTCACAGGCGCCAACGTGTCCACATCTTCCTCAGGACCCGTACCCAGTATTCTAGCAGTATGATAGCACTTCCTCGCAAGCCGCTCCGCCATGATCCTACTCGCAACAGAACCTCTCGGAACCCAATGAAACTCGATCTTCATGTTGAAACTCTCCAAGTCCCATGTCAGGCGAGCAAGATCATTTAGCAACGACTTCAAGGTCGGCGATTCCCAGTTGTTGACCGATGCGGCACGGCGGTTCCGGATCCATTTAAGAGCGGTTTGAGAATCCGAGAAGACCTTGATGACGACGTCCTGCTCGTTCCGTGCCGATGTGCTGAGGAGGTCCCTTGCTTGACACAACGCTTCTTTGATGGCCCACAGCTTGCTTTCGTTTATGTCTCGTGCATTTTCGGACGTGAAGCCCACTTCTTGCCAAATCCCATCGGTCTCGTGGATCTTATAAACTGCAGCTGCACCTGTTGGGTGGGGACGTTGACCGTTCGGGCCGGAAGCATCTGTCCAGAAGACCAGTTGACGCGAGGTAGGGGTCGTTGAGATGTCGTCCTCGACGGAGAAGGCATACTGGACGGCGGCCTTCCTTCTACGGATGAAGACTTCTCCGGAAGGCAGTAGAGACTTGTAATCGGTTTCATCAGGAATGGCTATATTGGTCTGCCTTAATGTGTCCACTACGGTCAAGTGATCGTTTGGAACGCCGTCAATATGCACTGAAATCGAGGTGACTCGTTTCTCTATAGTCTCTGTAGTCTCCTTGCTCGTCGAACGTGTTGCATTGCTGGTGATTTGCATATCTTCCGGACAAGCTGACGATGTTGGAGGTTGCTCGTTAGTCGGCAGCGGCTCGTTGACGAGCAGAGCTTCTACCGGTATAGAAGACAACACCCCAACCCCGAGCCCCATTACGTCTGCTTCCAGCAACGGATCGATAACAGAAGCACCCTGATTACAGAGTGAAGCAAGCCTATCCCTAATCTCCCGCGACCTCTTTGCTTGCAGCACTCGCAAATCCCGCAACATCCGCGGCTCATCCAACACGAGCCGATGCAACTTGGCGTGCTTATCAGCCAATATATTGCCTATAGCACCATTCCTCTTGACCCAGTGGAACTCCACCTCAATGTTGAGGTCCTGCAGCTTATAAGACAGAACTACGACGCTGCTCAAAGTAGCGAAGAGCCGACTCTTCCTCGGGTCGACGGAACAGTCTCTGATGATCCGAAGCGCCCTCTGAGAATCGGTGAAGACCCTAATGACTGATGGCCTATTCGACTCTGGTCTCTCCTCCACTTCCACAACGGCTTGCCGCAAGGCTTGCTCAACGCCCATGAGCTCGGCTTCATCTATGTCGCCAGCGGTGTCCAGTCCAAAGCCTAGCTTTTGCCAGACCGTGTCACCGTGGTGCTTCTTATAGACGACGGCAGCTGTGAAGCGTGAAGTGGGACTGTTTAGAGCGCCGGATGCGTCGGTCCAGAAGACTAGCTGGTGGAACTTCTTGCTTCCTGTGTAGATGGACCGTGCATAAGCTCTTGATTGAACGTTACACTGTAGGTAGACTCGCCCGCACGGGGTGGAGTAGGAGAAAGCGTTGTCCCAATTGTCGTTTGATGCTGGCTTTGTGACGGTGAACTTAGGAACTGGCTTATAAGGCCCGCCAAAAACGTGCATCGCTGGAAACTCTTGCTTTTCGAAACTCTGCGGAAACGCGGGTGGTGACAGGGGATAGAGCACTGCCGGTGGAGAAGCCGCGGTATCTCCTATAGGAAAGGCCACTATGGATCGAGCCGCAGAAAAGTCTGCCTCAGAAACCTCAGAAGCTCTGCTCTGATAAAGGCCAGGCTCTGCGAAATCCGACTCAGAAGCGTCAGAAGATATATCCTCAAAAGCTGCTACATCTCCGAACTGCTCAGACAACGGGTCGTCATCACTCATCTCCATCCCCGGAGTCCACCATTCCGTCTCCGAAAGCTCGACAGGCAACTGGACGCCACTGCCGAAGTTCAACCTGCTCAACGGATCAAACAAAGCCTGTACTTTTGCCATAAGAGCATCACTACCAATGTGACCTGTAACCGGAGCTAAAAGCGTCGGAACTCCGGTCAACGCTTGTTCCCGCTCATAGCGTCGAAAGAGGCGCTCTTCTGCAGCTTGAAACTCGACTTGAGCAGCAGCAAAGCGCCTGAAATAGCGCTGCGTAAACTCCTCCATGCTGTTGAAGGGTGGGAGATAAGAGAAAGTACTTAGAGAGAACGACATGAGACAGTTTCAGGTTCTCCAAGGTTGATATTTCGTGGTGCCATGGCGGAGCATGAACTAGGAAAGAGCTTCTGACATACAGGCATCAACGAAAGGCGTACCTATCTCCAGACTCACTTGCAGTTTGAAATTGGTTGCAAACCACAATAGACAGGTGCTTATGTTTGGTACCAACACGGTGGAACCGGAGTTGGCAACCCTGGGTCGTGCCGTGGACCCCAGCGCATTCCCAGTATCATAGTGCAGACGCAGTCCATTGGAAGCGGGTATACCGTTACTGTCTTGCGTTATTTGATGATGGGATTAACACTAGAAAGAGCGGAAAGTCACTTGCTAAGGAGAGGTTTTAGCTGGTTGTGGTGCAGAAAAGGAGGAAGCTGCGGAGTAACTTCGGTCACCATTCGCAACGTGACCGCAGTAGAAGTAGCGCCAACGAGGCACATTTGCTTTATAAGTTGTATTACATAGATTAGACCTTGCACCATAAGCAGTAAATTATAGTATAGTACATTGCATCAATACAATTCCAGTTCTAAATATCCCACTATTCACCTTCCAAATTATTGTACTTGGTAGTGGCTTAAAAAGATCTACAGTTGTGTCTGGCTATATAACTATATAGAATCTTAATATATTTAATATATATACTAAGAGAATAAGTGTTTCTAAAATTACTAGTAAAATACTAATAAAACTAGAATGAAACGTTAGTTCCTTATGACTCAGCCTGGTCAAGACATCCTTTAGCCGTGCACGCGTTCATCCTGCGACAGCAGGACAAGGAGGACGAGGCTTAAGGGGCGTACAAGAAACGGGGATTTTTTGCGAGTTTTGATTGGGTGCAAAAGGCGCTTTTCCTCCGCCGCCTGAAGCGCAAACCCCCTGACCGTCACAATTTTTGTCGATCGCAAAAGACTCGTAATCGATTAACAGTGAGTTCTGGGTGCTATGAATAGATTATAGATCAGGGATTTCCCTTAGGAGGTGGCGCCGTCGGCCTGGAAACAGCCAAGACTGGTTCAATCATCATCGCGGGGTAAACACTTCAAAATATCATTATATCACTCTTCCTGAGCATCTCAAGCACCATTTTGCTCTTCTTTCAGAGTTGCTCTCTCTATACGATGGTGCTGCCCCGTTGGGAACGCGCATTCGAGTCAGAGCTGTCTTCCAAGCAAAGGGGCAAATATGTCAATAGCCCGTCCACACAATCGAAGCGAGAGGCAGTACACCACCTTCGACTGAGACAGCAGTAACTCGAATGGAGACTGGTCGCCCTCCCGCACCTTAGTAATGATTTATTGTTCTCATGCAATTTTGCTGCACACCAGTTCCCGATCCTGCAAAGAGGATCATCTATTCGGAACAGCCAGCAGCTCCCCGCTTGAGCGCGCTCATGGCATAGCAGTGGCATTCTTGGCTGCGCACTAGCATTTGAGAGGAGGAAAGAGGTTTGGTCTTGATGATATAGAGAGCTTCTTTGCCCACAACTACCTAGATTCTGACAGGTTTGTTTGACTTGTTCGTAGCCGGAGTGAGACAACCGCCGGATGTCGCAATGTGGAAGACCGTTTCGTGCGACGGCTTCTGTGGTCAGCAACTGTAACATGACATCCATGTGGGAAGCACAGTTGATACGCCCAGGCAGTGCCCAGGCACGCTGGAGCTGCTCTGCCTGCCTGATGCCTCATGGTCTGGAATAATGAGAAGACTTCTCCATCGTCATTGATGTAAAAATCATACACAGCGCATTGGGAGACTCGGCTACACTCAGCCGCCTGTAACTCAAACGACGCACAAAAGGACGATGAAGTTGCTGCGCCTACAAGGATCCACACTATCCGACAATGAACTTCTTGAAGCCTAGATGTACGAAAGCGCCTCTCTGGTGAGGTAAACGGTGCAATAGTACAACGTAATATGCCCTTTTCGGCAGCTGACCGGACCAGCAACCCGGCAAGACGTATTGAGTAAATACGATGAGACTATTAGAAATGGATGAAGCGACGTTTGTAAAGGTGCAGCAAACCTCGGTCAGGCCATCAAGAAGCCAGAAGGGGAGCGAGCTCTTGGCCTGTCTGGTCCATTACCCCATATTCTGTGTCGTCTCTTGGGATGCCAATATACATTGCTTAGGCGGTGAGGCACGCGAATGGACAGGAAGATTTGGTGCCTCTAAGGTACATGTGGTGGATGCAGTGGACGAGGTGGTGGTGGAGGGAGCTCCAACAGCGACTGACTCTGCCACTGCCCCTGGCCACTACCACTCGGATCGGCGGCTATCTGCTGGTCCCTGGCCGTAAAAAAAAATAACCATCTGCTCAGGAGCTGTCAGACGCTACTCCTCACTTTTCTTGCAACCTCAGTTTCTCGCTCTTGTACTTGGATATCTTGCCCACTGTCGTTCCTGGACACCAGAGCCGTTCTCGCCCGCCCATTTGTGCCGCACAGCCTCCGCTTTCGCAGCCCTGCGACCGCACTATCTCAAGCCACCAATAATACCTGGTACGTTATGCATCTGTCTACCAAAAGAGGCGCTCCTTAGGTCCGAATGACCGTTCTAGCTCTCGGCTTCAATATGATGCAATATCCTAACTTGACAACTTTGACAGAAGCATGCGCTGAGCTCACTGCCTGGCACCATAACCCTCGTTCACAAATCGAGACGGCTCGCCGAACCCTTGGCACCTCCACATTCCTCCCAGCATCTCCGCCTGTTAGTACTTAAGAAACCTGCGCCCGAGCATCCCTAGCACCGACTCGACCGACCAGCAACAGAACCTTCCACAACAGTCCGAATCAAACGGGACAGAGTCCCCAGGAATAGAGGATGGCAAGCCCAGCATCACTGCCTCCACGGACGTCTTCGAGGACAACTCCTACACTCAGACAAGTCACGAATGACTTGGCCGACGTGACACTCGAGTCTGGCTCCAGTAGGAGCGGAAGGGTAGATTCGGCCGCCAATTCGACTGCTTCACCACGGAAACCTCTCCCCATGTCGAACACCTCGCCCAAGGGTGCCCTCACTCCGGAGGATCGCGGCAAGGAAAACCCAAGACTACAATCGAGTCCGTTACGACAGTCGCCCAGCATACTCGACGTCAATGGAAACGACGTGAGCGAAGACATATACCACAGGAGCTTGTCAACGGAGCCGGTACGGCAATCATCACCCCTCAGGCAGACGCAAGTTCGTAACGTCTCTGGCCCGCGCTACACCCAAGGTCAGGCCGCGGAATTTGCAAGAGCAAGCACCGATTTCACCGAGCAGGAGCGCGCGGATGGACAAGACTACTACGACGAGGACGACTATGAGCAGCCGGAACCGTCGCCTGAACCTGTCGCGCAGTTGCAGTACTTCCATCAGACTGTTGAGGCGCCTGAGCAGGCACGTCGGGGGAGGGCTCACAGACCGTCAAGAAGTCAAGGACAGTCGCTAAGCTCGGATGGACAAAGTTCGCAATACCTACGACCGCACACGAGCAATGGCCCGGGTACAACCTTACAACGACCGTCTTCAGCTTACACTCTGGGTTCTGAGCTACGTGGTAGGACACACTCGCCCCACCTTTCAGTCGGAGATATACCCTCGCCTGGTGGCTCACCAGTCGCTCATGGAAGGTCATTGTCAGCTATGCGGAGGTCGCCAGATGCGAGACCAGTATCGTACGTTGACTTGCTCAACGTCCCCTATTCACAGCAAGTAGCGCCTGCGCCGCAACTGGAGAACTCAATGCTCAGGCATGTCGTGGGTAACAACGCGTCGCTACTCGACTCCATGAAGACACTGGAGATGTATCGAGCCAACGTGAAGAAGACAAAAGATCCCGCCATCCAGTACGAATTTGCCATCTTCATGGTCAACACAGCTCAAGAGCACCGAGTTCAAAACATGATGGGAGAGGATGGCCGGCCCTTCTCGCCGCCTACTTACGACAAGAACGAAAAGACGCGCCAGGAGCTACTCAGGGAAGCAAAGCAAATTCTCCAAGGTCTGGCAGACCGGAGTTACCCCTTCGCACAGTACTACCTAGCGGACGGCTACTCCTCCGGCCTGTGGAACAAAGGCAAGCCAGACGAAGACCGTGCCTTCCCCCTCTTCGTCGCAGCCAGCAAACACGGCCACGCCGAAGCCGCCTACCGCACCGGTCTATGCTACGAATTCGGCTGGGGCTGCCGCAAAGACTACGCCAAAGCCGCGCAATTCTACCGCGCCTCCGCCTCCAAGAACCACCCCGGCGCAGCCACCCGCCTCGGCAAGGCCTGCCTGACCGGCGAGTTGGGCCTGGGTGTGCGCTACAGGGAGGGCATCAAGTGGCTCAAGCGCGCCGCCGAATCCGCAGACTTCCAGTACAACTCCGCCCCCTTCGAGCTGGGCCTGCTGCACGTGACGGGCTACGGCGACGACATCTTCAAGGACGAAGCCTACGCCGCGCAGCTCTTCACCCAGTCTGCTGATCTGGGCCACCCGGAGGCGAACCTGCGCATGGGCGAGGCGTATGAGCACGGGTTGCTGAGCTGTCCGAGGGATCCGGCGCTGAGCGTGCATTTCTACAACGGCGCGGCGCAGGCGGGCGTTCCCGAAGCGATGATGGCGCTGTGTGCGTGGTATATGGTTGGTGCGGAGCCGGTGCTCGACAAGGACGAGAACGAGGCGTACGAGTGGGCGAAGCGGGCGGCGGAGTGTGGTGAGTCTTTTCCTCCTTGCCCTTTTCCTTTACCCTTTTCCCCTTCCTTCAACCCCTTTCTTCCGAAGCCCCATATTGAGAGGCATACTGACACCAAGCGAAAAGGCCTCCCAAAGGCAGAATACGCAATGGGCTACTTCACCGAAATGGGCATAGGATGCCGCCGCGACCCCCTAGAAGCGAACGTCTGGTACGTCCGCGCGGCGGACAAAGGCGAAGAGAGGGCGAAGCACCGCCTTGCTATTATTCGGGCGGCGGCGAGCGGGGAGAGTGAGGCTAGTATTGTGGGGGGGAGGAAGGGGAAGAAGAACGGGAACGGGGTGGTTGGGGGTGGAGGGGTGAGTCCGGATAAGGAGAAGGAGTGTGTTGTTATGTAGTTTTCATCCCTTTTGGGTTTGTGGAGTTTGGTTTCGTGGTGTTTTCGCATCGGCATTGGCATTGGGGGAAAGGCAACGGAAATGGAAACGGCAATGGGTGGGCGGGTTATCGATATTCTTGAGTACGACTTGTAATGTCCGGCGAGGTTTTGGAGGGTTTGTTGTGGATTTTATGGCGCGTTTTGGCGCTTGGTGTCTGCCTTAAAAGATGGGCAGGGTTTCTTGGCATTGCATGAAGTACCTAATATACGGCGACTTGGTCCGATAATCTAATACCTTTTGCTACCATCACTTATGGCTTCGAATGAATTGGTTTGATATGGTCCAACCAGCTCCCTCCATGCAAGTTTTGATATAGAATATGCACTTCAAGCGATCCCCATCTTCCAGCGCCAGCGCCTTGTCTATCTTTACCATGCTCGCCCATCTATTCGACCATCACCCATCATCACCTACAATACCTCCCATCTCCGGACCGCAAGCATCTCACGACACCCCCAATTTCATCACATCCCAAACATCATAAACCCCCACCCTCCTCAACCCCTCCCTCCCAAACCCAAACCCAGACTCCTCCCACATCCTCCTAACCCCCTCATGCGCGTTCTTCTTCTCGACTTCCTCTCCCTCCAATCCCACCATCTGCAAATCCTTATCAAACGGGTGCTGTTCCACAGGACACACCGTATCCGGCGGCGGCAAGTTTCCGGTGCGGAAGTAGTCTCTCACAAACTTCGTCGTGCACTTTGAGTAAGCGGAGAGGGAGCAGTGGCCCGGGGAGTCTTGGGTTAGGACGATGCTTTTGGGGTAGCCTTTTACCATCATTCTTGCACTAATAACAGTCAGCACCTTGTGTTCGCTTTGATGGATGGTAGGGTAGGGTAGGCGTTGGACTTACTTCCCCACCGGCGTGACTGGATCCGCCGTGTTGCCCACCCATAAGATGGGATGGCTCGTCTCCCCCTTCCACGGCCCCGTATACCTATACTTCGGCCTGACCCTCCACCCCGTACAGCACAAAGCATGGGCACTCCACGCCTGCCCAATGCTCGGACTCTCCTCATCCAACTGCTTCAGATGCGCCGCCATCCGCGTGATGTTCCAGTCAGAGATGTCGTCCCCGTCACCACACGAAATCGCGGCCAAGGACTCGACGAAGGCCGGGACGTTCTTCCGCAGGCATTTGAACGTGTTCGCCTCGCGGAGGAACATGCCCATTTCGGCGGTGCGGCGGTGGTGCAGGTCGTTTGCGACGCGGGCGACGCCGGGGAAGCCGACGAGGGGGGAGTATAGCATGGCCATGATGAGGCCCTTGACATCGCTGTAGGTGATGACTTCTGGCGTTGGGCCTGGGTCGACGAGGGGGTTGTGCCAGAGGGACTGGAAGATTTCGGCGAGCTTAGTTTTGATGTCCTCTGGGGTGGAGCCCTCATCGGCCAGGGGGCACACTTCCGGTCCTGCACCCGCGCAGGTGGTGTAGAATTGCGCCATCACCTTCTCCGCATCGTGGAGGTTGTCGGACCAGAGACCGGCGGCGTAGTTTTCAGCGTTAACGACACCGTCAACAACCATGCGCTTGATGCGATCGGGAAACATGGAGGCGAACGTCGCTCCCAAGTACGTCCCATAGCTGAAACCCCAATACTGCAGCGTCTCGTTCCCAGGCTTGTACATCAGACACTCGGGATCGCGAACCTGACCTTCAAACGGGAACGCGAGCTCCTCCAGAGCGGTCTGCTCCCTGAACTTGCCCTCCAACTCCAGCACCTCCAACATGTCCCTGGCCACATACGCCGTCGAGACATACTCCTTGATATCATACCCCAACTTATCCACACCCGCATCCTTACAGCTCCCTCCATATGCATGAGACATGCTGAACAACCTCCCCAACGCCGCGTCCCCCACTCCAAGCAGCCCCTCCTCCTTAATCCTCATATCCCAACTCGCCCTCACATTCGGATCATCGAAACAACTAACCGTCGGCAGCGTCTCCCCAACACCTCTAGGATCAATGCCAATCATGTCGTAGTACCTCTCCTGTCCGCCCGTACCGTTCAGCAGCGTCTGCAGATGCGGCCCGCCGTTTCTGGCGAACTGTGTCGCTGAACCGCCGGGGCCGCCGGGGTTGACGAAGACGACGCCGCCATATTTGGGGTGGGTGACGCCCACTTGAGCGGGGACCTTGAGGACTGCGGCGGTGATGAGATGGGGGTTGGAGGTGTTCCAGTAGTCTAGCGGGAGGGTGACGCGGGCACAGAGCTTGTCTTTGTAACAGGGGGTGTAGTCAAGATAGTCTTTGGGTTCAACCTGGCCGGCGTTAGTAGGCTTTCATGGCTTTGATACAGCAGGGGAGCGTACAGTTTCCCAGTTGAAGAAGTGTGGATCGCTAGAGTTGGAGCGTGTGTGCGATCGCCAATCTTTGTGGAGTCTGCCATTGCCTTGCTCGGAAGGAGGAATCAATAAGTAAAGGAGGTCTCCAAACAACCAAGGTCCTGCCAGGAGAACGAAGACCGTGGTGTAAATGGCGTATCTCCGTGCAGTACTCCTGGAGTCTACCGCGCTGTGATAGCCTCTCCTGGGTGAATGCTGGTTGTGCTCACTGGCCTCCAATTCTGTCCGCAGCAGCGGCAGCTTCTCAGAGTCCCGCTCCATGATTAATGTGATGGATGCACTTGCTTGCTGGACTTCGGGTCAAGCACGGCTAGGATAATCAAGATATAGAAAGTGCAAAAAGAGCGCAAGAGGGCAACGACTCATGCAGCACGAGTCAACACCTTACTGTTCCAGAATGAAAGACACAAGTAGGAGATGGGTGCCTACGAATCTGTACATATCAACGCCTTCCTGATGCAGATAGCTGTTCGCAAGGTGTGGGGTAAGCTCCGAAGGAGCTGGCTGTGCCGTGCGGGAATAACGGGTGAATGCGTTGCAAGCAGGCACGGGGCCAATGGCCTTCAGATTGCCCAATCGCTTTTACAGCTTCAAGACTCCCATGTTACGAGATGGGAATTCAGACGCTGTCAAGGTCTGACAGGAAAGCTTTGTGCGGAACGATAGGACGCACAGGCACGGGGAGCCTCAAATTCAGGGTTTGCGGAGTTAAGAAATGTTGAAGAATAGGTCGCCAGCCACAAAGCAAGATTGGGACGGGACGAGAGCCAAGACTTGCGGTGCGGTACTTCCAATTCGCACCCATTGCTCAGACTCACTCGTAGACGTCTCCGTGAATGCAGCAGTTGACGTGGCTGGCCGCGCAAACGGTCACACGACTCTTCGGAGTTCAGGAGTTCAAGATCTCATTGATACAATCTCACAATGCTGTCCTGTAACCTGACTACCCATCTAACGCCGTGAGATGCGATACGTAACTTAAAATCATCTACAACCGCGTCATCCTCCTTAACCCTCATGCAGCTTCCTCACCCTATTCGTACCCTCATACAACATCCTATCTACCGCTGCCGCAACCGTCAACGTGCCACCCACAACCGCACAAACCCCAACAAGGAACCCAGAGAAACTCTTCGCCCTCGCTTCGCGGTTGATGACCTTCATCGGCGAGATATCCTGCTACCCATCAGCAATTGCTCACCTGCACGTTACGCGTCAAGACTTACGTATGAGAAGAAAACGCCCGGAATCCCGCCTCTCGCGTGCAACCTCTCCGCATGCCCTTGTTCCTCATCACTCCCGCCCGCCAGGTTCCTCTTGTGACTCGTCACGCTGTACTGATGCGTCTCGATACTCCCGCCCTGGCTCTGGCCATATTTGCCCAATTCCACATACTCGTGCGGTAACCCATCGTGCGGATCCTGCTTCGTCTCTGCGCCTAGCGGTAAGTACGCTGTGCTTACCACCTTGACAAAGTACATGTAGTTGAACGCCTTCTCCTCAGTATACTGCTCCGTCTTATCCAGCGGGTTCAGGTGATGGTTCGTCCACTGCATCTTCCCCAGCCGCTGCTCGGTCTGTGACGGCAACTCAGGCCCAAACCGCAGAGTATGAATCCGATGGCTGAACGTGTGTTTCTCAATCCCACTGTTGTAGTAGTTCTCCAGATCGTGTACATGCATGTTCCCGTTGCTGTAACTCTTGCCCGGCGCAAAGTGGAAGTTTCCGATGACCTTGTTCACACGGATGCCGCCTTCGATTCGGCAGCCTTCACGGCGTTGTTCGTCCAGTTTCTCCGAGTAGTGCTCGCGTTCGCATTGTTCGACGTTTTCTCCTCGGCCAAAAGACCAGGACACAGCGGCATAGGCGTCGCGGACTTCGTCGCAGGAGTTGCAGCAGCCAGGTTTCTTCGCTGTCCCTGGGGCGGGGGCGCCGTAGCAGTCGCCGCAGTAGTTGGGGTCAAGGTGGCTTGCTGGGTCATCCGCGTGTCTGGAGTGGAGATGCTGGGTCAGAATCTATACCCACCTTATTCGTCTGAAGGAATACTTACAGGTCCACAGCTTTCGATTCAATCTCAAAGCCACCGTCTTGTATGGGCGCGAGCCTGACTTTATGAATTCCGTGCATGACGCCCGCTTGTACCTCACCCGAAACGTCCATTACATCTAGCGTAAGAAGCTCGCACGGTACCCTGGGGAACGAGATATTCATGTGAATCTCCATCTTCTCTCCTGTAGCTCACAGTCAGTTTGCCGCCCCTGGATACGTTTGTGACCCCACATTCACCACATCTCCCTCTATGCTCCATGCCTAACCCCTTAGAGAGGAAAGCGACATACCTCTCCCCTTATCCACCACCAACTCAGGATGCACCGTTATCCGCCTGTAGTCCGCCCATTCGCCCCAGACGAGCCATATCATGACCAGTAACGACACTATCGTGACCACGCCACCGGAGGTCGTTCGTACACGAGCATCCTCGACTGTTTTCGTGAAGGCATCTAGCCTTGTGAACCGCGATTTGGCGGGCATTGTGGTATAGGTTGCGGGGTTGTGGTAAGTCAAGGGCTGTTCAGCGGCGAGCTGTAGCTGTGGAAAGGGAGGTTCCTCGATACAATGCAGCGGTGCTAGGACTGAGTGTCTGCAAGTGGAGCGCTAATTGAGTCTTTCGAAGACGGCTATCTCGGTCCTTGTGGCTGGGTAGTCCAAGTCAATGGCCCCTCAGTCGCTGGGAAGGCAACAATCCGGTTAGGAAAATCAGATACCACTGCAAAGAATCTGATCCTCGAATTTGCAGACCAATGCTAGTCGGAAAGCTATAACGTTTGCGAGGCGAAACCTATGGCAGTCTGTAATTGTTCGACATTTCGAAGAGGCCACAATTCCGATAGCTCTCTCATGCTCCAGCTGTCACATTACCGAGACCCTTGTCCCTGTACCTGAGCGCTAACCGCAGCTGTGTTAGCTCGAGGGCGTGCCATAAGGCTTCATGATATTGCCTGAGGCACGGTCACATTCAGATTACTGGATTTCATACGCGTTTTCGTCGATTCGGCAGACACCACAAGACAGCATCATGAATCAACATGGTGTCATATTGAAAGACAAGCTACGAATCTATATCAAGGAAACTTTTCAATTTTACTTAGTCACTCTCGGTGCCAACACCCCTCTTGGGTTCAGAAGGATGCCTCGTGCGCTCAGCAGAAGCGATCGCACTATCCAGCGCACTAGTGAGATCGACGTGGAACAAAGGCCTGTTCAAGCCGTGCACGACGGCCGTTTTCGCCCTTGATGTCTGATACGCCTTGCTCTGGCTGAGAGTTCTCTTCAAATCATTGTCAGAAGTGCTAGAACTCTCTGAGTTGTCGATCCTGCTGATTTCGGCAGCCTCAACATCGGCGACGCTTCTGTGACGCTTGAAGTCTGCAGCATCCTGTTCGGCTTGAGCGGCGTGAGCAGCAGAGTCTTGGCCACCAATCTCAGCAACGCTGAAGATGGGCTTCCAGTGTGGGACCGTGCCGTCATCGGCTCCGTTCTCGATGTTTGGAAGACCAAAGCCGGCGGCGACGAGGGCGCGCTTAGTCCATCGGTTGTTGATGGAGGCAAAGTGCCATTCGACACGGTCGGGTGCAGCATATCTGTCAAGTTGGTTGCGAACATCGATCAAATGCTGCACTGAGGTAAGGTCCACATTGTTGACGGAGGAGAAGTCGAGGATGACGGCCTTCAGAGTGGGACGAGGATCTTGCAAGATGTCATCCTCGTGACCCTTCTTCGGGCCAGGGTCATTCCATGGACGGTCCTAGCGGAACGTTAGCTTCACGGTACTGATGTGATGTGCACAAAGTGTATGACTTACTCCAGGTCTTCCATAAGTGTTCGGGTTGGTGCGGCGAGTCTGCTTGAAGATGGTGTCAACCATGTAGTCCAAGTAGTGATTCGCATTGGGATAGTTGTAGCCTTCAGAGAATCTGTAGATGAAGATACCAGGATATGGCGCTTGCAGTTGGATTTCAGGGTTTGAACCGTCGTGGTGGTCGATAGGCAAGAAGATATTGCGGGTGGAATCATCATCGGAAGTCTTCCTTTGGTTCATGGGACGGTAGCTCTGCCTACCCGTATCCTTTCCATCTTCGTCGAGAATGTGATCTCCAACAACTGAATGGACCTTGACCTTTCCGAGGAAGCGGCCACGAGCTTTGAACACACGGTAGAGGAGGAGAGCCGCGGAAACCGAGATGGTAGTGTAGATTCCGTTCTCAATACTGCTGAAGATGGTGACGAAGACACCGGCAAAGAAGATGAGGACCTCGAGGGGCGAGATGCGCCAAAATTGGTAGATGGTGTTGGGTGGCGCGATCAAGTCGCCCACAGCATGAATAATGACTGCGGCCAACGAAGCGCTGGGGATGTAGTAGAAGACGGTGGTAAGGCCATAGATTGAGATGAGAACGACCAGTGCAGTGATAACACCGGCGAGTGGAGTCCTGACGCCGGCCTTTGACTTGATGGCTGTACGACTGAAGGAGCCAGTAGCCGGGTAAGCGCCCAGGAATGGTCCAAGCAGGTTGGTGACTCCGATAGCAACAAGCTCCTGTGACGGGTTGATCGTGTAGTTGTTAATGCGTCCGAACGACTTCGAGATGGCAATATGCTCGATCAGCAAAACAATGACGGATGCTGGGAGCTCGCTGGCGAACGCAGAAACAGTCGCCGAGTTGACATCCGGCACGCGGGCGTGCTTGAAACCTCTTGGGACAGTCTGCAGAATCCTGAACAGAGGCTTCGTCTTGCGATTTCTGTTCACTATCCAGCTGATGAGCGTGTAAAGGAGGATCACGAATGCAGTTCTCAAGGTTGACAAGAAGAAAAACAACTTCTGGCGTCGAGGCATCCGCTTTGCTCCCTGAGTACAGCCGTAACGGATCAAGTAGAGCATGAGGAGCGCCGTAAGTCCCATGGCCGCGTCGATACTGGTTGAAGGCAGATCCCTGAATGAATTGATGATGACCTTGTACGTCGAGTCACGTGTGGAGTACGCCTTGCCAGTACCGAAGTGCTTGAAGCCCATCATCGTCGGAACCTGACCGCAAGCGATGTTGATAGCCGATCCAGTGATGAATGCTGAGATGGCAGTCAATGAAATGAAGTCGACAAGCCATCCAAGGCGCAGAAGTCCAAGAGCACAGACAATTCCACCTGCAACGACTGCAAGTGCTGAGGCGACTGATGCTGGGTCCAGCTCGGGGTGTTCTCTCTGAACCTTGAGTACGATGTTGCCGACAATGGTAGACATGACAGCGACGGGCCCAATGGTGATATCTTTGGAAGTGGCAAAGAACCAGTAAATCAAAACACCCATGAATGAAGAGTAGAGGCCGTACTCAGGCGGAAGCGCAGCAAGGCCGGCATAAGCCATACCCTGAGGGATGACAACTGCACCCACAGTGATGCCTATAGGATGTATTAGCTGCTATCCATGGGCTGATAATAAAGTGTACATGCCGGCTACAAGATCTCCAACTAGCCATTGCAAGTTGTAGCGTCCGATCCAGGATAGGAATGGGAAGAGACTCCAAAAGTAGTTCTTGGTTTGTTCACCGGATGGGACAACATGATCCTTGATCCATTCCACAACAGTCGGCTCCTCTTCAACGTAGGTATCCGCGCTGGACACCGAAAAGACCGACTCATTCCTGGTAATCTTATCGGACGCGCCCTCCTGCAGCTTGATACCAAGAACTTTGGCCAAACCGTGGCCGACCTTGGTAAGGGTTGGGTTCGACATCTCGGCGGCAGGGTGTTGAGTGTGCCCTTAACAGATGTTGTAACCCAAATCCTTGGGAGGCCGAGAAAGCGAAGAAGTCTTTATCCTCACAAGCTCTCTGACCAGGCTGAGCACGAGGACAGCTTATACTTGTACTCGAACCAGAAGGGTTTCTTTTTGAGCTTGGGGGTTTTGGCTGGACCCAAAGGCTCCCGTCCGAGCTCGGTGGCTGCAGCGGCTGTCCTTGGAGTTGTGCACCAAACTGTTGCTTTGAGGCGTGGGATGTATGGGGTAAAGGATTGGTCAAAACTATCAGCAATGGCGTTGGAGTTGATCCTGGTAGGTGACCGCCTATGAAACGTGATACGGAGCACAACAGAGGCTGATCTGGAATCACGCGAACATTGAAAAGGACGTGAAGATAAACAAGACCTCTTGTTGGTATATTAAAGGAAGACAATGTTTTTTGCAGTGTTGGGGATTTACAGAAAGCGTTCGAGAAACAACGACGTAGGCCATGAGGCTAACAAAGAGCAGGCTAAAAAATCATCATAGCAAACTGCCATTTCTAAGCCGGACGTCCCTTACCTTTCGGCACTGGGTGGCATGGGTTGGCCCATCTGCTAACAGAAGACACTTTAGGCTTCTGAAGATCTCGGCCGATACAGATGGAAACTTGTCGCTATGACAGCAGCCGTCCAGGGATCAGAGCATCGGCGAGGAAGAGCTGAGGATGGCATCTTGGATGAACGATGGCGACATGTCCCAGAAGAGTTAGAATAGTAGGCAGAGTTAGAATAGTAGGCAGGATTGGCCTAGTGGCATCTCTGAATTTTGGGAAGATGTGGAATGGTCGCAAGGGGCAGACCAATGGAAGAGGAATGGCATTGCGTGCTTTGGCTGGGAATGGTGTAAAGAAACGGGCCAAAGAGAAGAGACGCGGTTGTGTGTCCTTTCGGCGCTGCCCTCGGCTCGGAGACGAGCCCGACGTCACTCCTTGGTAACATCCACTGCTTCTCCCGAGATTCCGCCGCCGCCAACCTCAACGCGTTCATGCTGTGCTTGACTGGTGTGCTTGATGCTGGTGAGCACGCGATCTCTTTACGCCTTCAAAGGTGCATGGGAAACCGATCTCAGCGGTAAACAGCACCGCGATGAAGGTGATGTTCATCAATCCTTCGGCTGGACTCAGCTAAAACGCGCGCACAGTTGTCTTAGTTTGGAATTGAAAAACATTTGACTGTCGACACTCAACGCTAACAAATACAGTCAACAAAGTTGTATTTCGTAGGGTTGACGCGAATCGATCTGCCTATTCCGCCATAATGTGGCTTCTTTGATCATCGAGTAGCTTGCTGGGAAACGTAGAGAAATATCGATGTGCCTGTGTCACGAACGTAATCAACGAGGTCATATGCAGCGCGCTGTAGCCCTCCATCTTACCACTCTCTTCATACTGCTGTGCCAATGCACGCGTTGCTTGTTGTCCTTGGTTTGGATGCTTAGCGGTAGTATCCGGGGTTTTCACTATTGCTCACGACAATGACAGAAATCCGATACCCTTACACAGTGCGTATGCGGGCTGTTTGCATGCCACTCACAGCCCAGACCATATTGCATAAATCATGTTCCTTGAGCGTCCCTCCGCTGCCGTCTAGATCCTCCCTGCTCGTGGGAAGGGACACCCCATGAAAGGTGGCGTTGGCACGGTCAAACTGTCGAGACCCTGCGCTTCATGCGAATATTCAAAAACTAAAGAAGAGGTGGAACCCTACGCCTACCGCCTGCCCTTCGGCATGGGAACACTGAATAAGCCAATAATCTCCCAAGCATAGCGAGGACTGGCTTCCCTCCGAATACAAATGGACGATCTAGAACCGTTTGTAGACATCAGAAAAGATGGCGTGTGAGACGACTCAGCTTCTACATCTCCGTGGTCATTGAATTTTCTAGTCGGCGCCGCCCGCCTCTGTCTGATTCTGCATCTTCCAATATCAGGTCGACCCTCAGACGCTTCCAGATCGCAAAATTTTGAATATCGGCGTTTGCCAGCTTCGTACGTCCATTCTCTTTTTCCAGCTCTTTCTCAGCTGCCACTTCCAAGTCGATTTTTCCCACTGCGTATTTGTGCGGCGGGTCAACCTGATCCAGTCACCCGCAGATGGTCCATTACGCCAGAACAACCATTGCTCTGAGTAGGCGCAGATCCGAGTCACGCCATTTGCAGTTGTGTGGATTTAATTCACCATGCGAATTTTTGCTTCTGCAGCTTCGACAGGAGTCATGGTTGCCGATCCATTTTGGTTGGCACCATTTGCAATCGAAGAGTTTTCAAGTGCGTCCTTTCATCGTCACCTCCTAGCCTAAGAGGCTGCAAAGGGGGTCATGGTTGTCAACCGTCCCGTTTCATACCACAGGATCAGAAGAATAACCTGCTCTTCCCACATCTACTACCAAAGGAGAGAAGCTCTTACACAGCCAAAACATGGAAGGGAAGCTAAAGTACAATTTTTCGCGCTCTCTTTTGCTCTTCCGTTCCGGGTCGAGGGTCGAAATGTTGTGATTCCTCCAACGTCTGATGTGACAGAGATTGGGAAAGCAGGTAAAGAAACAAATGCGTCGTATGGCTTTCTGACGCTCCATCTCTTTCTGTCACAACCATCTATTTCCAATGGTCTACAACAATAACACGAAGAAGGTTCTAAAGGTTAAGCACTGATTTGCCAACTGTGATCGTTGTTTTATGGCTAGGTGGCAGTGTGGAGAGTGAACAGCATGAATTGCTGTAGTTCGACGATACGGGTTTCGGCCATAGCTCGAGCATCACCAGCAGCGTGCGTTTACATCACGTACTATTGACAGTGTCGGCACTACTATCGCGTTCTTCTTTCAGGAATCGGAGACGCATATGGTAGTCTCACTGTTGGCACAGGACTATCCAGCAGCCAAAGCCAGAGGAGAGCCGACACTCGTTCGTTCCTGGCTATCTCCACGTGGCTTCCAGACAACAGATGCAGATTCTTTGGAAATACATGTTACAATACAGACAAATACTTCAGCACCAACCGAAATTTGGGTAGGGTGCTTGTCATGCCTTCAGTGACGCGATATTTTGGGACATACGGGTTCAGTAGTTCTAGATACATGTTGAAGCCATGGGAAATTCAGCAGCCTTTCTGACTTTACGGCTTTACGGCTCCTGGTCTGATTGGCTCTGGCTACTAGCAAGACAAATGTTGCTATCCATATGACCGTGGTTGGTATATCGGCTCACAATACTGCATCGAAGCCATCTTTGAAAAACCTTGCCTCTCTTAGAGATATCTTTTCCAGCAATTTCCCTACCCTTCTTTGTTAGACTCATCTAAACTTCGCATGTTGCTCAAGATGAAGTCACTGTTTTGAATTCCTCTGAGCCAGAAGGATCGAATGTAGCTTGCTTTCAAGTCGCAACCTGAAAAAGAGGCCATTTCCCCTCTATTGGAGTTCTCAGAAATCTCCGAGCGACGGCAAAGGCTTCCGCCGCCGGCCATATAGGGCCACGATGAGCAGCAACACCCTCAGCTTCCTCTGGGCGCATATCCGAGGGTTGATTCAGTCTTGGAACCTCATAGGTTATAGTCATTGATTGACTGGAGAGATTCATCCAGCAGGCCCCTCTGTCGAGTACCTATCTAAGCAATCCGGGGCGAGCGCCAAGACCGGAGCTGACCGAAATAGGCTAGCGGTTACAGTGGGAGTTTTCCCCTCCACCCCGCCACGACATCTCGAGCTCATTTCCAAGCCATGGTTCGATACCTTTCACACTAAGTCCCCGCGGAGAAACGCCCCCCGGCGCTTCTAGTAGCTTACCATCTTATACTGCTAGAGCATCCCTTTGTGCGCTTCCCCAGCTGCTGCTTGGTCGTTGTGAAGCTCAGCAATGCGCTTTGGATCACTCCAAGGCCACTCAATCGTATCCCAAACAGTAGATTCGGAACAGGCCACCTGCCAGCGAGTTCCGGAGGTCGCCGTTTGGCCAGGTTAGGACGACTAAGAATTAATAATTTGCAACAGTCCATAGACGAGACGCCAAGCTGCGGAGGCGGCGGGTGCCAAGCTGATAAGCTACAAGCCCGCAAGACTGAACTGCACGGCATATTTAGCCAGTGCTACTCATGAGCGGGGCGTCGAAAGCAGCTTGGAAAGTTATAACTCTCGCGTACCACTCCAGAAGTGTCAGGTAGGTACAAATTCAGTTGCAATCCGTTGAGGAAGACTTCTCCGCGTCTTGTCTCTCTGCTTGCTCCTAGCTGCTTTATCGGTACTTCAAGTCTTAATCCCAGTCATACGTTATCCGTACAAGTTCGTTAAAATGCTTCTTAAAGCCGGATTCTTGTTCTTGGGATGGCTCGGGGCAAGCAGTGCGGAGACAATTCATGGAGTGACTGTGTTCACAAGACATGGAGACCGTAAGTATGACCGTTGGCCAAAGATGGAATTGCTGCTCACTGCACTAGGCACATCGAAGCACTACAAAGGCTACCAATTGACCAATTTGGGGTCCCAGCAAAACTTCCGGGTCGGCAATGATTATCGCCAGTTGTACTTGGAGTCAGAGTCTCCTAAGAAGATCTTGGGAGTCTCAGAAGACAAATATGTGCCGGCCCAGGTGTATGCCAGCGCTCCAGATGAGATGGTTGGTCTCCCTTTGTTCGCAATGAACGATTCGCTAAGACCGCCTAGGTCCTCTTGAATACAGCTACAGCCTTCTTACAGGGACTATACCCACCAATGGTTTCTGTTCAGACCCTGAACGATGGCAGCGATTACAGCACACCCCTCAACGGCTATCAATACGTTGTGCTGCATGGGGAAGACGCCAACTCTCCTGACGCTATTTGGATCAAGGGCGACAATGAGTGCCCTGCCCTGGATGCCGCCCAGGACACCTTCTCTAACAGCTCTGAATTTAAAGATACCGTGGCACGCACCAAAAGTTTCTATGAGGGCTTTTGGGATGTGCTCTCCTCAGTCTACGACTACTCATTCTCGAAGATGAGCTACGCCAATGCTTTTGACATTTTTGATCTGCTGAACGTTGCAAGCATACACAATGCTTCAGTTGCTAACAGAATTGCGGCGGAGGATTTATATCAGCTTAGGACTCTAGCGGACAGCGCAGAGTTCAACAAGAACAACAACCAGTCTCAGCCTGCTCGCTCGATTGGAGGGCAGACACTGGCCGCGGCCATCCTAAACCAGCTCAATCAGACTGTCTCTAGCCGTGGCAAGCTCAAGTTCTCGCTCATGGCTGGCAGCTACGATTCCTTCCAGGCCTTCTTCGGCGTTGCGAACTTGACTGCGGCATCGCCTGACTTCTTCGGTCTGCCACCGTACGCCAGCACGATGGCATTCGAGCTGTTCACTCCCGACAACAGTTCTGCGTTCCCTACCAATCTGGACGACTTGCGGGTACGCTTCTTGTTCCGCAATGGTACTGAAGGTGCTCTTACCGTTTTCCCACTTTTCGGTCAGCAACAAACTGAGCTCTCCTGGAGCGATTTCGTCAGTCAGATGTCCGGCCGCGCTATCAGCACAGTTGAGCAGTGGTGCAACACCTGTCAGAGTACTGCAGACTTCTGCGCGCAATATTCCATCGAGGCGGAGAAGGGCGGGCTCTCTACTGCTAGTGCCGGTGTTATCGGTGCTATGGTGACATTGGGAGTCTGTGCCCTCGTAGGCGCTGGGCTATGGTTCGTTCTGAGACGCCGCAGCAAATCAACGGCGGAGCCGAGAGTTGCGGATGAGAGGGGCAGTATGAGTGATGCAAGCGTTGATAAGCAGACCGTTACTCCTGTCAAGGCGTAAATGTCCGCCGTCTAGGATCGAAGTTGTCTGCCCGTGGACTGCTGGATCAGTCTCTCATGACCCGCTCATGTTACCATGAAGTTTTTGTTCATATAGACCCAGTTTATGTATCTCATTCAATAATATATGTATAGGACATACTAGGTTTCGAAAATGAAACCGAGAAGTTGATCGTGTCGCAGCGATTGTTGAAGCTGGGTGTGAAAATAAGCTTAATGAACAATGCCACGTGCGAGCGCGTTTCATCTCCACAAACTCGCGTGTTCCCATTCAGTGGATGTTCACCTCAACCTCTGCTTTACCTAGGTAACGCTGCACGACCTCAATTCAATGCAACTGGAGCCTGTGCACATCACGAACCATCCAAAGTGCCTCTACTCGAATGACAGAAAACGTGATGGTGTCGACTAATTGATCCCAAGCCATCTTCACGAATGCTCATATTCCAATTTAAACTCACAACAACCCCACCAACGACAACCATATGCACTCCCCCTCTCGCACCAGACTTAGCGACGAACGGACAATGTCGAAGATAGACTCTCTGCTCAAACGCGGACCGAATCCTGGCGACAACTCTGGCGGTCTCCAGGAACTCCGCGAAGAGGTTCTCAAACATGGCATACCGAGCACGGCAGAAGGACTTGTAAGCACACAACCCGGCACATACCACTCCTCGGAACAACATATTGACGCTTTGTTTGACAGTCAGACTCGCGCATCTTGATATGGCTTCTCCTCCTCAACGCTTCCTTCACTTCCACAGACAGTTACGTGCAACTTGTCGCGCGCGGCCCGTCTCCAGCATACAACAAAATAAAGAATGACACCTTCCGGACCTTAGCCTCAGATCCTATATTCAAACGAAGAGTAAACGAGAACTACATCATCCGAATCCTGAACAGCGTCGCATGGCGCATGCATGACCTCCAAGAGCAGCAAGACCGCCTAGGTAGCCCCTCGATAGGAGCCGGCCGACCCCATAGCGCCGGCCACGGTCACGGCCACAGTCACGGCGGAGAAGGCGGCAGCGCCATGAGCCGAGCCCGAGCATTCAGCGTAGACACAGCCAGCGGCTCCGTCGACGGCAGCGAAGTCAGCTCCGCAAATCAATCAAGCGGCTACGTCCAAGGCATGAACGTCCTCGCCGCACCCTTCATCTGGGCCGCCCGGAGCGAAGTCCAAGCCTTCACCGCCTTCGAAAAGCTACTCGTCACGGAGATCCCTGCGTACGTCAGGGGAAGTATGGCCGGGGTACACAAGGGCGTCGATTTGATCGACCAGGTGCTTGAAGTGGTGGATCCGGAGCTGTCGGCGCATTTGCAGTCGGTAAAGCTGAGCGCGAAGATCTATGCGTTTAATAGGGTGATGACGCTGAGTGCTTGTACGCCGCCGTTGTCGGAGCTGCTGCAGCTGTGGGATTTTTTGTTTGCGTTTGGGCCGCATATGAATATTTTGTGTATTGTGGCGCAGTTGGTTATTATTAGGGATCAGTTGTTGGCTTCGCCGAGGTAAGAGGTTTCCACGGGTTGTGGGAATGGTGTTGCTGACGAGTGATAGTCCAAACACTATTCTGAACAGGCAGTTTCCGGCGTTACATGCCGAAACCGTGAAGCGGCTTGCGCTGAGGTTCGTCAGACAGTTACCGGAGAGCCTATGGACGCAGATTGAGCACCACGCAAAATGAGACGAGCCCACGCATAACGACCGGTCACGACTAATGATACCACAGCGATGTTATTGGAGTTTTGGGTTTGATGTATTGGTGCTTCAAATAGCACCGCCTCTTATTCGCTGTGTCCACAATCGACACAGGATTCTTGTCAAACGACCGGCTGCCCTCGGAGCGAGCCAGGTGTTGGGAGCTCTTGCAAGTATTTACCCACCTACAGAAATGTGACAATAGCTAGCATCGGCGGGTTGTCAATCTCTTAGTATGAAAAGTTTGGTGCGCTTCCCACCTTCGGATGCTACAAGTATGGATGTCTTCCATCGAGCAGTTATACATCCTTTGAACTTGTAACGTCGTATATACAATGCACCACCTCTTACGTCTCCTTGAACTCATAAGGCCCCTCCCTATCCTTCACCTCCACCTCCAACGTCTGCAACTCCTTCCCACCAACCGTCACCCCACACGTCATCACATCCCCCGTCCCCACCGTCCCCACCCCCTTCGGCGTCCCCGTCAACACCACATCCCCCTTCTCCAACGTCATCACCCTCGAGATATCGCTCAACTGCCGCGGAATCCGAAACAACATCAACCCCGTGTTGTCGCTCTGCCTGACTTGCCCGTTGACGTGCAGGTAGAGGTCGACGTTGTGCGGGTCGGGGATGGAGGATTTGGGGATCGGCTCGGAGATGGGGAGGAAGGTGTCGAAGCCTTTTGCGATGGACCAGGGGAGGCCTTTCTTTTTGGCTTCGTCTTGGACGTTTCGGGCGGTCATGTCTATGGTGAGGAGGTATGCTTGATGGTGTCAGTGTACCTAAGCATAAACGATGTTGGGAAGGAAGGGGTACAGTCAATGGCGTCTAGCGCGCCTTGCTCGTCTTCCGGGTCTAGGTCCCGGATGGTTTTGCCTATTACGAGGCCGAGCTCGACTTCATAGTGGAGATTAACGCCTTTCGGTCGGAGAATGGGTCCGCTGTTTGGGAGGAGGATGGCTGAAGGGGGCTTGAGGAAGAAGAAGGGCTGCTTGGGGCGGACGTTGTTGAGCTCTTTGACGTGGTCCCTGGAGAGGGTCAATGAGGTTCGGCAAAGCTATGGTGAGTGGGTAGTGATGGGTGGAAGGACGGACTAGCTTACGCATAGTTGCGGCCTATACACATTACCTGTGACCTGTCAATTGGGGTTCTTCAATGGCGAAAACAGCGCCCGCATGGGCGGGCAGCTTGGTGCGGAATAGGGTGGTGGCAGTGACGTACCTTCCGGCAATTGCGTGCTATCGAAGCTGCAGAAGCCATGATGTATAAAGCCTTTCAATGACCCCTCGAGAAATCGCAAAGACTTGGAACAATTGCTATCGCGACTTCCCTCAAATCCTCCAAATGCGTCGAAACTAGGTGTTCAAGACAGCACGGAACCCCAGCGCGGGCAGCTCCCGCCCGGAAGCACGCCGCTGACGCCCCCTCTTGGCGTCCCATAAGCACGGAACACACTCCAGCGGAACCCTGCCGATCGCGCTAGGAACCATCTCCGTCATCAGCCGCAGCTGCGGCATCAACCCGCTCATGAACCACCACGATCGAACCTTGCCCACCCTCAAGCAGAGATAGTCAAACTTTGAGACCAGTAACGATGAAAGTCGCAGAAATCCTGTCAGATCTAACCTCCCTCCGCGCTTGCGTACGTCCCCCCTCTTCTCCTCTTGTTCCAGTCACAGACTAACACCTCCAGGACCCCTCCGCCGCCCTAGCATTCGTCTCCGCCCGTCCCTCCACCACCACCTCCACCTCCTCCACCTCCACCAACCCAGACCCATCATCAGTCCCAGCCCCAACCCAGCAAGAATCCACCCACTCAGTCAGCCGCGAAGAAGCAGACCACGACCCCGATCTGATCAGAGCAAAGGACATCATGGACCTGCACTATAGCGTGAAGGTTGCGCACAGGGATGGGGTGGATAAAGGGTTGGTGGAGGCGAGGAGGATGGTTGAGGAGGCGAGGAGGGGGTTGAGGATGGGGTGATGGAGTGCAGCGTTAAGTGTTGCCAGGATGAAGATTGAGGAAAGGACGAGCACGATGCCAGCGCTGTGGATGTCAGTGGTGAAGGAAATGGGTGCAGGATGAGATGGCTGGAGCTGGAGGGTGATGGGTGTCGCCCTGTTACATTGAAAGCTCAGGAGGAGGCTTTCCCCTTCGGAATGTTGACGGGATGAATGATGGAAGCCTGTCCATAGACGTAGAGTATCCGTTTATGGGCACTCTCTGTTCTATACGTCGATCCCCGGAGGATGATATCTTTGGTAGCCAGTCTGTCGATGTAAATCTGATTACTTAGCTCTCAACAATGGCTGGGGCCAAAGAGAAAGCAGTGCAGCCGTACAAGCGATTCCTTCGTGACGCTGAGCAAGAGTAGACGAGGAGTTCGGAATTGCCATGCAAGAACGCTTGATCAAGAGCTAAGAACAAGGCCAGTCATACAGAGTTCTTCATTCCTGCATTAGACTTCTTCTAGTGTTCGAGATGCTGGGCTATGCTTTTATATTTCCCTCTTATTACAGCTCTATCCGTAGCTTTTATACGCTTCATATCTAGCTCGAAGATAGCAAAAATAGCAAAATCTGACTTAATCTATACAGCCAAAATCTCCTCCATAGTCCATTCTTGCTCAATCACTCTCCGCTTCCTCTTCGGAGCACCATGAGAAACCTGCTTCTGCTGGACTGTAACGGGCCCTTGCACTACTTTGTTTACGGGAAGCGGTGGCATTTGCGCAGTGTTCGGTTCCTTATCTTCCGCTGGTCTCTTCCTTGGGTTTAGGCAGTCCGAAAGGCTCACCTGCCCAGTTGCGTGTAATCTCATCCCCGTTTCTGACGAAACCGGGGACGAAGCGAACAGGAACGACCGCTTAGTCTTCGTATTACTGGCGATAGGCGTGCGTGGCTCCACAGGCTTCGGTTGTGCTGATGGTGGAATGGGTGGCCGTGTCCTCATGGATGGAGCGGGCGGTCTCATCCGAACTGGACTGGGTATTGTAATCAGTGCTTGATTTTCCCCGTCACCAACCTGTGGTCCTGCTCGAGGAGCATCCTGTGTCTGTGTCTGGTTCTTCGCTTGGCTCCGCGTTGTCCGCGTTGTTCGCACTATAGGTTGTGGTGCTACAGTGATCTTCTTTGCAATGGATGCCAGTGTTCTGGTTGTGTGCTGCAATGGCTGCGGCCGATTGAAACCAACTCGTCTGGTGGGCGACGAAGCGCTGATCCGCCGTAGGGACGTAGTTCCTTTCTGGACCCTGCGGGATAGAGAGTTGTCGCTTCGCAACGCGGCCAACTGCGCCGGTCCAGGAGTACGCAATGCCGAAGGCCAGGCAGCCCGGAAGCTGCGATAATCCTCTGACGGATCAAGTTCTGTCGTGACTTGTGAATCTGGGATTTCAGGTAGTGGCGTGAACGGTGAGGTGGTTTCGTTGGCCTGAGATGCGGTCTGGAGTAACGGCTGAGTGATGTCCATAGTATCTGCTAAATGACTCCTGCTTTGTGACTGGCCATTGGTAGAATCATTTTTGATACCTGGATATGGAGTAGGAAAGCCATGAGCTGCGAGCATGTTAACGTTGCCTTTCTTCGAAGGCAGTCCTCTTCCCCCATCAACCATTGTCTCCTGAACGTTCGTCGTTACAGCAGTGTTCTCCCATCTGACCGCCTGCTCCAACCTTTGTAGCCTGCGTTCGATACCTTGCTCCCTATTTACCAACTCCGTCGCCTGCAAACCCGCAGCCATACACCTTCCCTCCAACATCTCCACCCTCCCCTGCAATTTGGCAAGTTCTGTCCCATGCTCTTTCTCCTTCTGCTTCTCCCTTTGCTGTAAACCCCTTACCAAGGCCTCGCTCTCGTCCAGTCTCTTCGTAAGCTCCCCAACACTCCCCACCTCACCTTCTAATGCATCCACCCGTCGGACGACCTCCTCAAGTTTCGTACTCAGCCCGTAAGCAGTCCGTGCCTCACTCTGGACGACCTTATACTTGCCTTCCCTGATCGCATCGGTCGCCTCCAGCTCTTTGATCCGGTCAAGGAGTAGCTTGTTCTCCCGCTTGAGCTGGAAGGCCCACAGGATTGATGCCGGATTCTCCATGACTGAGCCAGATGGATTGAGTAAGTCAGAAGTGGGATCCAGTGAACGCCGCGCTGCTTTGGGTGGCATTGCTGCCGAAAATGAACGGAATTTTGAAGCGAAGGGTAAAATGGGATTGGAGAAGTGATGAGAAATCAGTGCTGACGCTTCGAATGTATAGAGAAGTATATAGTGTAAGTGCATGCGGCGGACGTGGACTCAACCTCAGGTAACTGGCTCTGCCACTATAGGTACCGAGACTCGCTCTTGGCTAGTGGGACGACATGCTAACGATGATAGTAGCACGCGTGTCGAAATTGAGGGTGACAGAACAAGTGCCAAGCCCCATTGAACGTTGGAATAAAGCTCGCAGGTTAACGTCCAGTACCCACCTCTCCGGGGTAATCCATGACGGTCACATGATCCACGATGTGTGGCAAAATTTCGTGAAAACCCCCGACAACCTCCAAAAGTCGCACAAGACAAGACATGTTGAAGCGTTGTAGAATTCTACATTCATCTATTAAGAGACAGCTCATCGCTCGAGTCTTCACAGCCCCTGTTGCACGTCCGTCGAAAAGCCTCCGTGGACAATCTAAGTCTCCCACATCGACCGCGACGTTGCAACAATCCTGAAAGCACTCGCGTGGTTCACAACAACAGGATATGGCGCAATGAACGGGAAACAATTTGCACAGATTAAGAAAGCTAAGCACAAGAGAATCCCATCCTAGTCTAAAGCCGCAAAGCAAGCCATGAAAGAGCCACGGCAACAGCATTTTGGAAACAAACAAAGTGGAATAATCAACGCCCATATGCTTGTATGCCATGAACGTCAGTTCGGTGCTTTTAAGAGAAAAGCTGTCCCGACTTCCCAGAGCCGGACCAGCTCAGTAGTGACCACAGCAGACAGTGATGTCGATGTGGTCTGGTCGTGTGGAAGAAAATTCGTCTAGATGAGATCGGCAACGTTCATGGGCATCTCTTCGATTTGAGTAGAGTAGAACTGTTCGATCTCACGCATCATGCGGACGTCGTCAGCAGTGACGAAGTTGATGGCAACACCCTTTCGTCCGAAACGTCCACCACGACCGATACGATGGATGTAGTTCTCGCGGTTGGCGGGAAGATCGTAGTTGATAACCAGGGACACCTGTTGGACGTCGATACCACGGGCAAGGAGATCAGTGGCAATGAGCACACGGGAAGAACCAGAACGGAACTCCTTCATGATCACATCACGCTGAGCCTGGTCCATATCACCGTGCATGGCAGAGACAGTGAAGTCACGGGCGGTGAGCTTCTCAGTGAGCCAGTCGACCTTTCTGCGGGTGTTGCAGAAGATGACAGCTTGGGTGATGGTAACGGTCTCGTACAGATCGGAGAGTGTGTCGAGCTTCCACTCCTCCTTCTCGACGGCTATGTAGAACTGCTTGATACCTTCCAGGGTGAGTTCATCCTTCTTGACGAGGATACGGACTGGGTCGCGCATGAACTTTGTGGTAACCTCGAGCACATCCTGGGGCATAGTGGCAGACAGAAGGACAACCTGGGTGGACTGGGGCAGAAGTTGGAAGATGTCGTAAATCTGCTCGGTGAAACCACGGGAAAGCATTTCGTCGGCCTCATCAAGAACGAACATCTTCATCTGGTCGGTCTTGAGGAAACGGCGCTGAATCATGTCCTGGACACGTCCGGGAGTGCCGACAACGACTTGGGGACCCTCTTGGAGAGCCTTCATGTCATCGCGAACGCTGGTACCGCCAATGCAAGCATGGCACTCAACGTTCATGAAGTCACCGATGGCGACAACGACCTTCTGGATTTGTTGAGCCAACTCCCGAGTCGGCGCAAGAATCAGGGCCTGGCAAGCCTTCAGGTTGGGGTCGAGCTTTTGCAGGACGGAGATGGAGAAGGTGGCGGTCTTGCCAGTACCGGACTGGGCCTGAGCAATCACATCGTGACCCTTGATAACGGGCATGATAGCTCTTTGTTGGATAGCAGAGGGACGCTCGAAACCGTAGGCGTAGACACCGCGGAGAAGCTCTGGCTTCAAGTTCATGTTGTCGAAGGAGTCGACGGTCTCATCGTAGTTGGATTCGATTTGGCCTGCAAAGACGGATCATTAGCCTTCTGCTTCCGATACTTGTTGAGCGACCTTATCGGTGCTGCAAACGCGGCTTTCATCCGAAGTATGGAGATTGCTGCGGACTTACCCTCAGGGACCTCCTCGAGACCTTTTCCATCAGCCATGATTGCGGTTTTTTAGGTTGAGATCACACGCTCGTTGCGCTGTGATCTGGATATGAAGCCTGAAGTGGGGCGCTGAAAAGTGCGGTGGTGATCGCTCCGGATACCCCGCGCTGTTGTCGCTGAAGTTGCTGTAAAGACTAGATGACCGGACTCTCGTAAATTGAGAGTCAAAAGGTATCTAGTGAGATGTTTGTGTGATGTTGTTGTAGTTGTAGGTTAACTGTAAGTTGAGGAGGGAGACCAAGAAGGCTTTAGAGACTTTTAAACGAAAAATCTGCTGGTCGACCACGGATTTTCGCTTGTGCTTGACCCTCGCAAAAATATTGTCGCCTCCCCGACGCTAAGCCGTAAACGGTTATACCGGATCTAAAGCCGCCTCCAGCCTTGAAGAGAAGGCGATGGAATATCTGAGTCACTCGAATATCGCTCCTTCTGACGCAAGAGTGCTTCACTTTCTTCGGGTTCACGTTCTAGCTTAGGTGTAGAGTTGTTCAGATAGGTGAATGGTTGTGGTGCCCGTGGGGGCTTGTGAGACATGCTGCGCTGAGCACTGACGCACTCCGGGAACCGTAACCCGGTACGTGCACTTGCTTTGTCTTTACACGGGTCTCCTTCTTCGTCGTCAACAACAACAACAATACAGCCTTTTCTTTGACATGTTCTTCACGGATTCAAGCGTTACAGATCATATTGTTCTTCATGCAAAGAGGCCGAAGACGGCACTACCCACGTCCGCGATGCCCAGTCAAGGGTACCCGCCGTTGCTACTGTCAGGGTACCTGACTGTGTTGAGCACCTCTCATTCAGTAGTCACCCATGGGTCTTGCCGTGAGCATTAGGCAGCTGGTGCACATTGTGACTCTACGTATACTCCCCGAAAAGACCCAGAGGCCACTTATCTTCTGAGACACGATGCCGATAGCATCGACAGTGTCGTTCAGTTACACAAAGTCAAGCCCCGTTGCCAAGGCGCTATGTTACAGCCAACCTTCCAATCAGACAGGCTGAAACACCGCGGCGACTATGCGCGGTTGGTATTGGGACAACCTTAACCCTATTCGACAATCCCACCTACACTTGGGCTTCTTGGTACAACATCAGACGATCCAACTTCTTCTCCTGTCGGGCTTTGCTGTAGGAATACATCTAAGTATCAGTCTCTCCTCTGCTTTCTCCACTTTCTATCTTCTCTATGCCTTTATTTGGCTGTGTTGGGAGTCAATTTTTATGCAACTTCAGTATGGCCTTGTCTAATGGAGTGTTCGTCTTATCTATACTTACACTATACACTTCGTTGGCTTTCGCTCAATTCCTGCCTCCCACTTTCTCACGATGGATATGGCAATCATGTAAGGAGAGTTCACGTCAACGCTTACCACGAATTCTGATTATATCAGCTGTCGTCGCCGGACATCGTTTGTATATAGACGGTGGGGAAGTATATGCGCTGAGCCCGACTGTGGCTGGCGCGGCCGGCGCAGCTTGTATGTTGTGAATCTGCACCCTTCTGCTGCTTCTGACTCTTCAATCAGGGAGCTCAACCCTGTCAATAGACCTCACAACATCGTGGAACAACGCCACAGTTAAGCCGATCGTAATTAGCAAGCCGTCCGAGTTTCCTGTCGCTCGCCAGCCCAGCCTTTGGTACAACCCGAATGTTAAGGTAATATCGATGCTGGGTGGCTGGGAATACACAACGTTGGATTTTGGCGGCCAAAGCTATCCATCGGATGGTGGTCCTGTGACCATACGAGCAATCCAAGCACCGCAGATCCAATGGAATTTTGACGTGTCGACGCGGGTGAGGAATGGTGACATGTGGAAACGGGCTGCTAACCAGCCACCGAACGACATTGCGAAGACCGGACACGGAGCGATCAGTGTCTCCACAGCCAATGAACATTACATCCTCGGAGGCGCCGATGTTGTTACCTCACAATTTACCTGGGCTCGGCCGGGGATCGCTAAGGTAGACTTTTCATCAAAGTCCTGGAGTAACAACTCAGCGGACGGGTACGGCGGCTCGGAAGCCGGACTCGGCTGGTTTGGTGAGAGCGTCTTCGCGCAAATGTTCGGAGAGCAAGGCGTGCTCATCTTCATCGGCGGTTGGGTGCCGAAAACACAGGCTTTCACTACAGCCCCGGGAGGAACGCCCCTCCTAGACATGTCGCTAGTTACGATATACGACATTGCCAGCGGCAAGTTCGTCACACAGACCGCCGGTGGAATCGTCCCTCCAGGACGATGGGCCTTCTGTGCAATTGGTGCGGCTGACAGCAGCAACAAGACATTTGACATGTGAGTCCAGCATTCTATCTCCTGTCATGTTCACAGACTCACAAAACACAGTTACATCCACGGAGGCAACCCAGGCGGCGAGTCCAACAACCCCTACTCCGAAGACTACGCCAACATCTTCGTCCTCTCCCTCCCCTCCTTCACCTGGCACAGGATCGACAACTCGACCGCCTCCATGCGCTCCTCCCACACCTGTTCGCTCCTCGGCAACCACCAAATGGTCGTCATCGGAGGCCACGACTCAAGCAAGGACTCAATCGCCAGCGTACCGGATCCCTGGACGAATGGCATTGGAATTTACGATATCAACAAGCTTGAGTGGGCGGCTTCGTATGATGCGGAGGCTTACAACGCTGATGCGGCGTATGTACGGCCGGCTATGCTCAACACGCCCGAGAATGATGCTACGCCAGTGACTTGGGATAATGATTTGTCGGCGACGCTGTTTGGAAAAGCGAGGACTGTCGTTGTGAGTCCGGGCTCGACGTCATCCAGCAATCCAGAGTCAAGCCTGTCTCCGTCTTCTTCTACTTCTGGGTCAGGCACAAATGTCGGGGCCATCGCAGGTGGCGTGGCTGGCATTATTGCTGTACTGGCTTTGATCGGCGGCTTTCTCATCTGGAGAAGAAGAAGAAGGCAAAGTAAAGCTGATTCGGAAGAGAAGGCCGAGCTCTCAGGAACTCCGAGGTACTTTGTGGTGCCCGTTGAGCTGGAAGTTCCGCCCGCCGAATTGGATTCCAACCCGTCGGTTGCGAGGAGGACGTATCAGCTGAAGAACACACCGGGTGTAGTTGTGAATACAAGCCGTGTGGGTTAACACGCTGTTGGGGAGATTTGAGCCCTCATTATCAGAGTTCAGGATGCATTAGCGTTATGATGGTCACTTTACAGCGGCTGTAAACTAAAGGCTGATTGCTAGTTTGAGTATCGGAGTTTTGATGGTAGTTTGTGTCTTTCTGACCGCCTTAGGCACAATGACTATTCTGAAATTCTTCTCCGTGTGTGTTGTGTAGCCTCTGGAACGTTTTCATTCATCAATCTGCATTTCCTCAAGTCTTCGTTCTTTGTGAGGATTCCAACTCACTCCGCGGGTTCCTCATTGGAGAGTATGGTTCGTCACACAATGTCAAACCACCGCTCCTCCCCACCATCACCCATTCCCTCCCAACCACTCCCCGAACAATTAGCGTCCACGCAGCAAACACCCCTGAACTCATATTTCCCCTCATCATTAGGGACCCTCCTCAGCACCGACGGGGACCTCAGCGTAGCAAGCTCCACAACAGCATCCCTTTCCTGCACCGTCCGAGGACCCGCGCCTAACCTGTATGTCTCACTCGAGCGGATCACGAAGATAGTGAGCCATTCTCTCAGTGCCGTGATAAGGTGCTCTTCTAAACGGGTTGAGTGGTCTATTGGAGGGGTTTGGTTCAGGAGGCTGGTAAGATAGGCTGTAATGTCTGATTCTTTGGAGTGCACCGCGAAGGCGGAGATGGAGAGAATGAAGGTGAATATGGTCGAGAGGGGGAAGTGGAAGTCTTGGATTAGGGAATGGAACCAGTTTCGCGTTGTCTCTGTGGGGGTTTCTGTGGTTTCGCCTAGGTATAGGACTGCCCAGATTATTCCGTGTTCTTTTCCTAGGACGGTCAGAACGGTGTTGTTGTGGGAGAGGGACCAGAGTCGTTGGGTTCCAGAGAAGAGTCGAAGTTCACCGTCTACGATTTTGATTTCGACAGGGGCCGTTGATGTGTTATGCCGTCGCATCTGTCGACCTTCCACCCGTTTGAAAGGTCTGCTCCAGTCAGGAACCCAAGAGGGTGCATTTTTACTCCATCTGCCGGAAGCCTCAACCAGAATGTCTAAGTTACGGTACCACTTCAACAGTGAGACCGTAAATTCCAAGTAGGCTGCTTCCAAGGTATATCCAGGGTCAAGAATCGGCTCCGGCAGTTGCACCCCCAAACCCTGCAACAAGCCGTACATAGAGTAGGTCTTGTCTTTCAGTACCGTCGCTTGTTGCATCCGACTAACGTTGAGAATCTTGAGCAGCGTCTCCTGCAACTGCTGCCGCCAATCCGTGTTCGTAGGAGGTGGCGTAAGCAAGTAAGTGGCTGCGCAGAGCCAACCAGTGATCGCCACTGTAAGGCTGAGTGGGTAGTAGTTGGGTAGGCTGATCTTCCGAACGAGCCATAAGACGCTGATAGGCACGACGACGAAGAGTTGAGCATAGGACAGACCACGTCCATACCGTTCCATGAATTGGAGAAAGGCATGCCAGCGTCCTTCGACGTGTTCCGCCGTAGGCTTGAACAAGAACAGAAGTGCTGTAAGCCAACACGGCATCTGGCAGTCCATGAGGTACTTGCCTAGATTCTTAGACCAGCGGTAATGCGCAGACTTTCTCAGCATCAGCGCCTTCGACATCTCGATCCACAAGTGGTAGACATTGGCCACGGGCGAGAAGTGTTGCCAGATCTCTCTTGTCTGCGTTTCATCGGCTTGGTCCAGCGCGGCCACGATACCCCAGAAGAAGTAGTGCCAACGGAGGGCTTTAGCACCGCAAATGACCAGGGGTTCTTCCGCCATGACGAGTTCTTGAACGGTCCAGGCTCGCTTGAACCAGTCTCGGCGGAGGATCATCATGAGGTCTTGGTGAATGCTTGCATACGGTTCAATCTGAACATGTCTGTGAGCAATCTCTGTTGGAGCAGACAATTAATCAATGCAGTTCCACTATGTATGCAAAAGAGGCTCACTGAACAAGACCCTGCTGTAAGCATAACGTATCAATTTCCCTAGCTCATATGGGTGCATGATCTGAGGAAACTGTGCGAGGCGAACACCGATTAGCGGGTGAAGATCGAAGACCACTTTCTGAAGCCATGAAAGGGCTCGTGTTGTGGAAGCCTCCACTGTGGTGCCAAACCCTTGTATACGCTGAGTCTGATCATCCGAGTCTGCAGGAAGTGGAATATCCGAAGCCTGCAGCTGAAGCGCAGCTTCTCCAAGCCAGACGTGTACCGTAGTGGCGCTGGCATAAATGTCCCGCATGAGGGGCAATTGCTTTGCCTTCTCCGCATTGTCGTGCTGGTTGATGCATATAGCATCGACCCAGATCCTGCGTACGTTGAAGTGATCTCGAAGATAAAGTAGCGCAGTATAACAGTTCTGTGTAACGTTTACCTTGCAGAAATTACCATCATCGTCATGAACGAAAATAGTCCGAGGGGGGTGCCAGGTACCCCAGACGTAGGAGAGAGCATGGTATGATGTAGGATGGTCGAGATGGACGGTGCGAAACCTTCCATGTATCACCCCGGAACGCGACTTGGCCCTGATACTGGAGCAGGTGGCCTCCTCTAGCTCCAGAACCCTTACGCACCTCGGACCGAGCCGAGCGTATCCGCTTTTCGTCTCCATGTTCCCATGGTCACAGCATAACCGCATATCCTGAACATACTCCTGCCAGAAGATGGAGGGCAGTTGCTTGGCCACTCCGATTCAGGTTGGAAATCTTTCATGATATACTTTCTGAGCTCAGCCCTCCCCCGCAACATGGCTCAACAGTGGCGCTGCCAAGGCTTGTGCCCGTATCGTTAATGCGGCTTTTACCGACGCACAGTAAGGCATCTCCGGCAATCTCATATATCTTTTGGAGTAGCAGCTACGATTTCCGAGCTCTTTGATCATGGGGACGATAATCACGTGATAATTGATCGTCACTTCCCCACTGTAGCCGGCGTTTTCAACGATCGGACAACACTCTGGCCTGCAGTATGCTGAAAAGGAATGGTGCGGCGCCGTAACTTTGAATGTAAACAGAAGATAGATACTTGTAACCTACAGCTGTGTACATGGTCAATGGGATCAGTCTTGCGAATGGCCCTACGCCTAGGGGGCACAGCTTAGCTCCGAGCTTACTGCAAGGCAGCAACCGACTAATGTGTACTTTGCCCGGCGACGGGACGTAACGAAATGCCATGCTCAAATCTCCGCAGAAATCAAAGAAATTACATTATTGCTTACTGAAACCATGGTTTACTGTACCGTCGATGGAGAAATCGTTGCGGTTCAGGGTGGTTATACTCCAGAACCGGAGGATCTCGATGGCAAAAGCGAAGTGAAAATGCTCATGATAGCCACATACCGAGCGACGCAATTCATCATCACTGTCCCAGACGCCACTATCAGAAATGCCAGTTTCGGGGAACGCTTATGGGTCATCTTCAATGACCCCAACATGAACCACGAATCCCGCTGGAGGGAGGAAGGCGTGCTTGTTCTCAGGTACTGCATGTCTCTGATTACCAGCTTGCCATTCGTGAAGCAGGATTTTGAGACGCTGGAGGATTACATCCATACACCTACATATAAGCTGCTGCTGTCTTTAGAGAATGGTAGCATCGTATGCTCTAAAACCCCAGGCCCGGAATATAAGCCATCATATCATCTCGGTCAGACCCTTACCAGCAAACTGGGGACGATCTCAGAGAGAGTCGTCTGTTATCAGGCATCTGAAATCATCGTACCCTTGGAAAACCGAAACCCCAGAGTTGTCTCGCACCGTGTGATTCTCCCAGACGGCACGGTTGCCTGGTTTAAGCCCTGCCTCGATGGTTGGAAAGAGCAGTTTGAGCGGGAGGGCAACGTGTATCTGCGCATTGCGTCATTGAAGCTGCATGGCAAGGCGCGCGTCGCGAACGTGCTGGGAGTGGTTGTGTCAGAGGATGGGAAGTCCACATATGGGATCTTGAGGGAATGGATTCCGGAACTTCTCCTAGCCGATGCTGTCAAATCAGCAGACAAAGCCCTGCTGGAGAGGTGGAAGAAGCAGATCTATGACGGAGTCGAAGTTCTCCATCAGCATGACCTGATCTGGGGCAATCCAAACCCGTGGACGGTGTGTATCGATGCGAAGGACGATGCTTGGATGACAAGTTTTGAAGGAGTATGCAACGCGCTTTTCCTGGGCGATGATCATATAATCTCGAAAGAAGGAGACATCAAAGGTGTACGGAAGATCTTCGAGGAATGGGTGCCTGCGCAGTCAGTCAACTCCTGATGTTTTGGTATATGCGCGTATTGCTAGACACATGCGAGCGGCTTGACAGAGTGATAGAGGAGCGTCTAATGATAATGGCCTTCAACATGCGCTTGATGTATTCGTCAGGAGGTTGAACTGCTAAAGCTGTGACGTCGGTCAAACTAGCTTCAGGAATGGAAGTAGGAGGAAGTGTGATTAGCGGCCATTATCGCCCTCCTGTACTCCCAATATACTTCCTCATGTTGACAGCCCGCAGTTCTCCATTCTGACTGGCACATGGGATGGCTCCTGTTCCAAACATCCCGTTCCTGTAGATGCAAGTCTTGCTAGCGGATTCTGCAGGTCATGCTAGCGCTTGATGCAGATCTTGCTAGGGGCATCATGCTAGCTGCATCTTCGTGGCTTGCAAGCCGTTTGCACTCGCTTACACAGACAGACCTATCCGCAGACAGTGACGCCCATAATCTGGACCCGAGAGGGCATGACGACGGTCCGAAAACGATAAACAACAAAGGAATCTGGCGATGCAAAGCCCATCGCTGTAGGATGAGGTGCAAATAGACAACATGGACCCGTTGCGCTAGTTTTTAGTGCGTCGTCCGTCTCGGCTCCGCTGCCCAAGACTCGACGAAACACTTGCCTTCTAAGAAACTTCGAAGAAGTTTGCGGTAGCCGCAGGGGCTCAGAGACCAATTCGTCTCCGGATGGGTCTCATCGGGTGGATGCCGAGCGGACACCGTGGTGCATGTCATTGATGCCCTCGCCTAGTAGGACGGACGACACGAGTGCAGGAACATGCTGTGGCCGGTGATAAAGAAGCCGGTGCCTGCTCGGAAGTCTCACCGCGAAGACTGAGTACATCTGTTGAAGGTTGTTGTTCATATATATCCTCATTTTCTTCTGATCTGCAAGTTCGACCCGCTAGGGTAGTGCGAGGTGGAGTAACATCACTTAAACTGTCCTACTGCTGACTTCAGGCTCGTACCGATCCAATGCGGCCACTTACCGCCGAGGACAGACGCAAGAGCAGGACACACAACCTCATTACCGATTATGAGAGGCGGGCCATACGAGAGAAGCATAGGAAGTCAAGGAATCTAACCCAACAGCAACTAGCTGCATGGGCGTCCAGAGAGTTCTTGCGGCCCATAAGCCAATCAACAATATCGGATTCGCTACACGCCAAATATGCGTCGTTAGATCTGGCCAACCGTGGCGCATATGCAGGGCTTTCCTCGCAGCTGAAACGTCATGTGAACCCAGCTAGCCAGCACTGTGCCGGCTGTAAGGAAGTGCTGACGAGCTGCATTTGTCAGGCGGAATCGGTAACCCCAGCTTCTGAGACAAAAGTGTATATGAGCAAGCCGGGTTTAGCACCAACATTCGTAGATATGGAACTCTATCGAGACTGCCCTGAAAATGCAAGGTACTCATCCGCTTCGTCGGCATGGTGTCCTCCACGTCAAGTGAACCCTTCGGCCGTCTGGTTTCCGCAATTGCTCGACGTGGTGACTACAAGCATCCCCTCTCACAGGGGCTGCACAACACCCACTGACGCATTGGCAAGATGGCTGTCGCTCCTGCCTTCAAGATTAGGCAGAACTCAAGTCTTGGACGAAGCGCTGCGGAGCTTCATCATCTTTCATGTTGGCCTGAACCACAACGACCGGACTACCATTCAGAAAAGCCGGTATCGATATGGCATTGCCCTCAGCGCTCTGCAAGCTGCGATCGGCAACCCTAATGCACCTCTTACTTCCGACACTGTGATGGCTGTTATGCTAATGTCGTTGTTCGAAGTAAGTCAACGGCTATCCGAATCTGGAGCAGCTAGCATGTGCTTACAGACTTGGCAGAGCTGCATCAATACCGAGAGTGATGGCTGGCACAATCACATTAGCGGAGCGGCTCTCATGATGATGCAAATGGACCTATCAGCTTTCTCTGACGAGCTGGGTATCCTGTTCCTGAGAGCCTTCCGCAGGGAGCTGGTACGATGTCCCGCCCTTACTGGAAACGTGGGGCTGATCGCAAACGCAGTCTTGGACGGTTCATGAGACGAGGGACTATCGGATCATCAGCAGCCCCCAATTCAAGAGAGCAGTGAGGGACGTGGACGTACCTGGCTACATTGAGCAGGACTGTTGCCAGTATGACATCTTCATCCGAAAGGTCTATCGGAGCGGTATAAAGTTCATCGCCATCCACAAAGGACTTATGTCCGCACAATCTCCACAGGACTTCAGCGCCTGCATAAGGGCCATGCTTGCCTTGAAGTCCGAATACCAGGAACGGATCAACACAATGAGAATGGTGATTCCACCAATCAAAGTACCTTCCGAAGGGAATGACCACATCTTCCCTGTCATTTACGATTACGAGAACCTCTGTCACGCTTTCGCTCACGTTCTCAGTTGGAACCTACTCCTAGGAATGAACGCATATCTCACCCACTTACAACCCGGTGTAAGCTACCAGGACGAGATGCAGCAGTTGACCGAAGATCTGTGCAAGTCCGTCGACTTCCTGGCCGGAGCGGGGTTTCTTGCAGCTGCTACTCATAGACCCGAAATATTCTCACTCCTGACTTTTCTCAAGATGACTTCACCCGAAAAATACAAATGGCTGTGTAGGAGATTAGAAGGATGGGTACATATTTCAGCCGAACGAGATGAAAGGAGATAGATGTACGCGAATAACTTCGATATAGATTGTATAGAAAGATAGCTTGATGACACGCGCTTGAAAGGATGACACACCCAATTGACCATCTGAAATGCTTGATAGAAGTTCATATGATTCTTACTTCCCGCTGTTGATCGTTTCAGTATGAATAGAACTATAAGGCGAGAGCATGGCATGCGAGCTGGGTGGCGACTCTCCCGAAGGAGCCAGTTCACCGCCAGGCAGAAAAATCCACACAAACCTCACATCACCTCTGCCACAACCGATCTCAGTACAACAGTCGCACTGTTCAGCGGATTATGAAAATGGCACCCGGCCGTATTGTCACGAGTGTTCTTGACAATCTCATAGAGGACAACTCTGGAGATGAGGCCTTTGCTCCGCCAGCAAAGCGAAGAAGAGTCGAGGAATACTCAGTGGCCGCAACCGAACCATCACAGGAGCAACCAATCACAGAGCAGACCACTACCATTCCACCACATCCGCTGGATATCAAACCCTCTGGAAACGAATATACAGCAACGATCAATTTACGAGACAGTGCAGGATACTTTGCACGCTTGCCGCATGAACTTGTCAATAATGTCCTTGAACGACTTCGCGCTGCTGACCTTGTTGCGCTGGGGTCTACTTGCAAGTATATGTATGGATTCGCCAGACAGGATGAACTGTGGAAGAGCATTGTCTTAGAGTGAGTGATGTCTACCGTTCAGACCTGCAATCAAGAGCGCATCTTCTTGTCTCCTGGCTTCATGTCTCCTTTGTCATACTGAAGGCTGGAATGATAGCACGCCATGCGGCTTGTATTACCGTGATATTAAAGGCAGAGTTCGGTACGTGAGATCATTAGGGCAAAGCTCCATCAGTTTCGTGGTGGTGTTTGTCTCTTTAGAGACGTGGGTACAGTGGGCCTTTTCCATCTTCGATCCTGTGTGTCCACGCCAGAGTATGTGCGACAGACTCAGGACCGTGAATCTGGACTGGATATATCCGTGCACAACTGGTTGCGGCGCATGGTCGGATACTGATAATCACTACGCTGAGGAGGAATCTTACGACCTGGATAATCTAAGGTTGTCACTTCAACGCGCCCGCTGGGTTGAGCGATCAGACTGATCTTCTCATCCGGTTTCAGAGTTGAGTCTCTGTATGGTGTAATAACTTTTGACAGACTCAGAGCATTGAGAGTCCCCGAAGGCGAAATGGTGGATGAGATGGGATGCTTAACAGAGATTTTTCCAATGGCGTTGGGCGGTCTTTCTCCCATCCGCGCCTGCTTTCAATGAGGAGCTTATTTCGTTTGCCTCTACGGCATTGCCCAGAATACTTTGCTAAGTAGCCAATGTCGCAGTTCACCGTCCACCAACCTCCAATGGTATGGTACTTGGCGCTCTACCCATCTGTCAATAACACCCGAACGACAGTCCCGTGTATCTTGCACTGGCCTCTATTCCGATCTGTTACACCGTCCGCACTTCTGTGCCCATGCACCACTTAATCCGTATGCCAGCAACATTCCCAGCGCCAATGCCATCACTCGGCTTCCAGACATGTCGGAAGCGGAGTTCACGGCAGAATGGATAGAGCAACCGTTCATCCTTACCGATCCCGTCAAGCAATGGCCCATCTACAAAGAATGGGATATGAAAACTCTTCTGTCACGCTACGGCGACACCGTTTTCCGCGAAGAAGCCGTCGACTGGCCTCTGAAGACATACACCTCCTACATGCGCAACAACACCGACGACAACCCCCTCTACCTCTTCGACCACGCCTTTGCCGAGAAGATGCACATCCATGTGGACGACGAAGCCTTTTCTCTCCTCCCATCCACCACTACCACCACCTCGAACCTTCCCATAGCATACACCCCACCCACCCCCTTCCGCACCGACCTCTTCACCCTCCTCCCCCCACACCGTCCCCACCACCGCTGGTTAATCATCGGCCCCGCCCGCTCCGGCTCCACCTTCCACCGCGACCCCAACGGCACCTGCGCCTGGAACGCCATCCTCCGCGGCCGCAAATACTGGCTGCTCTTCCCGCCCGGCCTCATCCCCCCTGGCATATTTGTCTCAGACGACGAAGCGGAGGTCACGGCGCCGATCGGGGTGACGGAGTGGTTGACGGGCGGGTGGTGGGAGGAAACGCGGAAGATGATGCGCAGACCCGAGGGAAGGGGGATTCGCGAGGGGGTGTGCGAGGAGGGGGAGGTGTTGTACGTGCCGAGTGGGTGGTTCCACTTCGTCGTCAATCTGGAGGAGAGCGTCGCCGTGACGCAGAACTTTGTGCCCAGGGAGCGGTTGGTGGACGTGTTGGGCTTTTTGAGGGATAGGAAGGATCAGGTCACGGGGTTTAGCGAGGAGGTGGAGGATCCATTTGGGTTGTTTGTGGAGAGGTTGAGGGGGTGGGATGAGCGGGCGTTGGGGAAGGCGTTGGGGGAGGTAGAGAGGAGGGCGAGGGAGAGGAAGATTGCTACGGCGGAGAGGGAGAGGGGGAGTAAGTGGGAGAAGCTTGTTAAGGGTGATGCAGGAGGTGATGAGGGAACTGGAGGAGGAGGAGGTGGGTTTAGCTTTGGCTTTGGCGGGGACGACGACGATGATGTGGAGGTACCGTAGATATAATTGTGCGTATATAGCGTCTGTGATCCGGCATCCGCGACCGTTGCGGCCTGGAAGAGTAGATGCTGAAACATGCTGCAAACCTTTTGGAGCCGTATACTGCTCAATCCTTTCCATACAACTTCACGTACTCATCCTTCAACCCCCTAAAATCCGCCGCCGTCAAGGTCCTGAATAGCCCCCTCTGGTACCCCGTCAAGCCCACCTCTCCCATCAACTTATCTAAATACCCAAACGTATCGAACAAGTAAAAGTTCCCCAACAGCCCGTATGTCGGACACCTCAACCGCATATACATGTTTGTCCATGCGACAATGTCCCTCCTCCCCTCGAGATCCGGCAAGCGAGAGTCAAGGTGACCATCTAGGTACGCAGTCGCCCAGATAGATTCAATCTCACTGCCCATGAACATGTTCGGCAGGGAGGAGAAACCGACGAAGCAGAGTGTTTTCTCCGTCAGAGGGGCGATGGTGTTGTACAGGCGGAAGGGCGTCTCGCCTGTGACTGCGTCTCCAGGGTGTTCAAGCGTTGGTGGAGGGGTCTTTAGGAACGGGAAGCGGGCGAGGATGGAGGATCTGTGGCTTTCTTCGAGGCGCTCCCATTCAGCTGATGGGAGGCCGGCTGAGGAAGGTGAGGCTTTTGAGTGCGGGAGGCCAAGATGGGCGAGTTGTTCAGGGGTCAGGAAGGGGATGGCTGTCTTCCAACCGGTGCCGAGGAGGAGGGCGTCTGTCTGGATGATGTCGCCTGTGTCGAGATGAACACCCTCCCCGTCTAGTGCGGTTATATCAGCGCGGTGGACGTCGACGTGGTGTGCTACCATGTCCCAGAAGTCATCGTGGTGTATGATGCCCACAGGCGTCTGGCTAAGGAAAAGAGGACTTGAATCCACCATCAGCAAACGCCCATTGCAGCTACGATTGAGGGAGCTTACTCACTCCATATCAGATCTCAGCTCAGAAAATCCCCTCTTCACCTTCTCTCCCCGCTTCTCCCTCCCCTCAAAGTCAGCGCCTGCATTCACCTGAGTAGCCGCAATCCCCATAAACCTCCTGAACAACCACTTCCCAACCACACTCCTGACCCAAAACCCTTCCCACCGATTGTTCGGCCCCAGCCCCCCGGGGATCAGCCCACTCATGAACCTCGTAAGACTCATATCCGTAACGTTCTTGTACGGTCCCGCTCCCTTCCCGGAGATGAAGCCACCCGGTCCCTTGCCGGATTTGCGGATGATCCAGGTGACTTGCTTCCCTGCCTTGACGGCTTGGTACACGTGGTCGATTGCAGAGCTCCCGGCGCCTAGGACTGTTACCGTGCGGACGGTGGGTGACTTGAGGACGCTTGAGGAGGCTATCGTCATGGTGTGTTCGATGCGGCCTGTGAAGGACTCCTGGCCTTTGAGGTGGGGGATGTTGGGCTGGGAGGTTTCGCCCGTTGCTATGATGACTTTGGAGGCGGTGAGGACTGAGTGCGCCTTGGTTGGTGTTGACGTGGTGAGACTGTAAGTGACTTCCCAGCGTCCTTGCTCGGTCTTGTTCAGGGCTTGGACGGTGGTGTTGAAGAGGACGCGGTCGCGGAGGGACTTGCCTGCGTACACGTGGCTGTCGATGTAATCTTCCAGGTAGTCCGCCATGACTGAGGCGTGGTAGAAATTGTCCTTGTTGACCTTGTCCGGCGGAGGCTTGAAGGCTACGTCGGAGAAGCCACCCATGTGGGGACTTGCTTGAGATAGGAAGCCATCATAGACTCGGTCTAGAGATATAGAAGATCAGCTTCTTGTTTCGCTCCCTAATGAAAACTTGGCAAAAGAGGCGGTACGACGGTGCCACAGACCCTTTCCCCATACACCGCCTACACAGGCATCCCTTTCTAGAATGACAAGCTTAGTATCCTCATGGATGTCTAGGTAGAATCGCGCGGCTGCTATGCCAGAAGTTCCACCTCCAATGACAATCAAATCATAGGGCTCGGAGGGCATAGCGATGGACCGTTTCTGTGCCTACAATCTTGTACTTCTATGATCCTTGAATAGTGGAGCCAACTGATATGATGTTTGTGTGGAGGGATGGAGATGACAGGTTTGACAAAAACTGCGTCTTGGAACGGAGAAGGCAGAACGGGAATCAGCATCTGCCGTAAAACCAGTTGCAGGTCTAAAAGCACAGTACAGAGAGGCGAATGAGGAAAGCCACTGGTCTGCTCTTTGAATTGAGGAAAGCTCAATGTATAGACCTACGTGTCTGCGACCGGTTCCTAAGGAAAAGCATGCTTCATTAAAGTTATTGCTCTTTCTGCCAAGCATTACCCTGTGGAGCGTTGAACGATGGAGAAACATGTGTAAAGTCCGGGGCGTGCATAGAGGGTCAGCAGATGGGTGAGCACTTGGAGCGAAGCAGTTAGTCTTGGCTTTGGGGGTTGGAATAAGCTAAGCTGATCTTCTGCGGTACATTCATTCAGCGACTGCCCTGTCTCACATGCTTACTCACAGCGTGCTCCGACACTTGTGGTGACACTGCCGGGATAAAGGTATTTCTAGCACATTCTGATCCTTGAAATCGTTCGGGTAGACGTCATAAACAACCGATGGGTTGCTTCCTGTGGCTCCGTTTATATGCTGATCTATATGCATTGAGAACCCATCTATACAAGCTTAAGCAGCCCTACCTGGCAGTCGATACTGCGTAAGAGAACGAGACCTAGGATCCGAGAATGACGGTTTCAGCATCTCTATCATCGACCAGTATCCTTGGGATCATCATCCTGATCACCCAGATCAAAGACGTCAGCAACGTCATCTCTGGCATCTTCTTCATCGGCCCAGTCATCCTTGTACCCTTCAGTATCCGGGAAAGGGCCAACAGCCCCTCGCCCTCTTTTGGCGCCATGTAGGCTTATATCATCCTCGCCTCTCAGAGCACCCACTGCTCTTCGCTCTTCCGGGTCGTCGGTATACTCTCCCCTCTCGAGGTCTTCTCTGGATAACCTCCGTACACTATCTTGCTCTTCTGCTTCCAGCTCTGCCGCTCGCTTCTTCGTCTGCTGGTACATGAACCATCCCGTAACGATTCCGGCTGTAATACCGATAACAATGCTGACCCAGCTCACTATCTTCGTCTTCCAGCCGATCTTTGTTCCTCCCGCTAGGAGAGCCATTCGACTGCCGATGAACACATGTAGCAGCAGCTTGGGGCTCACGATCGCAGTGGCTATGGCAAAGTTCGTGATGGTAACCGTAGGAAACGTCGCTATGCCGCCGTTGGACAAGCTGTAAGGCAGCGGACAGAGACGGATCATGCAGAGCAGCTTCAGCCCGTCATGCTTGAGAACCAGTGAGATTGCCGCAAACTGTTTGTTGTTCTGCACCCATCGTTCCATCCACCGCCGGAGAACAGTGCGAGAGAGGATGAAGGATAATGTGCTTCCCACGATCGTTGCGGACGCGGCTATAAACCACCTAGATTACATTAGCCCTATGCTACCTCATTTGCACTCCTTCACTCACCCGTTCGGAAACCCCCAAACGAAACCAGCCAGCGTAACGCAAGTCGAATACCCAATCAGGGGCGGAACGGCGACCACCGTAGTCATTGCCCACAGTATCAGCCAGCCACCCCTCATCTCCCTCCACTTTTGCGCATATGGACCCAACCAGGCGAATATTGACTCCTTGTACACCATGAACAGCACCGCCAGTACCACACTGATGATTGCCAGCTTGAACACCACAATCTTCTGAAGGAGACTCATAGAGTTGTACGTCCGCAGTGTTTGTCGGCCTAGCTTATCGAGCTTCTGCATGACTTGGTATTTGTAGGTCGGAGGAGCATGGGAGGATTGGGAGTTGCGGCGGATGCGGTAGGAGGAGGAAGAGCGGGCCCAGGCGGGTGAGATGGAACGGCGTTCGGGTGGGGAGAGGTCGTCGTCGATGGGGAGGGCGAGAGAGCGGCCGGCGGAGGGGTTTATGGTGGCTTTGGATGTCATGCTGGGCGAGGTGATATGCTTCGATACTGCCAGGAGGGCGTGGTATAGTCGGAGGACCCGGCGGAGGCGCTGGGACTGAGCGGCGATGGGAAAGGTGGTGTGTAGGATTTATCGGAGTCTATACGCTCATGTCTATACTGTCTAGTGATGGGGACGAGTCCGAGCCCTATACAGGAGGGAAAGGAACGGTCAACAGTCTCTCTGTCAGCAGCGGATAACGAAGGATTGTCGCATACGCAACATGAGGCTCATTCGTCATGCATAAGCCAACTGCCGCCGCAACTAGTCCGCATTCAGGCGGCAATGCGAAGGCCTTAGGCGCACACATGGTTTGCACGTGAGCTTTGTTCATCCTCTTTGAGGCAATGGAATCATCAGAACTCTTTCTTGTCTTTACTTGAGACTAGAGAACACTCAATCAAGCCCCTGAAGATCATCCCTGGTATCACAGACAACCAGATATGTACATGTGCATCCAAACTCAATCTTTGGTCATGTGACTCTCGATTGGCGCTCCCTAACCCATTCCCGTGAAGCTTATCGAAAGCTGGGGAAGGATAAGGTGTGTGTGAGGGACAATCAGCATCAGGGATCGTGCATTGCATCTGCTTTCCAGCTTGCCCCTCGAGCCTCCAGTTCTCGAAAAGCAACCAAAATCACAGCACGGCCTAGGAGACGTCTGGAGGTATACCATCTCCAGCTATTGGTACAACGCATGTCTACAAGGCTTGCAACAGCGCGCTGATTGGAAACACAGCTCTCGTACAATCCTCGTCCCCACATCCATCCAATGATGATGCATCTGGCCCGACCTGCTCAGAACGTGCTCGCCGATTCACCCTTCCCAACACCTCCCTAACCACCACTTTTCCTCCTGCGTCTCCTTCTGATCGATTGTCCATGACCACGGCCGCATCGCTGCGATAATTCACTCTCTTGGCTTTGCTATTGCTTCCTTGCTTTACCACGGCAAGCCGCGCGCCTTTCACGTGTGACGCCCGATACCCGGAGCTTCTACATACCTATAATAGCTGAAAAGGCTCTGCGAACGATCGCTCGCGTCGCGCATTGCAGCTGCACTGCTCCTAATACCTATCAAGCCTAGTAGAACCGATTTACATTGACACAATTCGCAAACATGGTCTCCGACAGCATTTACGAGCTGTGCCTCCCCATACTGAAGAACGATAGCTTGGACGACGAAGACCGGACAGACCAGATAGAGGAGGTCGTGAAGAAGGAAACTGGATATCGTGGGAAACAACTGGAAAACGTCGTGCTGGACGTGTTGTGGAGGTATAAAGAAGCCGGAACTGCATCAACCTCTCCACCTGCAGTAACCCGGCACACTGTCATCCGCCGACCCTCTCCCGCCCCATGGCAGCAACGAGTGCCTACGCCCGTCTCCTCTTCCCCGCGAATAAGCAAATCCGTGCTGGCGGCTCCTCCAGGATTCGGTGTAGCTCCACCCGCATTCACGCGCGCCAAGTCCTCCACGGGATCCCCTTTTACCTCGCCACGACCTTCACCTAGACTGGCCTTCTCTACGCCTCAGATACCTCACAGTCCGAGCTTAAACGCCTACGAGTTCAGCAGTGAGCAGACCCCGACGCCGGATATATATGGGGACTACGGGAGTGATACTGTGGACTGGCTGGTCAACGATGATGCTGGCAGTGTCGCTTCCTCGTATACGGGCGAGAGCACTCTCAATGGAGGAGCCGCAGAATGGGTGCAGCCAACGAGCGTCGATATGAGTCCATTCGACATCATCAGGTCCATACTGCGGGATGACCGATCAGATGAAGAGATTGAAAAGGCACTGGAACAGAACTCGTATGACCTCGGTATCACCATCAATGCTCTCATGGAGCAAAATCAGGGAATGTTCGATAGTCCGCAGCCTACTCATGCCATACCCGACTCTCAGACGTACCTGGTCGGGAAGTCAATGAGCCCCAGCTTCAGACCAGCCACCCCAGCTGGTCAGACGAAGACTCCAGTTGTGTGTAGGTATTACCTCTCGAGTGGACGTTGTGCTCGGGCCGATTGTAGATTCAGTCACGACTTGACCAATCATATTTGCAAGTAGGTTGTACTCAGGCTATGTGTAGCCTGACCACAATACTGACGGTCTCAGATACTGGATGATGGGCAACTGCCTTGCCGGCGACAACTGCGTCTTCTCCCATGACCCCTCAGTTGCTATGGGCAAGCTATCTGTGGGCACTCCGCCACAGCAAAACATGCAGCCCAATTTCCAATTGCAGGACTTTGACTCCTTCCCCACGCTCCAGTCCCTGGCGATGGCTCAACAACTGCAGCAGATGCAGTCCAATCTTGATCCCAGCGCTTCGGACTTTGCCATCAACAATCATATGGTCCCACCTCCGGGTCTCGGTCGGCCCATCTTCGACCGGCGCACCTCGTCCCGTCCAGGAAGCCGCCACGCCTCCCGTGCTCCAACACCCTCCATCCCCTTGGTCAACGACGATGAAGCCTTTCCAACCTTGGGCTCTGCCGCGACGTCCAAGACGGGCAAAAAGCATCACGGAAAGCGCGGCGGACACGGCCATCACAAGGGTGAGCATAATGGAGCTGTTGCCACACCGGCTTCTCTTGCAGATGTGGTTCGCATGTCACCGTCACCTAGTCCGGCTCAAGTCCGTAAGGGACTGAAGCAGAACAAGAGCTTTGCTGGGACAAAGGAGAACAGCGCAGCTGCTATGGCCATTCCTGCACCTGAACATGTGCCCTGGTTGGAGACGGGAGACAGCGTGAACAAGGCGTACATGAAGGCTAGACAGGAAGCATTCAAGCACGGAGGGTTAAGGAACAAGTTCTTGCAGAGGTATCCACCATGACCCCAGGTTTAGTCGTCTGATCCGAGACTGATACAAAGAACAGCGCCGCTCAAGCATGGAACCGCAACGACTCCCGTGCCGCCAAGGCACTCAGTCTCCGCGGCCAAAGCGAGAACAACTTAATGCGTGAAGCCCACAGGGAAGCCGCCCGCTACCTCTTCGACGAACGCAACAAAAACAGCACCACCCACGGCGAAATCTACGTCGACCTCCACGGCAAGCCTCCCCCACCTCCTCCCTTCCTTCACTCCCTAAGCTAACCTCCACAACAGGCCTCCACCCCGAAGAAGCAATCTCCCACCTCTCCGAAATCCTCCACTCCCACGCCACCCTCCTCTCCTCCCACAACGCAGTCCGCCGCACCGACACGGGCGACGAGAAGCTCAACCGCAACCACATCATCTACGCCATCACCGGCACGGGCCACCACAGCAAAAACGGCAAGGATAAAGTGGGTAAAGCCGTCAAGGGGTTCCTCGTCGAAGCAGGCTTTGTATTTAGAGAGTTCTCCGTCCCGGGGGATAGGGGGAATGTAGGCGGGATTATCGGCGTGGATGTTAGGACGGGGGATGTCAAGGCTGGGAAGGGTGCGGGTGGGGAGGGGGCGAAGGAGGGGGAGGTCAGGTTGGAGGCGGGGAAGGTGAGGATCGTGAAGAGGGAGGATTTGGAGAGGGAGAGGGAGATGCAGTCCAAGGGGGAGGGGGTGGGAGAGGAGGTTTTGGAGGGGTTTCGGGAGGGGGAGGGGATGAGTTGATAGAGTGCGGAATGGAAAGTTGTTAAAGTTTACGCTTGTGTGGCGGTGTTGATGATGATGGAGGTGATGTGATGTGGATGGGGATGTGTGATGTGTGATGTGTGATGTGATGGTATTGGTGACGCTTACGACGCCATCATAGGGAGCAGATAGATCAGCGAAACTCCGCTGTCCTCAACGTACGTGTATTTCACCTGCCAATAGGTTAGGGGGCTACCACAGCTTCTCATTCTTTTCGAACAGTGTACTGCGGGACTCAGGGCGACTCAGAGCAGCTCAGGTCCGGTCGTGGAGAAAGAGACGTTTCACACCACATAAGACATCATGGACGCAAGGAGGAATAGGCAGAGCAGTGCTGGACATGCTGGTGACTCGGCTGGGGCAGCTCTGAAGGTCTGCGATGGGAGACTTTTTAATGTTGGATAGGGTTTTCTAGGTAAGGTAGGTTGAGGGACATTCACTAGGACGGTGGGCAAGGTCTGTGGACAGCTCTGAACGGTTCCAGATGATAGCATGAGCGGGACATGATGCGGGAGGGGGATGTCATGGGTGTGTTGGGGATCGTGTGCGGGCAATTGTGAGCAGATCTGTAGGCCACGGAGAGCTGCCTACTTGGGGATAAGTGAGACGGTAAACGTATATAGCTCAGGATTTGATGCGTTTCATCATCCGGGGCGGAATTGGACTAATTTACGGTTTGGTCAGCCCTTCAACTCTTTCCTTGGACGCATCCACTACGGCGACATTTCGATTGAAATGCTAGAGTTGATCTCGTACCCCAAGCGCCAAATCTCTGGGAAAGTTATTCTATCGGAAGTCCCCCGGAGAGAACTCAGATAGCGATAGCGGCGGTACTTGAAAGTGGTCCAGTGGTACGATCTGTGTCGGAAAGGGTGTCGCTGAGTTTCCGTTCGCTCCAGTCGTACCATCCTTGAAAGACTGCAGAAGAGACGCAATTTCAGAGTAGCCCTCTCCTATAGCAATGTCATAAGCTGTGTGACCGTGTTGATTTCTTGCATTGATATTGATTTCCGGACATCCTAGTAATAAGGAGACAACGTTGCGGTTACCTTCCACGGTAGCAAGCATAAGCGCAGTATCTCCCTCATTAGTCTTCGCGTTGACGAGTTTGATACCATCGTTCGCACTTGGCTCCGCGAACCGCCGGGTTAGTATCAACTGAACGCCTCCCGTAAATCCACACTCAACCGCCACGTGGAGTGCTGTCCGGCCGAATTCATCGACTTGCCTCAAGTCGACCAAATGATGGTTGAATAGCAATCTCATAGCACCCTCCTTGCAACCTCTGATAGCCCACAAGAACGCGGGAGCTCCCTTAGGCAATATAGGATCTTTGAAGTTGTGATCGTCATATTTCTTAGCCAGCAGTTCAAGGACATCCTGATGGCCCTCTTCGGCTGCATAGGATAATGCTGATCTTCCTTCCAAATCTTTACGTGTGATTAGGACATCTAATCGCGCCAATAGCGCTTCCACAGCTTCTGTATGGCCATTCCACGCCGCATAATGAAGGGCAGTTCGGCCCGCGCAATCGGAAATGTCGGGATCGACCGTATCAACTTCCAGAAGCCGCTCGAGAGACCAGTGATCTACATTGTCTGCAGCATAGTGAAGCAGCGTGCTCCCATATATGGTCTTGTCGTTGACGTGTTTCTGAATTTTTGATGCTTCAGGCAATTCCCAACCGTAGTTGCATATTACATGAAAGCGGTTCCTTCCAAGTAGATCACATTCTGGTTCCTAAGACGACGTGAACACCTTGTTGCATGGGCAGCAACCTTTGTCCATCAGAGCCATTCCTACATGCCTTCCCAAACAATCGACTTGGAAGAAGTCTGCAGCATAGCCGGGAACTCCAGCCAAGTCCTGGCGTCTGTCATGCAGATGAGCCATGATTGTCGTGCGAAGTTGTAGAGGACAATCCCTTACACGTTCTGGTACGTCAAGGTGGATGTCCTCAATCAAACTTCGGACGCTCTTCTGAAACTTGTTTCGGATCTCAAGAAACCTGAGCTCCGTCGGTGGAAGCTCTGCTCGGCCTTCTGAGAGCTCCCGTCTGGCATAGTCTATAGCTCTTAACAGATCAAATTCTGCCAACGACAGAGCTGCGCCTTCATCTCCAAGCGACAAGCGAAATTCGATATCCCTTTGATAGGCTTCCCGTGTCATCACCATCGTAGGGTCAGTCTCGCTCGTATGTAGGAGATCGAACAGAATGACTGCCTCTAATCGTGATCCTTGCTCTAACGCCCGCGTGTACTCGAACGAGATGGCACTAGATGTCCGCTGGGCAAGATCAGCTACGAAGTTGTTGAAGGTGCGGATTGGCTGTCTTTGTTTTAAGTCGAACATTTTGTGGAATTTAAACCTTTTAACAGTGGAATCATCGATTTCCTTCAGTTCCTGCTTCGCCCTGAGGAGACGCGCGAGCCATCTTGCCTGATGGAGCCTACAAGTATTTAGCATCAGAATGTCGCACTCCTGAGTCTCCTGACAGTTGTGATCCCAGACATTCGAAGCAGCAGCCAGCAGAGTCCCACGTGCCCATGCAACTGTACGGTTCTTACGTGGACTCCTTGTGCTGCTAATTCGAATGCTGGTTGCTCCCGCTGTTCACACTTCTGCTTACACAGCAAGACGACGCTCTTGAGGGCGAACGACAAGGCCACCGAGAGCTGAAAGGAAAATCTTGATGCTTGGAGATGAGAAGTTCGGGCAGGCCTTACAGGGTTAATAGTTTCTCAGGCAGTCGGTTGCCCTCCGCTGCAACTGACATCGCTGCTGAAGAAACCACGGGCGGAATGGTTCCACTAGATGCAGGTGAGTTTTGTGACGGCGGAAACTCTTGATTCGTGTTTCGATCCCATCCAGCCTTGCCCGTCGCCAATTCTGCAGGCTTGGGCGTGGCGGGAACCGTAGGAGGACCCGTGTACTTCTTGCGCCGCCCCGGCTTTGCCGCAATGGTTTCTGAGCAAGGAAGACCTTTGTCATTGCATCTGTTGCATTTCTCGTCCGGTGCTTGACGCTCTCGTGGGAAACACTGTGTCTGTCAGATCATCGGCCCTACCCAAGAGAACGCTTTCCATCTGCTCCATGGTACATGGAAGACAACGAAAGATGCCTCTCTCAAACCGAAACCACTAACGTACACTTTGTTTCGCATCTCGGCAGTATGAACATTTGCTATAATGCAATTCCCTCGGCTGTCTGTCCTTGACCACTCGTCCGGGAGGCATGCTCGAGGATGGAAGGATATAATGAGGAGATACTCCAAAAGCCACAGAAGCGGCAGGGAGACATTGCTTTATTACTCTCCAGAGGCATGGTGGACAGAAAAGCGTCTCGGCGGATCAGGGAGCTGGCCTTCCATCGGCAGCCTTACACCTTCGGGAGCCAATGGCGCACTTTACGCACTTTAGCAAAGAAACGCTGATCCTCAACTTGCGAGAAGCTACGGCAGACGGTGAATCCAGAGGGGCTATGTCGACAGCCACTAGTCGTAAGGCTTGCATCGCACTTCTGCCATTTATCACCTTTTCCGTGCCGTGTCCCATTCTGCGCGCACATTACTATTGGCTTATTTGGTTAAATATGCTGAATTTGGCTGCGTCAGAGAGCATTGCAATCAAGGCTATGGAGTCGCATGAGGCTTGCTCTCACCATTCAAAAACTGCGCGCACAATTGCACCTCCCACCTCGAGCTCTTCGCTGGTGACAGCCTTAGGATAGTGTTTAAACTGGCAACTAACTGTCATTTGACAGTTGACTAGCTAGATGCTGACCTCAAGGTCGTAATAAAGCGCGACCATACTGTGTCTCTTGCATATAAGAAACTGAAAATGCCTTCGTTAACATGTCCTCTAAGTCGTCTTCAATTCCTCTCCAACCTCCACAAGACTGCTTGAGGTCGCAATGTTCCAAATCACACTTGATGCCATCCTTTCCTCCATCTTCGGTACCGCGTCCATCGTACTCGCAGCCTTGACCTGGTGGGAAACCAGAAGACTAGTCCGGACTAGAGGTAGCGTGCTGACCTCCTTCCATTCGGTTAACAGCGTTGCTTACTAATCCCAAAGTAGCTTTCGACCATGAGGATGTCATCTTCGACATCTTGCACCGTTCAAGGACCCTGCCGTCGCCAGCGTCACCACCTGATCTTGGTGGAACCGAACCGGATATACATCTCGCTCCATCGCAGAGCCCTGAACAGATCGGAGATATCCGAGCAACTCGCTCCGCCTCCCGCTGTCGGGACAGGAGCAAGAGTTGGTGAAGGGTCTTGGCGAGGTAAGACCCGTTCCTACATGATGTGAAGTGTAGATACTTATTTACTCAGATGCTACCGCCTACCGACTAGAGCCACGTCCGGCGCCGTACGAAATCTTGACTTCCAGTTAGACAACAATGGTTATTGGACGGAAAGGTGTCGTTGTCTGGTTGAAGATTGAAGATCTCTTCTGCTGAGACTGATCGAATCTGCACGGTGTGGCAGCGTTGTTGTCTTTCAACATGCACAGACTACTGTAGAAACAACCGACTGTTATATAGATGTGATTCCAAATGAAGTTCTTACTATGTGCCTGCACAGTTTTAGTATGATTAAAGCAGCTTCAGCTACCATGACCACCGCTGGGTCCGAGGGGTAACCGCAAACTCTGGCCCTTTCCTGTTCAGAAGGGTACCCTGCGATAGTCTCCAAGGTGTATTCATGGTTAGGATGCACCAGCCTTGTCTTCGTTTTCCATAGTGGAGCTGAATTAAACTGCAGAAAGAAGCGACAGACGGACCCATTCTGACCCGAAGCTAGATCCACCAAAGCAGATAGCTGCACGCTATTCCTAATCGAGCATCCGAAGTTTTGATTTGTGTCTTAGCGTTACGCTCATATCTATGCAGCGATTCATCTATCAAAGTGATCTAGGTACATAGCTTGAGAACCTTTCATCTAACCAGAGCCTTGGGCAAAACTAACGAACGGCGTATGGAGAGTCGGTCTTCATTGTTGACCTCTCTGATCGTCCGCCAATAAGTCATCGCTGCTTCCTAGCGGTAGCTGGGTATACTTGAAGTCGCCTCCTTATCTCAAGCAACCTGACGCAACTAGCATTAAGGTCTGTAGAAATGGCAATATACTATCACTGGTATCATTTGATACACTGTAACCGGCCATGAGGAGTTTGTTTCCCATCGGTACGGGTTACTCTTAGGCGGAGAGTTGCCTCTTTGGAACTGGGCTGCTCATCTTCCAGCCAGTGCATCCTGAATCGCCCACATCCACTCCCTACCACCGCTTTCTTCCAAGTGTCTTAGGTATCCTAGCAGGTTCTCAGGCGTTCCGATTTGATCTTTCGTTGAGATGTAATCAAATCGTGTCGTGGCCCTGATGCTGGGATCTGCTGGGCTGCGAACTAGCAGTCGGATAGTCTTGAGACAGTCTTCTTTGAGAGAACTGGACATAACTTCTGGATAGCGCTTCATTTTTGCCTCACGAGTCAACGCTGGTACCTTGCACTTGTGAAAGTTCCAAAACGCGACAGCAGTTGCAACAGCGGGGTGTAGTGCAGTCCCGAAGCCCGCCTTGATAAGTGTCGGATGGTTTGGATCAGCACCAAGATCTAAGAGATGCTTCACAACGTTCGGTTCTTCAAAAGTTGCGGCCCCGTTTAAATATATTGCAAGTCTCTCAGACGTAGGAGCAGGCCTTTCTTTCGGAAGAAGGTAAGATAATGTCTCGAAATGCCCCAACCTAATGGCCAAGCATGCGGCGCTCTCGCGTTTGCAATCTCGGGCGAACGGAGGCTTTGTCCGCATCACGTCCGCTCCGTGGTCGACAAAGAATTTAATAAGGTTCAAGCTTCCGTCAAATACAGTGGCGCCCAGTGCATCCTCATCCCCGGAGAAGTCATACCCGTATCTGCAAAATTTTTCGCAAAGCTTGAGCATTGTCCGCTCCTCATCTTGCTTATAGGTCCGGAGCCAAGAACAAGCTAGTTCGACTGGCTTGAAAGTTCCGTCTCTATAGTAAAACCTGGCTATAGTAATCAATGCATATAACAATAATCGGCTTAGTACGATTAAAACAGCTGAATTTTACCTATTTATATATAAATTTAACGATTAGCTAAACCTATTAATAATCATTAACTTTTATACTAACTCTCTTATATAAATTATTATATCCAGCGGATAAGTTAGCCTAAAAATAAAGCGTTATTTTATAATTTCTAACGCTAAGCGCTAATAAATTTAGGTTTAAAAGCGTTTATAGCCTTATTAGACTTAACGCTAATTAGCTAACTAGGCCTCTACTAAGTTTAAACAAAGTATAGGATAGGCTACTATCTCTAAGAGCTTATCTAAGCGCTATAAGTACCTTAATATAACTAAATTTTACGGAAGTAATATAGGAGCCTTATAATATTAAGCCGCTAAATATCCTAACCTTAAAAGAGCCCTTTTTAAATAGTATTAACGTATTATTAAGCTCCTATTAATTACTAATAACCTTATAAAGGAGGCTATATACTATCTTTAATATAACCTACCTTAATACGCTGGGCTATAAGAGCCTAAGTTTAGTAATAGATAGCTTAAAGGCTTTAAAAAGAGGCACTCTATCCGCCGTTATAGGTAATATAGTAAAGCTAACTCTACTAATATTACCGGTACTAAGGCTTATATAGCTAAGCTATAGCTTATTATTAATAAGCATCCTAATAAGGATATATTTAACTATAATAAAATGGCGCTATTCTAAAGAGCTATACCTAATTTAACGCTTATAATAAAGCCTTTCCTAAGCTAGAAAAAGGAGAAAGCTTATCTTACTATCCACTATATAGTAAATAATACTAGGAGTAAAAAGCTACCTTATTAAGTCTTTAATAAGTTAAAAAAGCCTATTACCTTTTAAAATATAATATTAGCGTTAATAAACTTTATATATAGGGCTAATAGGAAGGCGTAGATAATAACTAAGGTATTTTTAGACTACCTTTACTAGTTTAATAATAGAATAGCTAGGAGGAAAGTTCTATTATTATTAGATAACTTTTTAACCTATAAAAGCGCTATAAAAGCGCTAGAGGATAGGGGTAAACTATTACTAAATATAAGGCTTAAGTTTCTACCTCCTAATATAACTTTATTATATTAGCTATTAGATTAAGGTATTATTAAAAGCTTTAAGGCTTAATATTAAAAGCTCTAGCTCTAATTTATAATTAACTAAATAATAATAAGGAAGGACCTACTAAAGGAGATTAACCTCTTACACGCTATACGCTAAATTATAATTACTTAGTATAAGGTTAGTCTATAAACGGTTATAAATTACTAGCGTAAATCTACACTATTTAGAGCTTTATTTAGTCCTAAGACTTATCCTTATAGCTATAATAAGCTTAAGATAATAATAGTAAAGCTCTAAGAGCTTAAGACTATTAAATAGTTAATAGCTATAGTAAATTTTATAGAGCTAGTAGATAAGATAATAGTAGATATAATGGATAATATACTCTAATTTATTACTAAGATATTCACTACCTAGCCTCTAAATACTAATAAAGAGACTAGTAATAAGCCTCCTTTACCTCTAGGGTATAATAAAGGCCTAGAATTCCTCTAAGGCTATATTTTATATAAAGAATTAAGAGAAAACGGAAATCCTAAGCTATTAAAAGCCCTATATAAGAGGGAGAGTATCCTTATTACTAAGTAAATTACTTAATTAACACGTTAAGTGGCAATAACTAACTTCTTTAAGCCTACTTTATAGCCTATATATATATATTAGGTTAATACTATAATTTATACTATAATTACTAAGAAACCTTAGTATAATAATAATCAATTTATAACGATTAAAACCTTCTCACCAACCTTGATCGTAATAAAGAGGTTTTACTGTAATAGACATGCGGGAGTCCATGCTAGCACCCGCCTCTAGTAATTTCCTTATTCGCTCGAGATTGAGGGGCAGCACGAGCCCAGCATTTAAAGTGCCATCACCAACGAAAGCTTCTTCGAGAGCCTTGTCAAGCTCTGAGCAGTCACGGGGGCGTAACAAGGCACGTCGGTGTTGAGCAGTCTTTATGGCCTTGGCGTCAGGCCTACATCGCCACGGCTTGGTAGATTCTTGTGGCTGTATCGCGGGATCGGGATTGGCAGCATCGCTGCATGTGGTGTAGGCTTCTTCGACGTCCGAACATTGACTGTTTGCGTGCGTTTCAACATCTGACACAAGAACATGGTCTTCGAAAGGGTCACACACACTGTTAGAGGCGTACGACGTTAGCTCATCCAGGTGTTGTTCGAGTGTATCATCTGGACCATCAGGTAGAACATCTCTACCATGGCTCAGAAGGCGCTCCTTTATTTCTCTAAACTCCTGGAGTATCTCTTCGTTGTTGGCCTTCAGTATCTCAGTGTCAGCCCGAATAACTCTTGTGTCGTCTTTCAAGACTTGACTGAGCTGGCTCGATGGCTTTCAGTAATGGCTGGCACAGGACGCAATTGTACTTACATTGCAGCCAGATCCAAGGCGATCTTCAACGTAGCCTTATGTGTTTCGAGACTAACTCTGAGTTTCTCAACCTGATCCCTACCATCGATCCCCCATTGCAACCTTCTAGTAGGATTTCTAGTGTCTTTGCCGTATTTCTTTATCAGCATGTCCAGTTGGCCAACGACCTGGTTACAGTTCGTAACTATCCCGCACATATTCGCGCGGAGTGAAGCGGGGAAGTTGCTCTCTTGCGCATCACTCTGGAGTATATCCAGCAGGCTATTCAGAGAGGTCAACTCGATCCTAAGGGCATGTAGGTCTTTGCGGGCCGTTTGGACTTCACCGATGAAAACTTTGATGCTCCAGAGGGTTCGCGAGATGTTGGTCGCCAAACCCACGCAGGCTCCTGCGATGGTGAGAGGATCCATTGCAGCATAAGCTTGTAGTGACTGAGAAAGGAGCGAATTTCTTCATGAAGCATAGGGAGTAATAAAAACCGGCTCACACGGTCCAACCCGTGAACCTGAACATTGAAGGTTGTAATATGTAGACAAGAAGTAGCCTTACCTTTCCCTCATCTTTGTCGTAGACGTACCGACGACGGATTCAGTCATGGCTTAAAGCCTGAGGTGCACAGTATGGATACGCCAAGATTATTACTAAGCTCAACCTCAGCTGGAGGTCACGGGATCTTTACTGGTTCCGTTTCCAAGGCCACCCCCAGTCATCTCTACATTATGGACTCTAGGAATCGTGTGCTACCACAGTGAACAATGAACAGCCGTTCTCCAGGAAAAGCGTCGGGCTGCCTTCAAGCACTCACCCCTACACAATCACCCCTACACAATCACCCCTACACTTCCTCTACTGTTGTTGCTTTGTTATGGCCTCTTCGAGGGCCATCGGAACATCTATCCTAATTGTGGATGACTGTACAATATATAGATCGAAGTTCATGCTTGAAAGGTTTGATTCTATTCATTGTTGGCTATGCTTGGATCCGCCCCAGTGGATGTGCACTTAGATTGATCGCGTAGATTATCGTAAGCAACTTGCCAACCCAGGCGCAACTGGTGTCAAATCCACAGAAGTTGCAATGACACTGTTGTTGGTACCGTTCAGCACACCACCACCGACAATAAGCACATCATGACCATCTGGCATGACCCTCAGACTGCGCGTATAGGATACTCCTGCCGGCGTTGGCACTCTAGTCCAAGCTCCAGGCGCCCCCAAGTTGTGGTTGAGGTACAGCTCCGTCGTGTCACCTGTGCTAACGGCTATGGTGCCAAGCGGTCCTCCGGTGTTAAGCCAGACGACGTAAGGAGAACCAGCGGGGACGAAGCCATCGGTACTCTGGATCACATGCCCTACGCTGGCGTTGAAGTTAAGGGGATCCGTTGTGATGCGGTAGTAGGCGGCAAAGGCTTTTTCCTCGGCTCCAAAGAACTCGTAGGTCATGATGTACTGGCCAAAGGGCATTTCCGCGATGATAGGCATGCCTGGCCGCCAAGTGGAGTTGCCATAAGCGACATCGTCGACAGGGTCATCCCAGGTCAAAAGGTCGCGCGTCGTTTGGTGAACAAGCTTTTGTCCGTCGTCGGCTGGATCCCGTTGGTCTGAATAGTAGCATACGAGTTGGTCCTTCCATACCATGAGGAAAGGTTCCCATACAGGGGTTTCGCCGTTCACTGGGTATGCCCGGCCGCCTCTTGCGATATGGGAGACGAACTTCCAGGTTTTCCTGTTCAGAATTAGCATGTCATTGTGTTCAACGACATGTTGCTTATCTTACCCTTTGTCAGTGCTGGCATAGAGCTCGATCTGGGTGATCGAAAGGTCTTCGGGTATAGAGCTCCCAGCGAGAAGAATGGTGCCTGCAGAGAAGTTGCCAATCTGCTGCGGCAGCTCGTATAGAAACGGCTGATACCGGAGTCCCCAACCGTTGACTTGATCCTCTACCCGAGACAATTCAGACCAGGACTGACCCAGATCTGTTGATTGATAGATGGGGAAGTAGGGTGGCTCAGGTGAGTAGTTCTCCCATGTTGCCAAGAGGACATTGTCGGTCTCGCAGTTCTGATTGAGCAGGAGGGTTCGAGCGTACAAAGTTCTTGGGATAGTATAATTAGATGGAGGGGTATAGATTGTGACGTTGGTAAAGATTGGTCCAGAGTTATTTGCAGAAGATTGACAGTAAACCGCAGAGATACCCAAAAGGGCAGAGGAGAGTACAGTGCTAAACCTCATTGTCACAAAGCCAAAAGATATACGTGCAGAATCCGCCGAGAGCTCCTTGAATGTACGAAGACATCGCACTTTATATACTCAAGAGACTTCATGAAGATACTCCGCACGGCGGACTCTGAACATGGATTGGATCCATTTCAAAATGGTATGACCTGCTTCGCTTCCATATCTAAGCAATGTCTAACAGGGGTGACGCTTCCCAATTTCGCGGGGAAACCATCCAAATTCTGAAGATCATTCAGAGTACGGCATTTCAAACCCCTCAAAAGGTCATACAAGCTGGCATCATCTTCCCCGGAGTTGAGGAGAATATCAAGGATGTACCTGCATACTAAGGTACGACAACCGACGATCACCCTTCTTGATTCCATCAATAAGAGAAGAGGCAGCGGAAGCTACCGTAAGCGAAGGAGATGATGATGACATGCCTTGCAGCCTGACGTTAGACGATAAGGCAGCCTTTGCGGCTTGGTTGCCTGGACAAGGTGCGGTCCAAGCTTGACAGCTTCAAGCGCTCACCAAGTCCACGCGAACTGCGACGCACGGCCTAGTCTTGTATAGACCGCCCTTTCTGGGACCCTTCTCGGTATCTGACAGCTGTTCTGCAGCTTTGGTAGTCCTCTCATACCGTCCGGAAACCAAGAGACAGCAGATGTGGATAAGCCGCGAGCAAGCCAACGCTGCGGCTTTGTCAACAATCCACCCCACCATACCTTATCGCGCGATAGCTGTATCAACCTAGTTTCTTTGGAACTACATCGTCTTTGGTTCCGACGGACATCAAACAAAACTTAGAATAAGACGCAGGCGTCGCCATGGCGTCTGTCGCATCCCCTACAAGACGGGTTCATTCCTCCTTCCCTACCACGCTACCTCCGCAACTTGACACCACCCACGCTACCTTTGGGTTCTCATTATCCCAGCCTGTTCCATCCACTCCCTCCTACAACGCTTCTTCCTATACATCAGCTCATGGATATCAACGACCGCCATACCAGGACAGTCGGCGCAGCAGCAGCTATAGCCGAAAACGTGCACGAGCGGAGTCTGGCGGTGAGTATGCAACGCCAACGCACCGATGGGACGCTACCTCGGCCGACTCCTCGATCCAAAGATCGGCCAATGCTGTCAGCCCACCGCCTTTTGTGAACACTACATATAGGTTAGCTGGTGGAATGGACACGCCTACGCTTGCGGCAGAGGCGCGGTTCGAAGCCTGCGGATACCACAACGAAACCGACTACCGGCGAAGATGGAGTAACGGAGAACAATTACAACCGGACAGCACCTTCTTGGCAGAGAAGGACGAGCAAAGCAGTATGTTGGTCAGCTCACCGAGCAAATGGAGCAAATTCGTCTTCACGTTTGTTGCCGGTGCAGCAGGCAAGATGTGGGAGTTTTGTAGGTCCAACGCCTTCAAGGGCTTCTATGCCGGCGGAGGAAGAGGCTACGCAATACGGTGCGCATCCGCGGCAGACAGACCCACGAGCTCTTCAAGTCTGTGGGAGGACTTTGACGAGAAAACCGGCCGTTGGCCTGTCACACGCAAGCAACTTCCTGGAGAATACCCTAGAGACAGCTTCGACATCCCAACAGAAGAAGTAAGCACCCCACAACGGCCGCGGCCAGCTAAGCGCATGCATACGGACACGGGCTGGGTCATGGTCGGACATCCTTACGGCAACAATGACGATGAGCCGGATGGAAGCCCTCGACTGGCACCTCGTCGAACTCCAGCACCTCCCACTCCACGACCTGCCTCTAGAGCAGGCACACGTCGATCGCTGATCCCCGTCTCCCGTCGCGCTACCACAACCTCATCCTTTGCCGGCTCACCAGCTCTGAATCCCAACCGCCAAGCCTCTACCGCCTCCATGCGGTCGCCCAGCCACGCGTACAGCAGGTCGGAAGATCGACCGCAAACTCCTCATCGGGCAAGTACAGCGGGTGTTCGGCATAGCAGAGGCCAGAGTCTTGGCAGTGTGAAGAGCACTAGTCCGCTTTCCGCGGAGGCGCAGAGGTATATTGCACGCTGCGAAAAAGAGGATAGGGACGCGGACAGAAGTATGCGAAAGATGAACCAACAGCTGAGGGATCTGATTAGACAAGGAAAAGAGGCACTGGGAAGCAAGGTGGAAGTGTTTGACGGGGGCAATGAGATTGAAGATGAAGGATTTGCGGACGGTTATGACTATTGAAGGACAATGAAGTATACCAGAAACGGAGACTCTTGTAAGAGATAAGAGAGTACATTCGTCTTGTACTATCAGGAGCAGCTGCCATACTCCTACGAACAAGATATCCGACCGGGTATCAGTGTCCTCCGTGTCCTATCCCTTGACCGATTGTTCGTTTGGTGGATCCCGACCTCTCTCCTATACTACCGGCTTCTGCACCACTCCATGTTCCTTGCAGCAAGCAACAGCTGCCGAACAAGGTCTCTTTTTCCTTGTACAAGCTTTTTCTTTGTATATGCTTCGTGCTGGTTGTTACAGTGTTGGAATCATCTACTTCTTCTTGTCCAAACTTAAGACGGCCTTATATGGGTTGATGTGTTCTTCGAGCTTGACGGGGCGTCTGCTTCCTGGTACTTTCTTCAATCTTCCTTACGTGAGCGTACATTGTTTATATACCCAGTCCAGTATAGTCAAGCACATTGGTAGCCCACGAAGGGTGACAGTGTGATCATTTTGATGTATTAGCGGACCATGACAGCTTCACAGAAGCTTTTCTAGTTAGCCTTGGCGGGAAGCTTACTAGTAGGAGCTCGACTGCCGACCTGGAGCTTTTCCCGGTGACGATGCATGTTGACGAGAGCTCCCTTGTCCCTTTCATGCAATAACTTTTCCATTCAGCATCCGGTACCCCACAAAATTGAATCTACGTCACCACTCATAATGTCCTCAATATATGAGGAACTGCAGAGCGTTTCTGCTTTGCTCCTAATATTTTTCACCTCATCACGATGCCTCCCCAAATCCCCACCGCCGGTTCCCGAACTACCCTCGACCCCGACCTCAAGGCCTTCCTCTCCTCGCACCCAAACCTCCGCCTAGGCTCCTCAGACTTCTCCTCCGAACGCTCCCACCACACCGAAGTCTTCGGCTTCCACAACCTCGAAACCTCCAAACAAGCCCCCATAGGAAAAGTAGAGTTCACCGGTATCCGCGGCCCTCATGGTACCATTCCTCTCAGGGTGTTCTACCCCTCGTCCACGGAGGAGAAGTGCAAGAACGGCAAGGCGGCTGCGCTGGTGTACATGCACGGAGGGGGGTACACGGTCGGCGGGGTGGATGACTTTGAGAACGGCCTAAGGATCGTGACCGAGGAGAGTGGTGTGGTGGTTGTAGGGGTGGAGCATCGACTTGCACCCGAGTGGAAGTTTCCGGTCCAGTTGGACGAGTACGCGGCTGTTGTGAGGTGGCGCAGGGTGAAGGTGGGAGGGAGAGGGGGATCGACTCAAGCCTCGTGTTTGGAGGTGGGGATAGCGCTGGTGGGAACATGACTGCTGCGTTGGCACTAAGGCTGAATGATGAGGCGAAGACGAATATCGCCGGGCAGATGCTGCTGTATCCGGAGGCGAGGGTGCCGTTTGATACGAAGGCCGGGACGGAGAACAACTCGGGGCTGTATCTGGAGTGTAAGAGGGATCAAAGTTGTTTGCAACGAGAAACTGGCTAACATGCAATAGGCAATGGGATTTTCAGCTTCGCCAACAACTACATTCCTCGCGGTACCACCCCAGCGCATAGATATATCTCCCCGGGCATGCAGTCAGTGGATAAGCTGAAGGGTTTACCACCGGCATGTGTGTACACTTGCGGCTTTGATCCGCTTCGGGATGTTGGAGTTGAGTATGCGCACTCGCTCGAGGAAGCTGGAAACAAGGTCTCATGGCACCACTATGATACCTTGACCCATGGCTTCCTTCAGCTTGCTCCTTGGAGCGAGAAGGCAATGGAGGCGACGAAGCAGGTTGGGAAGGATTTGCAGCAGTTGGCTTATGGTTAGACAGAGGTAACAGGCGTTTTAGTATATGGACATGGACGTAATCCGTTCTCGAGACCTCACAGCTCTTGATTGCTCAAATCGTGTATATACAACGTTCATCCCCCAACTCATGTACTACGAGCAAACTCTTTTCTTCATGTCCGCTCGTCCCCAAGGAGTTTGAGACCATCTCACCCAAAGTACCCCAAAATCCCCCCTCCAAGCCCACAAGCCACCCCCGCCGCCGCAAGATGAAACCAAGCACTCGTCCGAATCCCCTTCCTCCACGTAACAACCGCATCCCCCACCCCAATCAACCCATGACACACCATCACCGCCCCAATCCCCTCCACATTCCTCTGCAACCCCAAGATAAAGTACGTCAGGCTGATGCTGATGTCCCGCATGCCCATGGCCTGGATGTAGGGGAAGTGCGTCGCGGGGGAGGAGGTGGGCACGGGGACGCCGAAGAGGTCGGCGAAGAGGGAGGGGGCGAAGATGCCGGCGAGACCGAGGCCGACGCCGGTGAGGCCGACGGCGTAGCCGGTGTAGAGGGTTGTGAGGGGGTTGTGGAGGGAGGGGCGGGGGAGGTGATCCATGCTGCGGGCGGCCATTTTGTGTAGATGTGGTTGTTGTTGGCGGTGAAGCTGAGGTTGTAGGTGGAGGTGGGGTTGTTGTAGGTTTGTGGAGATCGGCTGGGTTTTCGATGAATTCGACGGTTGTTTGGACAGCTGAAAAGGTTGGGGAAGAAGACGATTGCTTGAGCAGAGTCAATGGCTTATGAGACGATGGTTGCTCGGAGCTGTGTTAATATCATGCAGGACTAGTTGTGAGGTCATTCAGATCTCAGTGATCGGTGCTAGCCTGATGAAGCCTAGATGGAACCACAAAGCTTCAAGTGCTTTGACACCGCACATCAACTGCGTATCGAGCATATCAGTTCCGCAGGATGAAGCAGGAATTCAAGTAGTCTTTTCGGGGCGTTAAGATGTTGGAGTGAGTATCATACTGTCATAAGTAACTAAATATTACAACGACATGTTACAGTAAATCCCAGAAAAACGCCTTTTCATTGTATCCTGCATAATCCCGTAATCGCATTGAGGGCTTTCCAACAGCGCAACAGAGTTATTCTGTCTTGAGGAGAGCATCCTGAGAGGAAGAAGCCTCCTTGCTGAGCTTGCTCTTCTTCCGCAGTGTCCCACTGGACGCGAACCTCCCTACAGCCTTGACCATGTTTACTGGCTTGCTCCATGGCTTCCTCTTGTTCTTCTCCTCCTGTCCATTGGCTGCCTCATTCAGGACTACATAGGAGGCATCCGAGTCCTGACGGTCACGCACACGCTCATCGATCCCGTTGACGGTGGTCTGCATGTGGCGCTCTGGTGTCCGGGGATCAGTGAAGGGCTGCCTACTCGCCATCTCCTCTTGCATTATGCCAGTGTAGGCCTCTACCGGGAAGCGGGACAGAGGCACACCCTGTGTGGGCAAGGACTCTGTGCTGACGTTTCGCTGACCTGCTCCTAGGCATGGCGGGAAACAGGAGAGCAACGGAAACTGCTCACTAGCGCGGGGAGGCAGCTGGACCACCTCCTCATCTTGCTCTCCTTCCGCAGAAGGCTGCTGACGCCAGTACGTCTGTAGAGGCACGTACTCTCCTTCCTCGTAATCGTCCACTACGTAGGACTCGTCCTCCTCTTGCTCTCTGAGTCCCGACCACCAAGGTGGACGGTTGCCCTCACCGTCCATAGGTGGGCTGAGGGGCAAGTAAGGGTGCTCCAGGGACGAAGGAGTGTTGTGGATGAAGTCCTCATCTCTGCCATCCCTGAGCAATCTGGAGGCGCTAGAGCCTGGGAGCCGCGTAGGCATGCTCAACCCTACGTTCTCTGCTCCACTCCTTTGCTCGCCTTGGTCCTCATTGTCGGGTGCGATCGGGGCGCAGACCCGCTCAAAACGACGGAACTGGAGCACCGTAGGACCAAACCGTACATGCCTCTTCGGTGCTCCAGACCCAGCGGCGGCATCCGAGACCCGCTCCGTCGCGCAGGGTTCCTCGTCCAACCACCTCACCTTCCTCTCTCTGCCCTGTGTCGTCTCCACAGGATCAGAGTTGCTCCTTTGCAGGAAGGCGCTCGGTGGTGGGCCGCTCTGGGACTCAGAGCAGCTCTGTGTCCGCTGTAGTCTGTGGCCGGCGTGGGCCTTGGCGTCCAGCTCGTCGGCGACAAGAGGCCGGGACACGAAAGCGGAGCAGTCGTGGTCGCCGTGAGCACCGCGACAGGCGGCGAGGGGGGAGTTGCGGCAGCTGCGGATCATCCGAGAGCCGTTGGACTGCTCGAAGATGGTCCATGAGTATGCGTCCATTGTGTCTGTAAGTGGTTTTTGAGGTATTGAAGACAAGTGCTTTCTCTCCAAGTTGCTGATGAGTCGAAGTACAGGGCAGCTCTGCGACAGTCTGTATGTTTTGTATAAGCTAGCTTCCTGGTAGTCAGGAGATGCAAATTGTAAGTATAAGGGGCAGGAAGTCTTGTGCGGTCTTCTGAGGTCTTGTGTGGTCTTCTGAGCAGAGGCGGACGGTCTTTGTTGCACTGACGTTATACCAAAGCAAGAAGAGAAAAGATAGGGAGGCAAGGTAGATACGAAAAGAGGAGTTCTTGTAGGTATCTCTCAGCGATTCTTTGGTTCTGATCCCAACTTGGATGGTCTTCGATATACTCACGATACCCATGGACGCACGCGGGAGCTAGTGGCCTGAACCTTACTTGCACGTTCATAAGGTCGTCGGTACCCAATAATAATACAAGCTGAATTGGAGTTATGGGTGAGTTTCAAAGTGTGGTACTGGATTCATGGTACCGAAACGGGAACTAGACATCAAGTGGATAAGCCACGCTTCTCGCTCTCCGAGTAGAAGATGATCATTCTCCACAACTTCTTGACCAGAACCTCTGCTTCTTCGTCGAGCGCCTATGTCACAAATTAGCATATTACGTCAAATATTCGCAGTCCAAGTGTACTTACCCCTTCAAGTTCGGATACCAAATCCTGGGGCTTGCCTCGCTTCTGAAGATGGTCCTCCACCACATCGACCAACATCTGCTCCTGCACACCCAAATACTCCATGATCTTCTTCTCCACGAAAGGTTTGATCTGGTCGCGAAGGATATTCTCATCCACAAAGTCCCATCTGATGTCCCAGTTCCACAGGCCTTCCTTGTCGGTCGGGATGTCGCTTGCAAGTTGCCTCGCGGCTTGAGCACGCTCTTCCTCGGTCAAGCCAGCAGCCTCAGCTGCATTGTCAAATTTGATAGGTATGAGCGTTCTCTTCGTGGTTTGGTCGGCTTCTTCTTCATCCTCGAGCAAACCTTCCACTTCGGCAACAGTGCGCCTTGGTGCCGCTTGTTGTTGTGCCTTTTGCGCCGCAGCACCCAGCGACATCTTGAAGCGCGCAGGCTCCCTTGGCAACTGTGCCCTGGCTTCGAGCTCCTCTGCTTGGCGGTCGAGGAACGAATCTGCCATGCCCCTAGCCTGTTCTCTTTGCTCCACGTCCCTCGCCCTTTCGCGTTCTTCTGCTTCTCTGTCGCGGTCATCCAGCTGGACTTCTCGTGCACGGAAGGCTGCGCGGTTCCTGATCCACAAGCTGCGGTCTTGGTAGTACTCCTCAGCTTTCCGACTGGCTTCGGCATCGTCGTTCCAGTCTTTGAGCCTCTTTGCAACGGCTTCTTTCTCCTTTGCCAAAGTGGCATCTTCGTCCTTGTCTCTGTTCTTCTCGCGCTCTACGGCTGCGGTTCGGCTTCGTTCGCGGTTCAACCACCGTCTTTCTTGGTCCAGATACTGCTTTTCCAGCTCGGCTTCTTTCTTTGCCTTTCTCCGTCGCTCCAACTCCTCGTCACTCGCATCAGTGTCATCATCCTCTCGATCAAGCTTGACATCGCCATTCATTCCTGTGCCGTTGACAAAAGCGACGCCCTTGCGGTAGTCACTGGGAAGCTGCGCACCCTGGTACCCCTTAGGTCCCAACGGGGCTCCTTGCACGCCTCGGTCACCCCTAGGTCCCACTGGAATCCCGTTCGCACCTCCTGCGGGTCCGGAAGGCGCAGATGGTGGTGGAGAAGCTAGCCGGCTGCTCCTGGGTGCTGATCTGGCTCTCTCGGCTGCTTCCATTTCTTCCTCTCTCTTGAGGCGTTCAAGATCTCGACGGTTGCTACGTTCTCGGAATGCTGCGATTTCTGCTGCGACAGTTTCACGCATCTCAGCCGGGATGTCTGAGAGCTCGTCTTCCGCACTGAGTGGTATCGTGATAACCTCAGCACCAGTTCCATCCGCTTCACCGTCACCCATTCGAACATCACCATCAACGTCCGCGTCCCCATTCCGCTGCGGCGGGTGGAGCAGATCTTCGAGGACATTAGCTAGCATGTCTCGAGCTCTGTCTAACCGCCGTTGAGCCATCTGTGGGTCGTCATTGCGACGATTCTTCCACTCCTCTACATAGGCAAGCGAGTTGTCATCGATAACGACCTACAGAAACGTTAGTGGAGCATTTAGCATCTTAGACGGCATAGTGCTCACCAGAAGTTGCGCCTTCTCAACCTCTCCATTCTCCTCGGACGAACCAGGCTCCAGCTTCTTCGCCGGCACCATGACATCTCGCAATATCTCCGCCGCAACCTCCAAGCTCTCCGCATCCTCATACTCCGCAAACCCAAACTTGCACGCCTTATCATCCGCATCCCTCACTCTCGTCCACCTGCGCAAGCTACCCGCGCACCTCAGTATCCTCTCCAACCCCTCATCTGTGATCCCCTCCGTGATCCCTCCAACGAAGATCGTCCTTGCAATCTCCTCCCTCGTAGGCGGCGCAAGCGCCATCATCGACTCCCTGATCTGCTGTCTCTGTTGCTCCGTTGATCGGTACTCCCCGCCCATGCCCAACCCTCTCCTTGCGCCTCCTTCATCTTTGCGCGGGCCTTCGAGGGGAGTGCCGGGCTTCGCGGGGCCGGTCGTGCCTAACCGGATGACGGGAGCGCTGAAGTTGATGTTTGGGAGGTTTGCGGGGGGTTGAAAGTTTGGAGGGAGACCGGGGCGGGCTGGAAGAGGGGTTTGTGCTTGCTGGATTCCTAGCGGAGGGGTTACGCCGGGGGGCGCTGAGCCTGGAGGTGCTGCGGTATGTGTTAGTGACAATTGTAGGCTTCGTTTGCCGGTGCTGAAGCGGATTGAATGAAGGGGGTATGTCTGGATTCTGGAGCAGCTTTCGGGATAGAAGGGAATGTCTGGTGTCTTACCCATGCCTGGTGGAGGTGCCATTCCCGGCGGAGGTCCCATGCCTGGTGCTCCTGCGCCTGGTGCGCCTGGGAACGCTCCATAGCCTGGAGGCGCGCTGTACTGACTCTGGCCTGGGGAGTGATTAGAGAATCTCATGAAGGAAGAGCGGGCGAATGTCGGATGCCATGAATTTCTTACCTGGGTAGTTGTACATTTTCCCAGAGCGGGTGGTGAAGTGTCTTTGAAAGATGGATTGCAGCTACAGCCGCACTTGTGGATGAGGCAGGCTTTTTAAAACCTTGACAGAGATAACTAGTGATGAGATTGGAAGATGCCCTGCTGCCGATTATTTAAAGAATGCTGGAGGGGTATCAAGTGCAAAGATTGAGAGATGCGGCTCCATTGAAGTGAAAGAAGCTCCGACGCGCTCCAATGCAAAATCCAGAACCAAAGTCTTGGCGCTTCAGCCTCCCGTCCTCCGTCGGAAAATACTGAACCAAAAGCTCCCTGAAAGCTACTAAAGGTCATTAACCACCAGCAGTCCATCATACCAGTCTACGGCTCGTCTGGTCTCATGTCATTGCGAGACGTATAGTACCTCGAAGTCCTAAACCGCCGCCCATTGCAACCCTTTTCCTTTGCACCTTCTGAGCTTGCTAAGAGCTCGTCTCACAATGAACGGCGACGCATACTCCTCGAGAGGCACAGGAAAGCCATCTGGCGTAGCAATGGTTGACACAGCTAACACAAGTACAGATGGAGGTCGCCACGGCTCCTCTCGCGACCATTCCGTAAGTTCTCACGTTGTATTATTTCAGAAATCCATCTAACACACTCCTTCGCAGTCGCGCTACGATAGAGATGACCGCCGAGACCGCGACAGACATCGGGATAGGGAGGGTGATAGAACAAGGAGAAGGTCTAGATCACCCGGACACCGCAGTTCGCGCCGCGACTACGAAGTAGACACCTATTCGTCAAGCCGCGACTACAGGGAGAGGGAGCGCGAAGACCGATACGCAGGGAGGGATAGGCGCGAGGAAAGGGGAGGATGGGAGCGTGATCGCGGTTCTACCAGGAGGGATGCCAGAAGAGGCGATGATGATGATCGGGGTGCGCGACGGGACCGCGAGCCAAGGGACGACCGAAGGAGAGATCGAGGTGACCGGGACCGCGTGGAGAAAAAGAAGGAGGAGTCCCCACCACCCAAAGAGAAGAAACCGCGCGAGCCAACACCAGATCTGACGGATGTTGTTTCGGTGCTGGAACGGAAGAGGCGATTGACACAATGGGACATCAAGCCGCCAGGCTATGAGAATGTTACGGCTGAGCAGGCGAAGTTGTCGGGCATGTTCCCTCTGCCCGGCGCGCCGAGACAGCAAGTTATGGACCCTACGCGACTTCAAGCCTTCATGAACCAGCCTGCTGGTTCAGCAGATAACGCGGCCCTCAAGCCATCGAACTCACGACAATCGAAACGTCTTTTCGCATACAACATCCCGGCCTCCGCTACGGACGATTCAATAAGCGAGTTCTTCAATTTACAAATGAACGGTCTGAATGTCGTTAAGGGTCTCGATCCCTGCGTATCTGCCCAGATCTCCAAGGATAGACAGTATGCAATGCTTGAGTTCAAGACCTCGGAGGACGCGACTCTGGCACTGGCTTTAGATGGGATAACAATGGAGGACAGTGATGCTATGGATACCTCAAACGGAGACAGGGCTGGCCTTTCGATCAGAAGGCCGAAGGATTACATCGTTCCCGCAGCGGCGGCAGAAGCTGAACCCCAGCTTTCGGAAGGCATCACCACGAACGTACCGGATACACAGTACAAGATTAGCGTCACCAACATCCCTGCCTACCTCACGGATGAACAAGTCATGGATCTTTTGCAGGCTTTCGGGGCGCTGAAGGCTTTCGTTTTGGTCAAGGATACTGGAACCGACCAATCCAGGGGCATTGCTTTCTGCGAGTACGCCGAACCCCAGGACTCCACTGAAGTAGCCATCGAGGGTCTCAACGGGATGGAGATTGGCGAACAGCATCTCAAAGTGCAACGAGCCAGTATAGGCATTCAACAAGCCGCAGGTTTGGAGATGAGTGTGAATGCCATGTCAATGCTTGCCGGCACTACTTCAGAAGATCTCGAGCAAGGTCGTGTGCTGCAGTTGCTCAACATGGTCACTGCAGAGGAATTGATGGATAACCAGGATTACGAAGGTATGGTTTTCTGCAAGCTCCTCAGTGTTACAAGTTGCTAACCTATCAACAGAAATCCTCGAAGACGTCAAAGAAGAGTGCAACAAGTACGGCAAGGTGCTTGACATCAAAATCCCCAGACCTGGAGCCGGCAGACAGCAAGCGGGCGTTGGGAAGATCTTCGTCAAATACGAAGAGGCTTCCTCCGCACAGAAAGCATTGCGCGCTCTTGCTGGACGGAAGTTCGCAGATCGCACTGTCGTCGTGACATTCTTTGGAGAGGTGAGCTTTATACATTCCTTTAGACGCTCCATGTCGCTAATCTCATTACAGGAATACTTTGACGTCAATGCATGGTGATTCAGGGTGGTAGACATGTGTTGCTTTCCGAAAAGGCTGGAGAACGGTTAAAAAGCAGATACTCGATACTGGCAATTCGACCCTTATGGTTAATCCTATTCTAGCGGAGTTTTCAAGTTGATCTCTGCGTGTTTGAGTAAGTTGGTACGTGATAGGAAAAGCATCGGGCAGGCATTTCATAGCATACTATATGTGACACTAAGCAGCAACTCGTGTACAACTCAATTTGTCTCTGGCTGAAATGTTGACCGTGATGATTCCGAGTCACCCTCGTATACACTCCGTGATCGCTATTCGCATGTTGAGACACCCTTGCGGTCGTGAAATCTAGCGCCCGAGAAGATCGACTACAACCTCGTTCTATCAAAGCCACAATGATGGAGAATATATAGATCTGATCCGTGAAATGCTTGCGGTTTTTCTCCTTCCCGCGTCATCCCTTGCATAGCAAAATACATCTCGAACATGTCATACGCAACACAACCGGTGACAGGGAAACGTAAGGCATACTAAATCCAAATATAGTAGCTGATCACCTGAGATTGACACAGCGGACAGGAAGACGACGTTCGACGATCCTTGACCCAAGAAGCTTTATAGACGCAAGAGTTTGGCAGAGAGCACCTATACTCAAGGGAGAGACAAAATTTGAGCCGCTTCAAGATGTTAAGAACATCATGGTCACGGGCGGCGCCGGCTTCATGTATGTGTTCCGCAACCACTGAAAGAGCCAGGAAGTCTACGTGGGGAACACCCAGGACCGGAACATGATCCCCAAAATGCAAGATCAACCTCACAAAAAAACACTGGCTGATCCACCTCCAACAGCGCCTGCTGGCTCATCCGCCACCTCGTCCTCACCTACCCCAACCACTACACCATCGTCTCCTTCGACAAGCTCGACTACTGCTCCTCCCTAAACAACACCCGCGCCATCGACCCCCAGCCAAACTACACCTTCACCCAAGGAGACATCACCAACCCTTCCGCCGTCCTCGCCTGCCTCCGCACCCACGCCATCGACACAATCATCCACTTCGCCGCGCAATCCCACGTGGACCTCTCCTTCGGCAACTCCTACCAGTTCACCAACACGAACGTGTACGGGACGCATGTGTTGCTTGAGACGGCCAAGGTGCATGGGATCAAGAGGTTTATTCATATTAGTACGGATGAGGTCTATGGGGAGGTAGCGGAGGATAGGGGGGATTTGATGGAGAGCAGCATTTTAGCGCCGAGTAATCCGTATAGTGCGAGTAAGGCGGCGGCGGAGATGCTGGTGAATGCGTATTGGAAGAGCTTTGGGCTGCCGGTGATTGTGGTGAGGAGTAATAATGTGTTTGGGCCGCATCAGTTTCCGGAGAGTGAGTCCCTTTCCCTTTGAGATCATGCAGCAGTTCCTTATCCGGGAGAGCTCATGGGTTGAAAAAGTGCATACGTATTGAGATGCGTCGCAGAGATCATACCCAAATTCATCCTCCTCCTCCACCGCAACCAAAAGCTCCTCCTCCACGGCGACGGCACCCCAACCCGTCGCTACATCTACGCCGGCGACATCTGCGACGCCCTCGACACCATCCTCCACCGCGGCACCATCGGCCAAGTCTACAATATCCCCTCCCGCGACGAAATCTCCAACCTAGAAGTCTGCCGTCGGCTTCTCTCGCTCTTCGGTCACGTGCCTCCCGGTGCCGGGGACGACGCTGAAGGGATGAAAGAGTGGATCACGCATACGCCTGACCGGCCGTTTAATGATCAGCGGTATGCTACTAATGGGAGTAAGCTGTCTGCGTTGGGCTGGAAGCAGAAGACTTCGTTTGATGAGGGACTGAGGATCACGGTGGATTGGTATAGGGAATTTGGGGAGGTGTGGTGGGGTGATATCACGAGGATTCTGACGCCGTTTCCGGTGGTGGAGGGGAACGAGATTTTCACCATGGAGGAGCACGAAGAGCAGGTTGTTGATGGTGTGAGCTCAGGGATTGAGGATGAGGGAGATGGAAGAAAAGAGTTGGCGAATGGAATTGGGAACGGTACACACACGAAGAGAGCGAGAGCGGACGTGCGTGATGGTGAGGAGGCGCTGAGCCCCTTGGGTACGAGCAATGCAACGGCTTCATAGAAATAAATATACCACCAGAACAACCAAGCTTATTGCTGCTACAATTTAGAAGCGCAGTGATGTTGTCTCCTAAGAACCACCAAGTACGCGTGAGGGATATGGGTGGGCAGTTTCCTAACGAAAACGAAACTATCATGTCCAGAAGCGGCCCACCTAAGAGAACCGTACCCTAGCCGCTCGAAACAACTCCCAAGCTATTGCTGTTGAGCTTCATGTGTATATAGAAAAGTATGAGTAGACATGGTATTCAAGCTTCGCTGTCTTCATTACGAACGAAATACGATCACTCCCCAGCATCGCTAGCATCGCTCAACGGCGCTACTGGAGTAGCACCGAGACTCTCCAGACCCCTTCCAACCAGCATCGAGTTTCCATTTATCCCATTACTGCCGCCGGGTGTCGCTGGTCCCGAAGATCGCTCTGCTTCCAACCTCAACTGCTCGTACCTTTCAGCCGTGAGCTTCAGCTGCTCCTGGATATAGTCCCCATGTTTCAGGTTCTCCGCTCTTTGCTTCCTCAGCTGATCCAGTTGCTGTTTCCTGGCAAGCTGCTCGTTTTCTTTGTCTTGTAATCGGCTGCGTAAGCGCTCGAGTAGTGTGCTAAGACTTGCAATTGGCGTGATTCGAGTAGGTTCCGGAGGCCTGTCATCGTCGTCCTGCCGTCGATCTACCTGACCATAGGTACCGGCCCTTGACTGTGCCTCATCAAATGCTTCTCTCCTCTCGGCTTCCGAGTCATCTTCATCCTCATCCGACCCGCCCTCCACCTGGTCGATCATCTCCGCCATCTCATCCCGCCGTTTGCGCTCCAATTCCCGCTGGGACTTCCGACCCAGCGCTATCCTTCCATCTTCCGTAAAGTCCTCAAACCCCTCTGCAATATCTTCGTCATCCTCCACCAGCCGCGTCTCCGGGTACTTCTCCTTCGGCCTCAGCATAACCTCGTTCCTGTCCTCCTCATCCTCATCCCCACTCAACGGCATATACGCCTGCTCCTTCGCCGCCCTCGCCCTCCTCTCCTTCGCCACCCTTATCTGCGCCTCACTCGGAATCACCGCCGCCCCCGCCCTCGAATCCCTCACCGTAGCAAGCGGCCCAAACTTCGACGCGATATCCAACTCCATCCCCCTCCCACCCTCACCCTCACCCACACCCCCCTCCTCATCCTCATCCCCAAGATCCCCCCTCCCCTCCTTCGGCGTCCTAGGCGTCCCCTCCCTCAACTCCCTCAAATAATCCTCACTATACCTCGGCCTCTCCTCGCTCCCTGCCCTAACAGCCAACTTCTCCACCCCCAACAGTCCCGCTTTCCTCTCCGCATTCTTCTCGATCGCTATCCGACTTAGATTAGACTTTTTGGGCGTGAATACGGAGGAGGTGTCTGAGTCTTCTCCTCCAGCGGCGCCGCCGGAGGGGGAGGCTTCTCCGGGGCCGAAGGAGAGGCGGAGGGAGGAGCGCTTTTTGGAGGTTGTGCGGGAGGTGGGGGGGCGTTTTACGGCGGAGAGAGGTTCTACAAGTTTCATCAGCCGAGGGGTTCTAGGGAGGTCAGAGACGTGTGGTAGCTGTGGGGGAGGGATGGGCTTACCATTCTGTGCGGCGCTGTCTCCGGGGGTTGGATCGTCGTCGTCGGTTGAGGCGATTTTGCGAGGGGTGCCTCGCCGGGCGGAGAAAGAGCGCTGCATTGTGTGGTTATTCGCGAAATGCGTAGAGGGTCTGGTTTGCGCGTGATGGTGCACAAAGTCAAATGTGGAAGTCAACGGTCAAGTCGAAGTTCAAGGCACGCATCTCGAAGTCTTGGCAACGGTCGGCAGACCTGCCCCTTCCAGCTCCGCAAACTTCACAAGCTGGAGCCTCAACTTCGCGTCAAATTCACAGCTGCGCGACAAGGGAAAGCTCAGCAGCAATAACAGCAACAATGGCGCCAGCTCAACCAGAACTGAAGAAGGTGAGTAGCTGACTTTTAACACTGAAGGGTAGCTTGCGCTAACGAGTTTGGTACAGTACCTCGACAAGAGACTATTCGTCCAACTGAACGGCAGTCGCAAAGTCATTGGCGTGCTCAGAGGCTATGATGTAGGCCTGTCCGAAGTCGCATAATTTGATACCCTTGTTAGCAACCCGGTGCTAACCGTATGTCTCTACAGGTCTTCTTGAACATCGTGCTCGATGACGCTGTGGAGGAGAAGGCGGGAGGAGAGAAGGTGCGCATAGGGCAGGTCGTCATCCGAGGGAACTCCGTCGTTATGCTCGAGGTATAGGCTGTTGCTCTATACGTAGATTTAAGAGGCTGACAAAGGAATAGGCATTGGAGCGCATTGGCGGTGATGATAGGCACAGATAGAGATGCTGTGTCCCTTACGAAGGCGTACGGCGTTGCCTATGGATAATAAGTATGCAAGGGTACGGTCGTGCGTGTCTTGCTCGTATCAATATCACAAACTCTCTGGATCACCCAGGCTGTCGGCCAGACCGATGAACTGGCCGAAGAAGCAACCAGGTCACCATGTCCACCAAGCAAAGGGGAAGAGGGCAAGTGTCAGGGCCGGCGTCCGCCCACAGCTCAGATGAGAGTACCGAAACGGCATCCCTGAGACGATCATCGGGAAGGTTCTCCATACACCAAAAATGAACGGGTTTCCGACATACTTGCAAAGGATTATGCTACTTTTGGGTTGTTTTATGCTTGATATGTTCTACAACTTCGCCTTATCCTGCCCCGTCTTCTCAGCCTGTTCCTTAGCCTTACAGACCAGCTCCCAGGCAACCTCAGAAAACGGCTCCAACTGCTCTACGTACTCCTTCGCCTTCGCACTGCTGGCTTGTCTTAGAGCATACCTAGCAGCAATCCCATGAATAATGATGCTGTTTCTGTACGAGCCGAAAGCGTCACCCCAAGCCATTTCCTGCAGGGGATCCCAGCCGGCTACCTCGCTGTACCAGGCTATACATTGCTCCCGAGTGGGTAGACCGGGTGTCGTATTCGGCTTGAACGCGTTGTTCCCGCGACCCATTGACACCGCCGTAGGCGACAGCGCAAGCACGAACGGAGACAGCAAATTCGCCAGATCCGAAAGCGGATGCCCAATCGTCGAAAGTTCCCAACTACCATCCATTAGCGGTGCCTCATCCCCCATCCCCCTTCAAGAAACTCACTCTAATATTCCAATCACCCTCGGCTCCGTCGGATGAAACACCACATTATCAACCTTATAATCCCCATGTATCAATCCCCCCCTCTCCCGTGGCTGCCTCCCCCCATCCCCAAAAAACCCCACCATCTCCTCATAGTGCGGAATCTTCCCCACCTGCTTCCCACTCTCCTTATCCACCGCTTGCGCCTGAGCATCATGAATACCCTGGAAAGTCTTCAGCTGCCTCGTATAAAACCCCCCCATTTTCCCATACCCCTCCAACCCCACCTCCTTCGGATCTATGGCGTGAAACCTCGCCAACGTCCTCACGACATCCCTCCACATCTCCCCCCTCTCCTCCGCGCTGACACCAGGCATCACCGGGTCCTCGAAGATCCGTCCTTGGAGGTACTCCATGACGTAAAAGGCGGTGCCGATGACGCCATCGTCCAGACAGAGGCAGTAGGTGCGCGGGACGGGGATGTCGGTGTGGGTGGAGAGGGCAGAGAGGATGCGGTATTCGCGGTCGACGCGGTGGGCGGTCTTGGAGAGGAGCGGGCCGGAGGGCTTTTTGCGGAGGACGTATTTTTGGGAGGTGGAGGAGGTGAGGAGGTAGGTTGGGTTGGATTGGCCGTAGCCGAACTGGAGTTTTGTTAGTGGGATGTTGTGGTTTTGAGAGGATGGTTGTGCGGAGGAGTTCTGATGCTGTACAGAGGGGTGGAGGAGGTTGACGTACTTGTTTCACCTCGATGGGTGTTTTGATAGCTGGGACATTGGAAGCTAGGTATCTCTCTAAGGAGGCTACGTCTATGGGATGCCGTATCGCGCCGGCCATTGTTGTGTGGTGGTCACATCTTGTCCAAGAGCAAGCAGTAAATTGATGATTGAAAGTGATGTCCCACGAGCAAGCTGCGATGCGGCGGGCCGAGGCATCTATGAAATCCGGGGTAATGTGGGGTACTGGTTGCACACGCTTTGAACATCATTGATGCATATCATAGCCTATGCTGGCACATGTACAAGAAGATCTCTGTGGGAAATGGCGCTCTAGGGGCCGAAGCAGAATGCAAAATAGTTTGTGGACCTTTTGTCTCAAGCGCGAAGCAACTGGTACCTTATTATTAGAGTTTCTGCATCACGCCCCAAACACCACTTCCCCAGTCAATGCTCTCGTCTTGTCGAATCCCATATCCAACAACAGCCTTCCCCTGCCAGATTTGAGGTTCTTGTCGTATTCTTCCTCATCGACTACCGTTACGAGGTGATCCGGTCCGAGCACAACGACCTGCTTCCCATCCCCCGAGCCCGGCCAACCCTTGCCGTTGACAAATTTGATCCAGATGTCGTCAATGAACTCGTCGTCAGAAGCAGGAATATGGTCCTTGAGGTTCTTCAAGAGATAGTTGACTTCGATGGTGTGGCCAGAAATCCCCTTAGTGTTACCCTCCACAGGGTTGCGCTGGTGAAAGTGGTATCTGTACACTTTGTGGTTCCCGTCCGCTCTTGCTTTCACGCTCCGTAGCACGGCAAGATGGAAGACGAGGTCCGTGATCAGTTCAATCCTTCCAAGAGTCTGCTGCTTTTCATCCTGGTCTTCGCCCATCTTGTAGGTGTCGATGATAGTCTGTCCTTCCGAGGCGCCAAGCGCTCTTTTGACAGCTTCGCGGACACGTGCATTCTCTCCTGGAACTGGGCGCAAGAAGATGGTGCCCTGATACCGTCAGCTTGATAAATGGATTTGGTTAACACTACTCACATCGTGTGCGGTATCTCCAATCACTATTTCTGGGCACCATGATGGCTTTCCATACGAATCCTTGGGATCGTATAACCTCGTCGTATCCAGCGGCTCCTTGATTAGGTCTCCATCTATCGTTGGCACGTATGGCAATATGAACGGCTGTTTCTCTATTATCTCACTATAGGGGATTTCCAGCAACTTCTTGATCGTCTCGTCCTTGGATGAAACGTCGATGCCGAAGCCCTTGAGTACGCCTTTGTAAGACTCACTTTGTTCGGTCAATGACTTGTAGGTGTACATTGTAATATCTCCCGACATCAGAATGGCTTTGCTGAATGAGCCCTCCTTGCCGAGAAGCAGATGTGCTCCTACACTGATGGATCCGGCCGATTCACCAAAAGCGGTGATATTGTTAGGAGAACCACCGAAGCCAGAAATATGCTTATGAACCCACTCGAAGCCTAGAATCTGGTCCTTCAAGCCGTAGTTGCCGGTCAAGCCTAGTTCTTCGATCGCCAGGAACCCAAGGGTGCTCAGGCGGTACTGGCATTGAACGATGATCACAGGCATACCCATCTCCACGGACTTGGCGACCAGGTTGCTCATGTCAGTTTGAGGCCAGGCATTCCCTCCCGTGACCCAGGCTCCTCCATGGATCCAGTGCATAACCGGGAGATCAGACAGCTTCTTCCCCTCGACGTTAGGCACAGTAACCGTGGCATTGAGGCAGTCAAACTCGGAATATGTAAGATGGTCATTCGGCAGTGAGACATTCCCTACCAGAGATAGGTCGAAGCCAAAGCCGAAGGGTGGTTGAGGGGCAAGCGGTCCGTATTTGGTAGCGTCATACTCGTCTTCACTGAGAGGAGCCTCTGCAAGGGTTGAGTGCTGAAATCTTCCAGGGATGTTTCCGAACTTGAGATTTCGATATTGGACAACCTTTCCGTCGGCGCGGACTACGCCTTTAAGGCGACCCAAAGTAGGATGATCCAATGCGGAGGTGGAAGCCATGGTAGGATACCGGATGACGAATATTTGAAGAAGTAAGACACTCTGGAGAGAACGAGAAATACTTGTAGATTTCTTGCTCGAGACTACGTTGAAGCAAACAATACTTATATGAATGGAGTCTTACTGGAACTGTACCTTAGAGCAGACTCCGATCTTACCTTGATCGTGGGGCTAGAGCTTCTCCACTCCCGCAAGCTCAATTGCCGATACATTGCCGTTTGGAGGCTCTGGAGGCAGTGAATCTTCAGAACGGCCACGATGTTCACACTTCAGCTTCTCGCGGACAGTGAGAGCAATGGCTGGTCTCAGGCGATGGAAAGTACACGAAGCCAGATACTGTAACATGGACTGCTTACGCCATGAAAATGTGCTGAGGAGCATCTGCCTAAAGCCCCTAACTCGCTTGAGTCTCGGAAACCTTGAACGAGTTGCTCAGTGTAGGACAAGAGATTAGCACAGCGCACAGCTATCTTGCATAGTCTGAGCAAAGACAATAGCTCTCGAAGAAGGTGAAGGATCGCAGTGCCGATGTTCTAGAAGACGAGATAGGAACGCGTGCACAGACCAGCCGTTTATTTACACGCGTAGATTTATTAATTAGACAGCCGTTGCCCGGACCCCTGAGCGCCAACGGGCAACTTTTTGCGATAAACATCTCCAAGAAATTGCAGCTGAACCCATCCGGTTCCACAGACAAGGGGTTTGCCTTTCTACCTTTACTCTTCTCCTCCTGACAACGTGTCTCACCTGCATCTGCCCATGCCGCGCAACCACAACAACGGCCAACGGTAGCACGACTCGCCCGCACCATCACCAAAACAAGGAACACAACCCTGACAAGCCGAAACTCTAACACTCTCAAAGCATAATCATGTCCTCCTTGCAAACGCCGCGGCGGCCCGGCCTAGCGCGTCCTTCTCTGGGAGGCTCGTCGATAAACACAGCGTCGTCTCCGAATCTTCAACTCAGCGCTTCCACTGCCATCGCCCGGAAAGCCTCCCTTAGCGCCCTGACAGCTGGCTCGTCGGTGGGCATGCCGAGCACACCGGGTAGCAGGAACTTGGGAGGTGACGGAAGAGAGATAGAAGCCGGAGATCTGGTGGATGTGCCTGGAGGCATGCACGGGACGGTGAGGTTCTTGGGGCAGGTCAAGGGGAAGAAGGGAACGTTTGCGGGCGTGGAGCTGAGCAGTGAGTTTGCGGGGAGGGGAAAGAACGATGGGGATGTCGATGGGTGAGTAGGCTGGGATGTATAGACGGGTTCTAGGTCAGACTGCTGATCACTGGGATAGGATATATTACTTCCGAACATCCGCACCCTCATCCGGTATCTTTTTGCCTGTCAGTCGAGCCACTAAGCGCTCATCGCCTTCTGCAGCCTCCGAAGGCTTTCCGGCTACACCGACAACCCCCTCATATTCGAATTACAGCGTGGGTACGAAGCAAGCCATAGAGGATGACAATACGCCCCCTGTGGCAACTATAAGAGACTTCTCCAAGTCAGTGGGACCTGGTGTGCGACCCACAAGCCCTCTCTTCAAATCGAAAACAAGACCCTCCCTACCACGCCCTGAGTCACCGTTTAGACGACAACCCGGCTTGGCACCTACACCCGGCAGAAACCCTTCGTTTGGGCCGGCAAAGAACGCTCTGACAAGCCCACGCTCGATGCCGAGCCCTGCCCCTGGCAAGATAGGCTCGGTCAAGACGAGGACACCAGGACCTCCTCCACGCCCATTCTCGCGAAGCAATTCTAGGCTTGGGCAACACCACGACACCATCAATGAGGATGGAGAGCCCACTCCGACTGGTTCAGGAAGACCGGGAAGCCTAGCAGGAAGGGGAAAGCAGGTGGCTAATGCCGAGGCGGAAGCAGAGATACAGCGGCTCAAGAAGGAACTTGAGGAGAAAGAACAGGAGCTGCAAGCCAGGGACAAGCAACTGAAGGATCAAGCAGACAGTCTGGCGGAGGTGGAGCGCAACCTTGCCGAACTGTCCGACCTGATGCCAACCGACATGAATGGAGGACTGGAAGATGCCAATCCAACACAGCTCCGCGCCCTGATCCGAGAAAAGAACGAAAAGATTGCTATGATGACGGCCGAGTTTGACGGCCACCGAGCGGACTTTAGGAGCACGATTGATGCGCTTGAGTCGGCGAGTACGGAAACCGCACGCATATACGAGAAGAAGGTTGAAGACCTTCTCCACGAGCGAGATGACCTCCAACACGAAATTGAAGAACTCCAACAAGAATTGCGTGATCTACGGGAACGGGACGAAGACGTTGAGAGCGTAGCCACCCAACTGCGCCAACTTGAAGATCTCGTCCAAGAGCTGGAGGAAGGTCTCGAAGACGCGCGCCGAGGCGAAGCAGAAGCAAGGGGAGAAGTCGAGTTCCTCCGCGGCGAAGTCGAACGCGGCCGCTCCGAGCTCCGCCGCGAGCGCGAAAAAGCCGCCGAAGCGGTCAAGAACGCCGAAAGCAAAGTCAACGGCTCGACGTCCGCCGGCGGCTCGCGGGACATCGAAGCCCGCGACGATGAGATCCGCGGCCTCAAAGCCATTATCCACTCCCTCAGCTCCGGTCCCGACATGGGTAGCCCGAGCCTCGACAGACGCACCTCCCTCCAAAGAAGCAGTAGCCACCCGGCCGCTGACGCCGACGAAGCAGCGAAGATGAAAGCCGCAGTCGAGCGGCTCGAGCGCGAAAAGTCCGAACTCCAGGGTCTCATCGAGCGCAAGTCCTTCCGCGAAGAGGAGCTCGAAGCCGAACTCGACCGTCTGCGCCGCTCCTCCCTGACTAACGGCAACGGACACGGCGTAGTGTCCCCACCAGCTAAGCACCGCGTCTCCGCTCTGTCAGACCGCACCATCCACCCCACGCAGGACAAGCGCTCTTCCGCCCGCGACAGCAAGGGCACCGTTCTCTCCTGGCGGGGTCCCACCTCCCCGCCTCCACGACAAAGCGAACCCCAGCCTCTTGCCCCTACCTTGGAATCACCACCTCACCTTCATCCTGCCGCAGAAGACGTAACCCGCTCACCAGACCGCTCAACAGAGCACGGCACAGACATCGACGTCCAAAGCCAAGGCACGCTATGGTGCGAAATCTGCGAGGAAAGCGGGCATGACGTACTCAACTGTCCGACGTTCAACGTCCCCTCCTCTGCCGTTGCCGTTGGCGGTAGCAGCCACGCTGTCGACCTTGAGAGAGATACTACGCCGAGGAGTCCGAGAAGTCCTACGAATAGGAGGAGCCTGGGGTTGGGAGCGGATATGAAAATGGCCATGCCGCCGCCTAGTAGCATTGCTTTTAGTAAGGCTACCGGTGCGAATGGGTTGGGTGGGCAGGCGAATGGACTGTCTGTCAGCTCCTCTGGTATGAATGGAAGAGTAAACGGAAACGGCAACGGGAGTGATTACCCCATGCCCCTAACCCCTAAAAAGAGTCCCCGCCCAAGCCATAGCCCGAGTGAGTCTTCCCCCGCGCCAGCCCCGGTGATGAAGGAAGCAACGGGATTGGGGGTAGGGATGGGAATGGCGACGGCGACGGTGACGGGAGAAGATGCGGTCGCGGGGAAGAGCAGCGGCGTCGTGGATATGAGCAGGTGGTGTGCGTTGTGCGAGCGGGATGGACATGAGAGTGTGGATTGTCCTTTTGAGGAGGAGTTTTAGTAGCCTCCTACTTGTTTCAGGAAGGGGGATGATTGTGGGGTTTGGAGTGACGGGATGCGCATGAGAAGGGGGATGAAAATTAGTTGGCGGGTGGAGGTGTGGAAGATCAGACGGGGATCGGAGGGAGGAAAGAGTGACTAGTGGATGAGGTGGTTGTAGGAGGAGGTAAGGTTGTAACATCTTGATGCATTTTGGGAGTAAAGATTGGGTTGTCCGATGAACTGATATGGAGGCATTGGATTCATGATATCCCTATCCGCTTGTATGACTTTTCCTGATTTTCATCTCTGATTCTTGTAGATATTTGGTATATAGTAACCTTTAATTCGAACAACAACGAAAATCACCGTAATACTCCTAATCTACTTGATCAGCATACTTGATACCTCCCTCTACTTCACAAAGGAGATGATCAACATAAAGCATTGAGAGCAACTACGCTTCAACCTATCATCTCAAATAGTCTCTCCATTCTCTAGTCCGTACAAACACTTCTGCACGATTCTGCGCGCCTACCCCCTTATCAAACTATAAGACTGTGTACGCCTTCTATATGCATCATCACGATGAGGATGAACAAATAGCGAAAACAAGTAATAGAAGACGCCTTCCCCAAAAATGCTGACTAGCGGCTCTGTCCTGTTGGCCCCCGTTGGAACTCTGACAAAAAAAAACGCAATGACCGATGAACTGCAGATAAAACAGACCGTGACAGCGGCCTACAGATGAGACTGCATGCTCGCTTGACCCACAATGACCAAAACGCCTCAGAAAAACAAGGACCATCTGAAAATGGTTTCCTCCTCAAGTTTCAACCTCGCGTTATCTTCCCCTACCGCTCAACCCTCACCCTCCTCTCCTCCTTGATCTCCGGCTCCACCTTCGCAGCCACCTCCGCACTCCCCTCCACATCCATCAGATCCTCCACCTCAACACTAACTCCCGCCTTGCCCTCTTCTCCACCCCCCCTAATCTCCTCCTCAAACCCCTCCCGCTCCTCACAAACACTGTCCCCATCCCCTTCCTCCTCCTCCTCTTCCTCACTACTCACCACCATCTGGCCCGACCCCTCCCTCGAAGCCCGCTGACTAGCCGGCGTAACCCCGCCACTAACATTCGGCGTGCTCACACTAGGCGAAACATCCATGCTCGGCCAATTCCCCCCCACTGGCGTGCCCACGCTCCGATTCGGTACGATGCTATTCCCCCTCTGCGTGCCCCCGAACTGACTCTCCCCCACTCCACTGATGCTCATCAAATCCACCGCCACGCTCTCCGCCCCGCTCTCCCTCTTCGCCCAATCTCTCGGCGCGTCTGCATCGTGCTCTTGGACGCCCAACTTGACCATGTTCTCCCTCGTGAGCGGATGGCTGGCAGGACCCAGATCGGTCAGGTTCGTGCGCTCGCTGCTGCTGGTGTGCCTACCCAAATACTGGCGCGGGTCGTCGGTCATGGACATGAGCTTGTCGTTGCGGAGGTACGAGGCCTTTTCCTCGTCCTTTTGGCGGGCGGCGCTGGATTCGTTCTCCGAGGTCATGGCTCGGTTGGTGAGTGCTAGGGCTGCCTGGGTGGATTTGGGGGAGTTCGTGCGTGGAAGGGGAGGGGCTGCGGGGGCCGACTCTGCTGCTGCTGCTGGTTCTGCTGCTGGTTGGGGTGGGGAGGGGGGGCCTTGTCGGTGTGCTTGTTCGAGCTGCTGCTGCTGGGATTGCTCTTGCTCGCCTGCTGAGGGCGGGCCGAAGGAGTTGTTGGCTGTGGTGAGGGGGTCGGCCGAGCCGTCGTTCTGTGGTGGTTGCTCAGCGTTCGTACTTTGCACACCGCCAACGGGGTGGGTCTTGCGGGGCTCTTCCGAGCCCGCCGCGTTTTGCTTCTCGAGCTGGGGGAGGGGAGGGGTGATTGTGGAACTGCTGTTGGAGTTCCGCGTCGTGAACTTCGGGTTGGGCTCATCACTTTGTGCATTGGATGAATTGCCCACTGACCGGCTTTGCGCCTCCTCCTCTGACGCTCGTTTCCGCTTCTTGCGGATCTGCAGGGCCCACTTGAGGAGCATCTTTTCGAGCATCGGTTTCTTGACGGGCTTGGCCAGGTAGTCGTCCATGCCTGCGTTCTCACACTTTTCCCGGTCGCCTTGGATCGCCGACGCCGTCATGGCAACGATGGGGATGTTGCGGATGTTGGCAGCGTCCTTGAACACTTGCTTGTCCCGTATGATTTGGGTAGCACGGTAACCGTCCATGATGGGCATCTGCACATCCATAAGGATGATATCAGGCTGCGGATGATCGGGGCCAAATGGCTTTTGCAGGTAGTCCACAGCCTCTTGACCGTTCCATACTGCATTGACAGAGAAATTGAGCTTCTTGATCGTCTTGATTGCAATCTGCTGGTTGACAGGACTATGAGGGGTCAACACAAATGCTGCAGCGATCACTTATAGGGGAACTCACTTGTCTTCAACAACCAAGATGTGGGTGCCTTTGCGTTCTTCGTCCGACAGAGCAGAGAGCGCCTCGATCGATCCGAAAGACCCGGAAGAGCTTGGAACCGAAGGGACAGGCGATCTTGAGTTGGCGGTCGCGTTGTTGGGAGTAGCAGGCGGCGTTTGCTGTTCATCTGAGCTACAGGACACAGAGGCGTCGGACTGCAGCCGATCGGGTATAGAAGAAAGTTCAAAGGCAGGCGAATTGTTTCTGCTGTAATGCGCCTTGTTGAATGGGATCCAAAAGGAAGCTCTTGTCCCCTTGCCGAGCTTCGAGTCCAGCGTTATCTGACCCTTCATCAAATCGACGAGGTTCTTGCTGATGGTGAGTCCCAGACCGGTACCTCCAAATCGTCGAGCCGTCGACGAGTCTGCTTGCGAGAATGGCCTAAACAACTTCTTGCGCACTTCCTCCTCAATGCCGATGCCAGTATCCTCAACAACAAATTGTACCGTAACTCGGTCAAGGGTCTCTTTCATGACGTTCACCTCAAGCGTAACATGGCCCTCGGACGTGAACTTGATACTATTCGTCAGGAGGTTGGTCAGGATCTGCCGCAACCGTCCTGGGTCACCCATGACCTTCATGTCGTTGGAGATGCGGGATTCGATGTTGCTCTTGTAGGTGAGTCTTTTCCTTTCGGCAGCAAACGAGAGCATCTTATTGACGTCCTTGATGACCACGGACAAGCTGAACTGCACCTCTTCAATGTCTAACCGGCCAGACTCGACTTTGGAGAAGTCGAGGATATCGTTGATGACAGTGAGAAGGCCGTTTGCAGACCGCTGGATGTTCTCGGCATACTCCTTCTGCTCCTGGTCCAAGGGTGTGTCTAGTAACAGCTCTGTCATGCCAATTACACCACCAATTGGGGTTCGGATCTCGTGGGACATGTTGGCGAGGAATTGACTCTTCATCTGACTAGCTTCCTTTGCCGCGAGGGCGTTTGCCACAAGCTTCGAGTTCTCCTTCTCCTGCCTTTGCAGCTGGTTTTCGCGTTTCCTGAGCTCAGTCACATCCATTGACACGCCAATGACGCCGTCGATGAAGGTTTGATCCGCATCCATGCCGTCGCGCTTCTCTCTCCTCACAGGGACGAACCGAGTTCGGTACCAGCGTCCGTTGCCATCGATATGCACCTCGACCGTCTCATCTGTTGCCCCGTTTTCAAGAATGTCTTCGACCGGCTTGGTAAAGAACTCAACTTCCTCGCCGCCTTGATGCTTCCCGAAAACTTCGCCGATGGACTTTCCAATTGCGTCGTCGCGGTTGATGTCATCATCAGGCGGCTGCAAAAGTAGCGCACCTTCGAGTAGAGTGAGCTTCTTCTGCCGGTCGACAGCCCAGAGAGTGACTTGGGCATGCTCAATGACGCGGTGCAGTTGCTCCCGCATCTGTTTGGCGGCTTCGCGAGTCTCAACTTGATCGTGGATGTCCGTGCAGCTACCAAACCACTTGACGATTTTCCCGTTAGCATCCTTGAAAGGTAGCGCTTTACCGAGCATCCAGCGCCACATGCCGTCCTTGCGCCGACATCTATATTCGGTATTGTACTCCTCACCGGTTTCCAACGAGCGCTTCCAGCGCCTGGCTGTGGCCGGCATATCTTCCGGATGGAATGGGTTCTTCCAGTTGTAGCCGATGGATTCGTCGGGCGTCAAGCCGGTGTAGTCGTACCACCGCTGGGAGAACCAGTCATGCGATCCATCAGGGGTGGTGGTCCAGATCATCTGAGGCACCATGTTGGCAATGTACTCGAACTGCCTCTCGTTCTCCCGGATCTGCTCAGCAATTCGATTCGTGTACTCCGTAACGTCTTTGAATATGACCAACCCGCCCAAGAACTCTCCGCTGCTGTCCAGCACCGTTTCGCCATCGACCTCAAACATGACTTTCCGGTTCGAGGCTGGATGGATCATGCCTATTCTCTTCCCGCGAAACCGCTGTTCGTTGCGGCATAGCTGCAGTATGGGAAAGTCCTCCACAGCAATCTCCTCGGAAAAGTCCTCGGTCCACAGCTTGAACTGGCCTAGGAACTCTCTCTGATTGCCGTAGTCTCGGTCCTCTGTGCGGTACTCAAGCAAGGCATGGTTAGGAATCCCTAGGCTCTCGTCCTTCCACAAAGCATACGCCGGCAGACCCATGGAGTTCAAGATAGCATCTTTTAGTTTGGTAACCTTCTGAAAGAGTGATGTGGTGGAAGCGGTCACCCTGTCCGACTTGACAGGTGGCCCCAGCGGCGGGAAGAGAGGCGCGTGGGTATTGGGAGATACGACGGTAGAAGTGGCGGCAAGACTCTGCTGCGAGCGCTTGCCGGAAGAAGAACTGGATGCAGAGCCAGGAGAGGGCATTATCGAACTGGTTCGAGCCACGGTACGACTCGACGGCCTTGAGCTATAAGGGGAAGATGTCGGAGTTGCGCTGGTGAATGTCAAGGTGTAAAGTTGCTCTTCTTCTATGGTCCATGTGGAGATGATCATGGTTGCCTGAAACTGATTGTTGGGGACAGTTGTTCCCTCCCGAATTTGCCGCTCCTTCAATTCGCCGTCCCTGAGGTTGACGGAGATGACAACATCAACGGCGACATCGTGGACGGTAGTGCGGGCTAAGTTGGACTGCGTCAAGCGGTTGGCAGGTTTTGTTGTGGGCTCTGTTTCGCTTTGCGTAGGTGTAATTGTTCCACTATCCGAAAGATGTTCTACGCCTTGAGATGCTGATACTTCGTCCTTGATATTATTGAAAAACTCCTCCCAGTCAATGAAGACAGGTGAGCCATTTTGAAGCATATCTATTCCGATTTGACCCAATGTTTGCCCGCACAGCATATCCGTAGAAGAAAGCGGCCTTCCAAATGGCATCCGAGAATCCTCAGCTGCTGAAGCAGGCTCCAGCCCCAGAAGCCTCCCCATGGCTTCATTCGCCAAGACGATTGTTTTCGCTGATGACAAGACCAACAGGGGCATTGGCAGGTACTGTAAAGCCGAAAGCGCAACCTCGGCTACGGTGGAAATCGGTTGCATGCGAAGCGACATGCCATCGCTGTGCATGGATCCGGGCGACTGTAGCGGTCTGTTCCGGAGGTCGAAATAGCTGTCGCCATCAGGCAGGTTGATGCCCCCGCTGCCCATGGGCGATGATATTCCTGACCGGCAATCCATCTTTTGCTTCACCGAACGCCCCAGTGCCGCGTCGCACTGCGAGCGACCCCTCTTCAGAGCCAGCGAGGTCCTGACGCGGGCCACCTGGTTATGCCTCTGTGGTGTTTGTATATGCCGGCGAGTAGCGGGGAAGGACCTCGTCCTAGAATCGGCAGCTCCTCATTCGCACCGGTGTCGAGGTTTCCGCGGTCGTGACAGGTCGTCTGGTCAACGCGATGCGAAAAAGGTCGAAGGAAGAGTCGCAAAGACGAGATGGTCGCGCGGCTGTGGACAAGAGTTGCAAGTCGGCACCAGGCACAGAGGGTGGAAGGTGGGAGATGCAAATCAGAAGCGTTCGTCAAGGGCAACCGTTTCGGGCGGTGAAGATCTAGACCGTCAAGGCGAGTCGCACATGTCCCACTGTTCCTTCGGGCAATGATTTTCATTCGCTGATGCGCGTGTATAGCTGGCTATGGCTCATCTGTCATGGACATCAAAGTGATATTGGGAATGTGACTGCATGTATTGTTGTCGAGGAGTTTGTGATCGAGAGTGAAAGGATTGTCGTTGTGGGCGAAGAAGAACAAGCGTCTGTGTGTCCCTTTGCACCTCCCGCCGATGGTACGATCTCTGCGTAAGAGTGCATATCAACATCGGCTCCGAAAGCTTCAATTTCTCACGCACCACAAACACGTTGCTCACGCAGCGGCAGCGTGCATCTAGCTGAAGAATCGATTAAGAAGGGTCACAGGTCACTTTGTCCCAAAGGAAGAGGCAATCGGCATAGCACTACGTAGGACTGCCATTCTCGTAGGACGTTCACACCCCGCGGACTCGTTTCCGGAGCACAAAGCCATCAAGACGTCATCTTCCGTTGCCGATGCTCAGCTGAAGCGCGAACGTTCAGTGATCTCGGGGGACCACCAGCATCAGAACTACGGGATTGCTCTTGACGTCCAGCGTCCCCATAACGGTGAGAGCAGCAGGGAGCAAGTCTCCAAGGGTCTCCGCACCCTGAGCGATCGTGGATTGATTTGCCGCGTCGTCTTGCGGCTGACAAAAACGTGCGGTTCCTCATCCGGCTACGGAGTTTGCACTCCTCTCCCCCGGTCCTGTCTCCTTAGGTTTCGTTTTATTTTGTCGTTGAAGCGAGTCACGTGGGCACGATACCTTCTGTACCTACTCAAGACCTCCGTCTCCGATCGAACATACCAACGCAGATCGCCGTTTTTGATTTGCAGCGTGCGGGATCATGCAGTAGTACAATGCCTTTTTCGAACCTGTCTCGCAACCACCTCGCTGTTACTGGTGTACTGTTTCTGATCTTTTTCTTGGCATTTACTTCTCAGCTGCTGTTTCCACATATCGATCCAGGGCCCCTGAGTCGACGGCAGACGCTCATATTCAATGGATTAGTCGCTTACTTGTTGACATGCTATGCGAGGACATGTCTTACACCGCCTGGGGTAGCTCCTCGTGGATGGGCTCCAGAAGGCTTGGAAGATGCTGGCACTGTTGAAGATGGCGCCACGCAGCAAATCAAGAGCAGGACAAGATGGTGCAGGAAGTGCGAGGCATACAAGCCACCGAGAGCCCATCATTGCAAGGTCTGCCAAGGGTAGGTGTATTCTCATCATTCAAACGTGTACATTCAGCGGTTGGACTGACATCCCTATGCAGATGTGTGCTTAAAATGGACCATCACTGCCCCTGGACGGCCAACTGCGTCTCGCACGTGACCTTCCCACACTTCTTCCGCTTCATCTCCTACGCCGTCGCCGCAATGTCCTACCTCGAGTACTTTCTCTGCATCCGAGCCTCCATCATCTGGCGGAACCGCAACTACCCCAGCGTACGTCTCCCCCTTCCCGCTCTTCCCGCCCCCTCCCTCACCAATCCCAAACTAACAACAAAACCACAGTATCTCGGTCCCACCCCCCCTCAACTAATCCACCTCTTCACCCTCCTCCTCCTAAACACCCTAACCCTCCTCTCCCTCCTCATCCTCCACCTCCGCACCACCCAATCCCTCCTGACAAACACCACTTTCATCGAATCCTGGGAAATCGACCGCCACGCCACCCTCCTCCGCCGCGCCCGCGCCTACGGCGGCTACCTCCCCGGCCCCGACGGCGCGCGCGTCCGGATCCAGCGGCAGGAATTCCCCTATGACGTGGGGTTTTGGCGCAATGTGGGCCAGGGGATGGGGAGTGTGTGGCCGTGGGTGTGGGCTTGGCCGTTTGCGAGGAGTTTGAGGGTGGAGAGTGGGCTTTGCTTTGAAACAAACGGGTTCGAAGACGAGAGTGTGACCTGGCCGCCGCCGGATCCGGATCGGATGCCGAGGGTGATGAGGAGGTTTGATATGAAGGAGGCGTTTGTTTATCAGGAGAAGAGGAGTGGGGAGGAGGAGATGAGGGCGTTTAGGGAGCGGCAGGAAGCGGATTTTGAGAGGAGGAGGGTTGGGGAGGGAGAGCCGCCCTGGGAAGGGGAAGTGAGGAAGAGGAAGGTGTTTCATAGGAGGCCTGAAGTGTTGAGGAAAGCGAACATGTATCGTGATGAAGATGAAGATGAAGATCAGGATGACGAGAGTGAGCGTAGTGGGGACGGATACGGCAGTGGAGAAGGGGAAGAAGGCGAAGAGGCCTGGAAGAACTCCGAGGGGGAACGGCTTGCGGACTTTGGTGTTGATGAGGATGTGGAGTTTTATGATGAGGAGGATATACCGTTGGCGGAGCTCATAAGGCGGCGAAGGGAAGCTCAAGGGTTGTAGATCACGGTCAATCCGTCTGCTGGCCGGCTGCACTGTAAGGGAGGGTATCGGAACACCCGCCAATAAATCTGTACGACCTCTGCCATGGACATGTAACGTTCCACGGGTGCAAGAGACCCGGCCGCGGTGGTTGTTTCAAAGCTATCGATCGTATAGCATCTGCTCGTTTGATTGAATCTCGAGTCGAGACGACCAGTGCAGCAAAGATGCGCTTATCACAGCATACTCCCAGAGATGACAGTATTGAGCATATAGTGAAAGTAGATGCCTCGGTGTTGCTCTTGTGGCGGCTCTCGATCTTGTACTTTTACCTAGATTGATGCATCGCAGTTATGCGACATCTTCTCCCCGCAGAGCTACGTGGGGCTCTCAAAGCCAAGAGATGATCCATCAACGAGTTGTATGGAGAACATCAACAAGATGAAGGATCAAACGCAAGAGCATGTTGAGTAAGTGAGGAGAGTCGATGACGGGAGCATGCTGAGTTTGGAGAGTGACAGTCTCCTTCATTGGAACGGACACTTGGAGAAGACACATTCAAACGAACTACACATCTTACTTTACCTTGCATACACCACTTCCACAAAACCCATCACTCCATGGCCCACGGACTAGGCAAAGTCAAGTCCAGACCATCAGGCCTCCAGCACTTCCCACCCACCAACAAATACAACCCGCATATTACACCCCCAAAGCAAACACCTTCCCCGTCAACATCCCAACCCACATCCCAACCCACACCTCACATCTCACATCTCCCGTCAAAACATTCCCAAACCCACAACCCCCGACTCAATCACAGGACCCACCGTGGATATGATCCTCCGGGACGGCGTTCTCAGAGGCGTTGACGTGGCGTTGTCAGATCCGAAACATGAAACGTCCCTAATCTCCGCGGGTTGATGCGCCCCCCGGTACGCCACTACGCCCAGCGCCAACGGCTTATTCCGCATTGAGGTCTGTGGTGAGGTGCGCACGGATGAATTTGCTGTTTTTGGTAGCTTGGAGGACGGGATGTGGAGGCACGGGAGGTTGACAGGTGGTTGGTGCGCATGCGTCAAGTCTTGGTTGATCATGGACGGTGGGTTGTTTTGCTCGTGCAGCAACCGTCAGGCTCTGCGGCAGGTGGCTCGGCGGTCAATGTTGTGTAAATATACTAAGTCGATAACATCTTGCGCAATCGATATTATGACGCCCAAGAAGCGGAAACGTCGGCGCCAGGCACAGGAATTGCCTACAGGCCTACGCCTTCGTCTGGAAGAGGCTCAACCGACAGAAGGAACATGCGATACCTGGTTGTCAACGTGAACCCGCTGGTCGGGCAAACATGACAAAGCCGCTGCGCGAGATCTGCTGGGTCTAGGATGCTGGTCGTCGGAAAGCGTCTTCTACTGCCTGACGGTCCACACAGTCGGAAATTGATGCGCCGTTTATTCTTGCCCTGTGAATTCTTGCGTCTAATATGTGCTTTGCTATAGCAGTCCATCGGAGAATGGCAGCGTGGAAACCTTGCCGCGCATCAAGAAATTGATATGATCCCGGTTTTCGCGGCAAGTCCCAGCCCATTCGAAGCTTGCTTGAGATTGCGGATGTGATAAAACTCCTTTCGGACTGCATGAGCACCATGGGTGTCAGTTCGGGAAGGTGCCGTATCCCGGTTTGGTTGAGCGTTGCGCAGGGACCAGGTGGGATCGGCCGGTGCAGATTCGGTATGCTAAGCCGACAGCCGGAACATTAAAACCAGGCATGTTTAGTGAGAACTTAAGATTGAGCGAAAGTCGCAAGGAAGGAGAAAGGCTAACATTAACAGAACATTATATTGATTGCGATATGAGCATGGAGAGTCAGATATCATGTCTCAGTGCGCCTCTGGCGGGACACTTCCGCAACCGTGCAGATACCCAAGCAAGGTCCCGCCGCACATACGCCGGGAAGCTGAGAGCTTGGGTACAGATAGCAGTTAATTTAGCCGTTTTCCTGAGATCCGTGTGGTCTGGTAGTCAAGGTAGGGCTCTTTTCCGCAGCGCAGAGGTGGAGAGGTGCGTGGCGGCTTCTCGGTCCTTGGCCTTCCGCCGGCGCACATACACAAGAACGTCTTATCAGATGAGAACCTCAGAGAAACAGATAGTAACATCAGAATTGCAATTCAAGAACGATTGTACGCAGAAGTATGAAATTTGAAGTTGTGCAGATGGTGAAAGGAAGAAGGCAAAGGATCTTACTGGTAGCAGAGTTCACAATAGGAATGCAGCGATCAGAACGAATTTTTAGCGAAACGGCCATGCAGGAACAGTTCGTCAAGGACGCCCCTCCCGTGCACAGTGCTCACTTTGATTGAAGAGCCGCACCTACCTCTAATGTTGCGCAAATATATGTTCAGATGGTTTACTCTGGTAGGATCTGTGAGAGATCTGAGAAGGAGCGGAAAATTAAGGTAAATATTGACAAGACCATGCAGCAATAATGTTTAGATCTTTCTGTAGGCCGCGAGCGCTGGGTTGTGGTTACCTGCAATTCATATATGGAGTGAAATCAATCGCAGCAAGAGTGAGCTGGCACACTTCTAGAAGAAACGGGAGCAACGAAAATCATGCCTAGAATAAGCGGTGTGTTTGTCCGTTGCAGATGTTGTTTGGGTTGCCGAAGACAATTGCGCTCTAGGAATTATTGGCTGATCACAGAGGTTCCCTTCTCACAACGTCTTACACCTCGTCGAACATCACAACACAAGCACGCGCGAGGCAGTCGCGTTTCGCGGGCAACCCTTGATGAGTTCAGTCGCACATGATTTGCGAACCGCGCGTGCCACCAGCAACACCATCTCGTCTTGTGATACACACCAGATGCATCACCAAGACAAGATGGTGGAGCCTGCACGATTACTGACAACGCCGGCGGACGATCGTTTCCGATACCGGCAGTCTCCGTCCGGGCAAAGAAGGTTAAATCAATGAGGAGTTACCGGTAAACGTTGTTCGTAGCGCTGTGCTGTCTTCAAATCCTGCGTGGTGTCGTCGTGAGGAGAGGTCAATGTATATGCGGCTGCATCTGCGCGCATGACGAGCTCGGGAGGCTGAAAGCAACAGGCTTCATATGGAAGACTAGTTTTGATGATGCTTTGTGCGAGGGACGCCCTAGAAAATGCAACGCTGCCTGTTGTCATGACATCATCCCGCATTGGACGGAATTATAGGAGGAACAAATAATAGTAGCATGAGACTCCGACGTCAAAGGCAAAATCCGGATCCCCTGTTGGTGTGGAACCTTGAGAAGGCGGTAGAAATGAAACAACGACGGGACAGCCAAGGTGGGTTTGGTCAGAGTGAGCAATGGAACACTGTGAAACAGGAGCACTCCGTACCTCGTCGATATCTACCTACCACAGTACTGCTGGTAGTGGTGTGCTAAAGTCACTCAGCAGGCGTGGGTGGAGTGAGTAGAGATGTGTCAGGTTGACCTGCCCTGCTGTTGTCCCACTTCTTTGTGTGCGTGGATGGCACCTCATGTTTGGTTAAAGCTGTTTGGTGGCTTTTCAGGGAAAGCAAACCAAGCCGCATTCGGCCAGCACTCCAATTGTCCCAGCCGTTTCCCGTATGCCGGGCCAGCGTGAAGCTAAAGAAAGGTTGATGAGATTATGTCACAGCACGAACCGGGTCAATCAACGGTCTGGCATCGGTGCACTGATTAGATTGTGAAGTTAGTGCCTTTGCATGCAAGCCTCCGCACCATGTCCCTCTGCAAGCTCCCGGGTTGGCTCCTCTGTCGACTGTCAGCCTTTGGTCGTTGGCGGAAGAAGTCAGACTAAGGCCGGTGGATGCAACGAGACTTGTCGTTATCGGGGCGGAGCTGCTTGATAAAAGCGGGAAATTGGCGCGATAGAAGGGAGCGTTGACTCGACAAAGTATGATTCGGCCATTGCATTGACAAAGTATTCGCGTCTTGGCGGAGAAAGCACACAAATGTGTCCGTTTCGGCAGATAGGATGGCTTCCCCGGATATTATTGATGCAGATTTGGAGGTACTTTGCAGGCGTCTGGTTCATGTACCGCTGGTGGTGGCTTAAGGTAGGGTTCTTGCGTAGATTCGCCTTGTGATGATTTTCAGGGCATAGCTGGCGATGAGAGAAGAAATGATTTTCTCGAAGGGCTTGGGATGGCGTCTGTTTCGGCTGGTTCGTGAGGCTCTCCCCAGAAACAGGGTCAAGCCAAGGGCAGATGATGCGCTGCGAGCGAGGGGGAGAGTGATGCAGCTCCAGCGTTCAACAGCTTTTTCGACAGGCGCGCCAGGTCGGATGAGGAAGTGATCGACGGGTGCTTGAGGGGAGTGGAGAACTTTATGACGGTTTGATTTGACGAAGCCCTGCTTTTGGTGGCTTGCGCTATTCATGCACTCTGCGTCCAATCACACCGCGCAAAAGGCGCCACTTCCGTTGAAGCTTGACGTCAGTTTACAGAGGCTCTTTGATGACGGCCAATGACCGCTTTTTGCTCAGATTACGGGCCATCTGGAGGGGAATTCCGTGGCAGTTTTGGCTGTACTTTGACTACATTTATGCCAACCCTCCATTACGGTGTTGCTTTTGACGCTTTCAACCTCCGTCATAGCACTCTCCTCAAGGCAAGCTGCTGGCCTCGTACCCGGACAGCTATTTGATCTCATCTCCCCACCATCAACCTCCTCTTTCTCAAAGGACTGATCAGCAACTTTCCTCTGACCTTCAAACCTACTCTCGACCAAACAACATTCCATCAATCAAACCGCTCAATACACGTCTATCGGATCTTCGCCCGTTCAGTCATATTGTATATCACTCTGATATACTGCACTGTTCCTCGTCGCTCGTGACTTTCAGTCTCCACATAATAGATTTTAAAGACCAATAACGGATTCGTCGTCGACATTCGGTCTACCGTCTTCAGTAACCTTCAAGGTTCGACTGGGCCACTCGGGGAACTTGACGATTCGACACTCATCGACCTCCGCGACGACTCAGCCCAACTCCATCACCCAGGAGCTGGATTGCAGATATAGCAAAGATCGGCGCTCGTGACCAGCGCCCTGGTCCACCCCCATTGTTCGGCTTATCCCATACGGACCTCAGTGAGCTGGTGTTTAAAGCTTCGCTGATCCGCACATCTGTTTTCATTGATCGACTTCTACGTCTCCATTGAACATCTTTGTTTACGATCCAAGTCGACATTTCTCGTTATCCAAGTCCCACATCGCAGCAATGGCAATGACTGTGGACTCTCGGCATCAGACCCAACTTGGCGGTCTTCCTTACGATGGCCTCCGCTATCAACCTCAGTTCACCAACCCATGGGTGTCTGGAGCTTCCAATCCTTCTCAGCTCTACCCAAGCTCTTCCCTTGCACCCCTCCACTCAGGGCTCGACGCGGCAAGGGCAAGCAGCGCCATGTCTTATCAAAGCATACCGGTCACTGCGCCCTCATTAAGCGCATCAGGTATTGGCCTCCCAGACAGCATGTACGGACAGCAAAGCTCACTGGCCGCTTCACAAGATCTCATCAACAATTCGAGGACCTTTGGCGCCGAGTATGCGACCTCGGCGTCGCCCGCTCAGAGCACCTATGCTCCGACATCAGCGCCTCAGTACGCCATGGACTACTCAAGGGGAGCAAGCAGCTACGCATATGACAACTCCAGAAGGTCGTCACACCCGTCAGTACCCTCACTCGACTTCCTTGGCCACTCTCTCGAGGCTCAAAGGCCCAGGCAGAACTCTCTTGTTGACTTTAGCAGACTCAATGGCAACACTACCCAAGCACAGAGAAGCAGCTTCAGCGACGCGCTTGATGCCAGCCGGGGTATGGTTGCCATGAGCCAGGATATCACCCCCAGGAATATCTATGGCGGCAACCCAAGGAGCTCGACCGACTCCTACGGCTTCCCGTCGACTCACTCGCAACACTCGTCCATTTCATCATCGAGCGGCTACCCCTACTACACCGGCTCCGTGGGCGACTCATCAGTCACCGACTACAGCTCAGCGTCCGAGTCGCTTGATATCCCCTCGCGCACTCTGCCACGACCCACTGGCTTGGTCGCCGGTGGCATGCCGCCAGCCCCTCAGTCTATGATGGGCCAATTCAGCTCAAAGGTATCGACAAGCTCCCAAAAGAAGCACAAGTGCAAGATCTGCGAGAAGCGCTTCACCAGGCCTAGCTCCCTGCAGACGCACATGTACAGCCACACAGGAGAGAAGCGTAAGTGATGCCGAATACACACTCCAAGATCTCGAACTAACATCACACGTAGCATTTGCTTGTGAAGTTGAAGGTTGTGGCCGTCACTTCTCCGTCGTCTCCAACCTGCGACGACACAGGAAGGTCCACAAGAACGACAGGGACCACCCCTCTCCAGACGACGAGTAGCCGTTGCAACACCGTCTGCCGTCCACTTTCTTTCGTTCTTTTGAGATACCACTTTTTGACTTTTTCCATCCGCTTTGAGAGATATCCCTGTTGCTTGTCGTTGGCATTGCACCATGTTGACTTCCCGTTTTGGCAACTCTTCCGCATCTGTCACGTTTCTCAGTCTTTACCGCATAGAGCCATGCTTTCTGGGAACTGGGTGGCCAAAAGGGGGCGTTCATAGACCTGGCGTTGTCGGATTGACAGGGTTTCGCGGAGAGAAAGAGCTTCGGGCCCCATTTCCCGTGTTGGGTTGGAAAATCATTTTTTTAGTCTGTTCCCGGTCCATCACCAGCTGCACGATTGTGCTTTTCGGCACATCTTACGATACCCCTGCCCTTGAAAGTTATTAGACTGCGGGTTGGAACCACTTGACAAGGGAGGGGTAGTGATCGACATCCGCCAACGGGCAGGCGTTGGGTTTTTGGACTGATCGCGCGATTTCCGTTGATTGGTTGCGGGAGCGGATCTTTGCTTATTTTTCTGTTCGAAAATTGTACTATTATCTAATGTCACGAAGCTGCCTTTTATTTCTAGGGTTTCATGTTAGAGCTTTGCTGTTGTCTTGTAGTGATGAGGAAGTGTCTGCGATAGAAGCGTCACACTCGTTCGAGACGGCCTGGAGAATTAAGATCCCTGGGCGTCGGTCTATCTACCAAATTGTACTATTATGTTCAGCTTTTGCAGCAATAGAGTCGTGCTTCAAACAACATTGGTGTGTTCTGCTAGCCTGAAGTGATCGACGTATCTCGAGTCAAGGTCGCCCTTTGCGGTTGAGGCGGCACTTGCCATATCGCCCACCACCACCATCCTTCAGCTACAGTGACACTGATTCAGCCATCCCAAAAAGCCTATCTCACCAAGATTAATCTATCTCACCCTGGCATCTGCATTGCATTGATGCACACCAATCCACCACCCCCACACTCCACCGCCAAAACCAACCTTTCTTTCTACCTTACGGTCAGAAACTCCGCAACCTCACTAGCTAAGGTGAACTTGGCCCGCGCACTACCTTACGGAGGAGCTTGACACTATTTAGTTTAGGTGGAAGCTGGGAGAAAAAGCGCATAATGAGGCGCGCTGCGCGCATGCACCATGGGGCCCCTTGAAACACGGGCTAAATCTCCGTGGCATTGATGGTTTTGACACCATCGCAACGTTTAGCACGGAATGGGCTGGGATGGAGTGTGCGTTGGACCCGTTGACTGTGTGGTTAGTGTGAGGGCGGAGATTTCCTTTTCTTACAGAGTATTTGCACGTCCGATGGTTAGCGCTGTTTATTAACAAGGGTGCGAGTCGGGTATGATCGCGGCTCTCTCCGACTGCCAAGAAAGTTACGGCTAATAACCGGAGATAGATAGCCAATTAAACTAAATACTGGGACACTAAAAATTAATTCTGCGTAAAGCGGAGTAGATCCGCGGCTTAGATATTATAAGATTATCTAATCATCAGATAAGATAGACCGGAATTGATTTTTTCCGTGAGCTTATCTAGTAAGCACGTGATATGAGGTCTCTAAGCGCTTAGACTAGGAACGAATCAGCATCCCTGATGATAAACAGCGCTAACCATCGGACGTGCAAATACTCTGTACCAACGATGAGGATTACGGAGATGGGTGTAGTTTGAAAGGGCTGATTGCTTTGGGTTGGGACCTTGTTCTTAGTTGGTGTATGATATGAGGTAGTCTTAGTGATGGCTTACGGGACAAGGCTCTTCTGTTGCAATTGCGGCATACCTCTTGCTGTCCTCTTGACTATGCATGCCTTCAGTTTCTCAAGCAGCGCAACGCACCACCAACAGCAAAGGAAGTATACGAGAGCATGTCTGTTCCTGCCACTCCTATCCACCTACAGTACTTTGCACGAATCGGCCAATAGCATGTGTCTACAGCACGCCTACAGACTCTGACCACTACCCTACCCTACTAACAGCCTCACGGCTACCCTTACCTTCCACCACTCTGCTTTCTCCGAAGCCCAATTCCTAACTTCTGCACCGTGCCAACGCCCGCGGAGGGCGGAGGGCTTGAGATGACTAACAGACACACAGACAGCCCAACGCCTTCCCCGACGCCTCGTCCGAACCTTGACTTGGCTCCACCGGGCTGAGGTGTCAAGGAATTCAAGGTTGTGCTCCGAAGATGGCTTGCGCACTTGCCCATTGATCATCCTACGGAGGATTGGCAACGACTGAGCACTGACTGGAGATCAACTGGCTTGAGATGTTTCAGATTTGCCCATCTCCGCGACTGGGCTGTGCTAACGCATGGGACGGCGGGGGAGGCATCTCTGTTTAGTCAATGTGATTGCGTGCTTGGTCTCCAACCCGTCTCTGTTCTCCAAGATGCACCATACAGTTTCCTTTTGATTCACAAGGAGCGCATTCCAATCAAAACCGGGAGATGCGACCACCAGTCCATTGAGAGACACCCCCGCCCGCCGGTGAGGTTTTGGGCACGAACAGAAGAAGACATGGAGCTTTGGGAGGGATGATCCGGGCCAAGGATTCCGCTTTTGAGCGAGGGGGTGTGTTATTCCCGCCTTTGCGCTATGCAGGGCGAGGGGCAGTGGAGGGGCGGGGAGGGCAGGACGAGATAGGATAGGGCTAGGCAGATCAGAATGAGGCGAACGGGGACTGTCTACCCTGCGTTGTGCAGTCTTCAGAACGAACCTCTGGACTGAGGGTGGAAGTGCCGAAGAGAAACAGCATGGTGAGAATATAGATAGATATTGCCACTTATACAAGCAGGGAGAGGTACTCGGGCATGAATTGAAAGAGGTACCTGGCAGTGCAATCTATTCTTACCATCTCGCAATCCATTGCCAACTACCGTTTCTTCTTTGACCCTATGTTTCATCTCCTCTAGTAGCCTTTACCGTAAATTCTCCTCCACTCACATCAAGCGGAACATCCCGTCACACCCCACCACCCAAACCAAAACCAACCACATTTCCCGTCCGTCCACCTGTCAAACTCACCCGGACCTGCACCAAGACAACCCTCAGGTCAAAAACGCCTCTTCCGTAAGTGGCGTACCACACTCGCAAAAACCAGGTTAGCGGAGTTTCCGTGGCTTGAACCCTGCATTAGCACCTTCTCACAGTTGCACAACGCCAGCTGCTTCTCCACTTCCCTGCCATTCGCGCTTTACCTGTTCGAGAGGCGCATCCCGTGTCCTGATCTTAGCTTGATCCCCGGCCCCCGGTGCGGTGATCAACGCCTGGCTAACCTACATCAACTTAGCCCGGTCGTGGTTGTGCTGACTTTGCACGCTTTGACAGGTAAGTCAGACATGGATGGTTGATTCATGAGCGGCACGGATGGCTTGGAGGTTTGGGATGAGAGATGCGGAGGATTTAAGGAGGCGGCGAATGAGGAGGGAGTTGGGCTGGAGGAGGGTTGCTGCTTTGGGATGTGGTGCGCCGAAGAGGGAAGAGTTGGCTTGAGGGGGTTTCTGCGGGGGGATGACTCGGTGTTGCGTTGGGTTGGGTTGAGGAAAGAGGCACGGGAGGGTGTGAGGGTTGTGTGACTGATGAATGATGGGTGTTTTTGCATGGTGCATCTTGCAGCAGCAAATTTGCAGGAATCTGCGTTTGGGAGCATTGGTTGCAATTGACGGAGGGTTCCGTTGAATGGTTGCTGTGGTAGGTACTGTGCCGTAAGTGGTTTTTCGTCCATTTGGTTGCTTTTTTCACTGTGAAAGTGGTCGTGCCGATTGCAAGTTTCTACAAGGTAAACACTCAGTGATTCTACGAGACGAAGAGCTGGAGATCTACCGGTATTTGGAGGCGTGCTGCCGTCTCTCCTGTGGTACCCTCCGATCTAGGTTCCTTTTTCGTACATCCTCAAAGTCCAGACTGGTGTCGGGGTGAGACATACCCTCCTCATCACAGTGGAGGACGGGAGATGGACAAGATCCCCATTGAGGGCTCCATGGTAACGGACGCTCTCAAACTGGATGCAAGTCCGTGGAAGGAACAGCTGTCACAGATTAGGTGCCTGATCCTGAACGTTTGGCACGTTTTGTAGCATCTCCCGTGATCGTCCGCGTGATGTGCTTGAGACTGCCATGTTGAGTGGTTCGTGTGGAGAAAGAGAAGATCGGGTTACGGACTCGATCCATGCTTGATTCCCGCGAGAGTTTGTGCTCCGCTCATCTCAGTCGTCTCCGTCTTCATTCCGACAACGAGGATGTCTTTGGAAAAGATCTCGTGTGAGTCCTTGCTAGTGCTTGACCTCCTGAAAAAAGGCTTTCGGTTTATGTCGAGTATCGTGTCACATACTCTCCATCTTTGGAGCCCCTTCCAGATAGGAGTAGCGTTTTGCGTGGACAGGTCACCCCTGCACTGCATAAGCACTTCTTCGCGTTGCGACTTGGGAAACTCCCAAGCCGCAAGGATGTTCCTGTTGTTGCTCCTTCCTTTGAGGAGCAGACGCCTCGCAGTCAATGACCAGATACGGCTTGTTGGTATTACTTGGGAGGGCTACATGAAGGGATTCTTATCGTCCTTTCTGTGCAAATCCCGACGAGGCTGGGCCAGAGTCGCTGCGCAACAGCTATTGAGGACGCCATGGTTCATTTCACTGTAAGCCTTTGGGGGTGAGTGTTGGGCGAGAAGCTAGCCAGAACGGAGACCATTCACCTTGCGAACATCTCCGTTATCCGCTGCAGCTTCCTGCTTTTGCTCATAAGCCTGCAACGCAGCCTGCGTGATCGCAATACGAATGCCTTGAAGCTCAGATGCAGGCCAGGTCTCTGAGCTTTCCAGGATAGCGTTCAGGACGCCACTGAGCCCAAAGCTGCGGCTTTGCTGCTGCGCTGCACGTAATGGCGAAGTCTCGTCAAAAGCGCCAGTGTAGTACTCGGTCATCATGGTGTCAAGATCCGGGAAGCCGAGGAGTTTTATGATGTTCAGGATACATGCCATTCGTTCGTCAAGAGGTGACTGATCCAAGACGACTGAAGAGACTGTAGGCAGCTGAGGTCTACCAGTAGGACTTCGTGATGTCTCCGAAGGACCGCTTCTATTAGAACCTGATGCACATGCTCCACTCTTTGATCCTAATCTTGATGCTGGAGATACCGGCTCCGAGATTGTAGTGTCTGGCGATACACGATCAAAGGCCGAGAGATCGGAACCACTCAAGTCAGGCCGTTGACCATGAGCTCCAGGTATCTGCCAGATACTAGATCCGGACTCCGCCGTAAAGAGATGTCCGCCGACAGCGCTTGATAGTGCTGGTAAGCCGTTTGAGTTGATGTTGCCAAAGTAGCCTGCAGGGCTCGTATCCGGCTGACCCATGGGCGCTACCTTCTCATTAGCTGTTTCTGGATCACAGGTCGTAAACATCATGGCGTACATTGATCTTGCAGCCCGCATGTCTGGAGGATGTCATTGAGGCATGCTTGATCCCCATACTCAACAGCACTGGGCGGTTCTGGATACGATCCGGGAGATATACAGGAAAGATCCCAGTTCAATGCAGAGGATGCATCAACGTTCTTTCGAGGATTGCCCAAAGAGTCCGCTGTGGATATGGTGAGGTGTTCATGAAAAGGACGCCTTCGCCATGCATCAGTGGTTATACGAGTTGCCCGATTCGCCCACGCATGTCTCGGTGGTAAGCTTGAGCCGCAGGGTAAGTTTGTCAAATCATTCCGGCCAGCCACCGGTTTCAGGCTGTCCTCGAGTTGCTGCAGTCGTTCCTTGATTCTGGCGCCTTTAAAACATTAACGGAACTTGCAGTGTAGTGTCATGTGCAGCACACTCACGATGGTTTCTCTGAGCAATCCTATTCTGAGCCTTTCTTCTCTCGTTCGACTCAGTAGGAGGTTTCCACATTACTTCATTATTTGGAATCATTATATCAAATCGTAGGGGAGAAAGCAGTGTACCGATGAGGGGAGTGTGGCGAGTTGGCAGACGGTCCGTTACTACTTAAGCTTCCTTGCAGTCATACCAAAAGTAGTACCGCTTCATAGGTACCACTTCGCACGGCTTCAAGATGCGCTTTCCACCCACCAGCAGAAGCAACTGCATAGGAAGATCATGGGTACTATGGAACAGTCCTCGGCAACGCGATCTATGAGCCAGGATTAAAGAATGAGGACCAGGCATTGAGCGGCTTAGCGTTGCTAAGAATGCTTATACCCATTATTCCCATCCCAAAACCTGGCATTTGTTGTTCAAGACTCACCCGAGAACGCCTTACTAGCCGAGACTACTGACAAAAGGATGCCCAAAGCGCACCTGGAGCATTGCGAGTGGCTGTGAGAAGCATCGCGCATGCTGCTATCATTTTCCTTTTCGAGTCGTAGCAGGTGCTCCAGGACGCGGTTGCAAGCATCAAAGGAGCGGAAAGGCCACTACGGTTTCGCCCAAGGTGGAATACATGAGAAGATAGTCGGAGTTTGGTTGAAGCACAGGTGGACTTGACTCCCCTCGCTCAAACTACAAGATAAGAAGCTGACAAGTGAAGCGAACTGCCCAATAACATGAATCTTGTAGTACCAGAAGGAGAATGCCCAAGCTAAGGACTGACCTGAAACTTGCAGTGTGCCCTATGGTCACTTGTAAAGTGCTCCGCGGGCATCGTGCCGCAGCTCAACATTCGTAGCCAAGTTTTGCATCCTGAATGACTAATGGTGTACTTTTGAATGGGGAACAGACTAATGTGCTTACAGATAGGCTATCTTTCAGGTACGATACTGTAAATGGATCATGTGGATTCGTCACTGGCTTGACGTTGGCGCAGGCGGTGTGGGGGCCAACTCATATAATCCAGAAATGATGAAGCTCATGGGGCAGAATCAGACCAGTCCTCGGTGGTAGTTCATTGCCGGCAACCGACAAGTTTGTCAAAGCCCAATCAAGCAGCTCCGGTCCACATGTGAAGATTGTTTCTGTCCTTCAGGGAGTTCAGCAAGTCTGTGCTACGTTGCTTGAGATTCAGATTTATAGGTCCCGTATGCGGGTTAGTGAGATTTGTAGCTAAGCACGTGATCTCCGATATGCTGCTCCGGAATGTCGCGCAGAGTGCTCGAAGAGTTCCGCAAAGCGACAAGATATAAAGGCGTCTTCCGCATGATAAGCACAACATTTATTATGTCGAACGGTTCCCTGTTTGGATGGTCGGAGTATGCTTGAGAAGCCGAGCTCCTGTCAACTCCTGACGCTCCGAATGCCGGTTCCCCACATCTTTACGACGACGACACGGCATGCTCTACTAGTCCGTGCTAATCACGAACCAGTCTCAACGCGAGCTGAATTATACATCTTTCTGACCTTCTAGATAAGGTCTCGTTGCTGTTGCCTGGAGTAAGAGTCACTGTGGCTTTAGTCTGATTTGTTCACTGCAATGATATACATTGATGCGGCGCACTCAATCCCTCCCCGGAGTTGGGGAACTACATATAGAGACCACGTCTCAACCCAGCCAATACACTGTTTAGAGACAAGAAGACACTGATCTCCTGGAAACCTAACGACAAATCTGGTGGTATGAAGGTTGACTGTCCATGGGAACCTGGCTTCGCCCCGTCCCAAACCCGTTGCCGTTCGTTCTCTTTCGAAGATGGAATCTTCATTTTGTTACCATCAGCAGCTTTTCTGATTGTTGCTCCGTTCCGTCTCCATGTGCTTGTAAGAAGGAAGAGTCAAGCAGGGTTTGTGTGGCTTGCAGCCCTGAAAGTGGTATGCATGATTGTCGAGGAGCTAGAGGCACGTGCTGACTGCGACTCCAGGTATTGACATTCTCCATCTTTGCCCTTAGCTTGATTTTGGTAGGCCTCGCCGCAAGGTCGGGAGATTTCCACGAGACACTCGCTATTTCTTCACTATCAATTGTGGTGATTGCTTCGGCAGTACTGTGTCTCTTATCTCATCTTGAACACGCGCGGTCAGAGAGACCCAGCATCCTAGTGCAAACTTACTTGCTAGTTGTTGTACTCGTCAACGCGTATCATCTTAGAGCAGTATGGTTTCGGTCACAGAGCCATGCTGTTTTCGGAGTCTCTGTAGTCCAAGAAACGGCATACTGCTTGCTCCTATGCGCGGAGTCTCTGCGGAAGCAACCAGCTGTGCGAAACGCCAACAAGAAGCATGCACCCGAGGACTTCAATGGGATCTTCAACCAGAGACTATTCTGGTGGCTTGTCCCGCTTTTCAAACAAGGTATTCGAGTTGCTGCGTACGCTCTTTTCTCATCTAACACAAGACGTAGGCTACAGCAACCCCTTACAGCCCAATGACCTCTTCCAAATGGACCAAAGGCTGCTCTCACCGAAAGCCCAACATACATTTGACGCTAGCTTCCACCGGCTCAAAGTCAATTATCCAAGAACAGCTATCTTCCGCGCGATGTGGGCTGGGCTATGGGCGGAAATTTTATCCCCAGTCATTCCTAATCTGCTCTTCATCGGATGCGGCTTCGCTCAGCCTTTCATAATCCAGGCCTTGATCAACTATGTAGAGCATCGTTCCGGACAGGACGAGCAACAAGGCAAATATCTCGTTGTCGGCGTCACTTTGGTTTATCTAGGATTAGCCATCTTTGGTAGTTGGTAAGCGTCCCTGAGTGTACTTCCAGCAGCTTGTACAGTCAACTTGCTGCCACTTGTGCCTGGGCAGCTTGAACGGTTAGAGCAATCTCCCTGGAAGAGAACATAACTTACATACTACAGGTATTGGCAATCGGTGACTCGTTACGAGACCAAGTTGCGTGCATGTCTCACTACTTCCATCTATAGGAAAGCGCTAAGGGCCAAAGCCGACCCCAACTCCTCGGCCGTAATGCTAATGAATGTTGATGTGGAGAAGATTCTACAAGGAATGCGCACTGTCCATGAATTCTGGGGTGCGCTCCTCACCATTGTCATCTGCCTCTATCTTTTGCAACGGCAGATTGGGATTTCGTTTCTTTCACTTGTCGGAGTTGCCGTCGTTGGTATCATCATCTCCTACTTCGTTGGCAAGATCATCAGGCCGAGGCAAGTCAAGTGGCTGGAAAGCACGCAAGAGAGAGTGAAGTTCATCTCCAGCATTCCCGGTGTCATGAAGACAATCAAGATGCTTGGCATCTCCGAAAAGGTTTTTAGGATCGGGTCAGATCTACGAGAGCGGGAGGTCAATGCCCAAAGGTGCGTCTTGCCTAGGCAAGCCTTCTTGGATAGCTTACTTTGCACTGTCACCACAGCGCAAATCGATCATTGACGTCAGAACTGCATTCTCTGACACCGTGGTAGACATACACGAAAGCCGGTCATAGTTTCTATCGTCTTTTGTAGGTTCAGCCAGTAACAGCTAGACGCACGATGGCAGATGCTAACGGCACATAGCGACCTCGCTGATGCAGTTGGCTTCGCTTGTCACGTACTTGACGTATGGGCTGCTAGTCACACTACGTGGAGGCACCCTGACAACACAACAAGTCTTCACATCTCTCGCTATTCTTAACTTGTTTGCGCAGCCACTGCTTAACAGCATGCAGTCTGTTCCGATCCTTATTCAGAGCGTCTCCGGTTTGCAGCGCATACAGAGCTTTCTTCTCGCTGAGGAGCGTCCAGGGATCAGTAACGGTGCATGTGCCAAGGCAGGGACACAGCAGAAAGCTCTGCGTTCAATGCACTTTTCAGAGCCATCTAAGATAATGGTTGAACTGGAGGATGTAAGCTATAGTTATGACGGATCTCAAGCAGTCGTCTCCGGTATTTCTTGCAATGTACGTCAGGGAACATTCACCCTTATCCTTGGCAGGTAAGTGCATATGTTATGCCGAGTATCGATACTCGCCTAACCTTCTATCAGCGTTGCGTCCGGAAAATCGACACTACTCAAGATGCTTGTCGGTGATATTCTCCCTAATGCTGGAAGCATCCAAATCGCTCAATGCCCGATAGCGCTGTGTGAGCAAACGGTATGGATAATGCCGGAAACGTTCAAGGACAACATCATTGGACAGCACGCGTTCAAGGCCGATTGGTTTGCTCGTGTCGTGTGGGCATGCTGTTTAGAGCAAGACGTACAAGAACTCCCCAATGGGGTAGACACGAAGCTTGGTGAAGGCGGCTCCTCGCTGAGCGAGGGGCAAAAGAAAAGAATCGTAAGCTGAGCCATGGGTTCGAGGAGAACTCTGACTAACAGATTTAGGCTCTAGCCAGAGCTCTTTACTCCTGCTGTGGGATCTTTGTGCTTGATGACATACTCGCTGGGTTGGACAACAAAGTGTCAGCTGCTGTATTTGCACGAGTCTTCAGCCAGCAAGGACTTCTCAGGGCTATGGATGTCACCACCATCATGGCAACAAGCTCGAGTCAGATTTCCCCAAAACCTTCATCTGAAAACGAATCACTAACAGCAGTCTTGATACAGATCGTTGGACCACACAGGCGGACAACACAGTCATTCTGTCTTCTGGTCGTATGATCTATTGTGGCCCTCCATCGATCATACCTAAGGACCAGCACCTCTTCTATGCTGGCCCGGAACCACCACCTCCTGATACGGACATCCAATCGGCACCTGGAACACTTGGTGTAGTCAAGCAAGCTGCGCCTTCTACGGTCTTGGCAACGCCCGGCAATGATACCGACTTTACGAAAGTAGCTGATATGACTGTCTACAAACAGTATCTGGCTTCCTTCGGGCCGACGGGTGCTGTGATATACTTCGTCCTACTCTCTTTCCTGATTGCTGCCTCAACATTACAATGTATGCGCTATCAAGTCTTTCGTAGAGCATTGCTAACATTGTCTAGCTTTTTGGCTCAAGCTGTGGGCCGGAGCGGATGTTAGCAGACACGAGAAGTCAGAGCTCGCCAAATACGTGTCTGGATTCGCAGTGATAAGCATGCTATACCTTGGCATTAACATCGTGCACTTCAGGTGAGTCGATATGGAATACCCGAGTCAATTGAAGTGACGCCTCTGTAGCTACATGTTGTGGTATATGATGCCAAAGTCAAGCAAAGCTTTGCACGCTTTGCAGTTAGGTGCTGTGCTGCGGTATGGGAAGCAACGGTGCTGTTTATCATTCGTTGCAGCTAACACCACTGCAGAACATCCTTCACCAACTTTATCAAATGGGATCCAGGTAATCTTACCAATAGATTTTCGCAGGACATAGCGTTGGTAGACGGACTGCTGCACATGGGCTTCATCAACGCCACCCATTGTAGGTCTCATATGTTATGATTGGCCCGATGATCTAACAAGGCTTCAGATCTCTTCCAGGCTGTCGCGAGCTCAGTCCTATTGATTCTGGCGGTAAAGTACATTGCTGCCGTGATCCCTGTAGTTGTAGCCATCTTCTACATCATTCAGAAAGTCTACCTTCGCACATCAAAGCAACTTCGTGTTATGGAATTGGACGCCAAAGCTCCGTTGGTCACCCACTTCACCTCATCACTAGCAGGGAGTCTCACCATCGAAAGCTTCGGTTGGACCAAGCAGTACTTGGACAAGAACGAACAGCTACTAGACCAGAGTCAAGTTTCGTTTTACTTGCTCAAGGCAATCCAAAATTGGCTCTCACTTGTACTGGATCTGACAGTCGCGGGCTTGGCAGTGCTTCTCTCGTCCCTTGCGGTTGGTTTGCGTCACACGACCGACTCCGGATATCTCGGTCTAGCCTTGATAGCAGTTATGGATTTGGGCTTTACATTTCGTGTCCTTATCACGAGTTGGACGCAACTTGAAACTAGCCTGGGCGCTGTAGCGAGGACCAATAAGCTCATCAACGCTATGCCGCCAGAGGATGATGGCGGTACCGCTATACCGCCAGGGTGGCCTGCTGGAGGTGATATCAATATTGAAGGGCTGGTTGCTGGATATAACGGATTCGATGAGCCCATTCTGAAGGGCGTCCACTTGTCAGTCAAAGCCGGGACGAAGTTTGCGGTCTGTGGACGGACTGGCAGTGGGAAGTCTTCACTCTTGGCGGCACTGCTGGGTATGCTCCACACCAAGATGGGCAGCATTCAGATTGACGGTATCCCCACCTCGAGCATAAACCAAGAGCTTCTCCGCTCGAAGATCATTGCATTACCTCAGGACCCCTGGTTCATACCAGGTAGTGTTCGGGCAAATCTCCTGCTAAGGCCGGCAACCAATGTTGACACTTCTGATGAGCGTCTACTGAGGATTCTGGATGAGGCCAACCTGCGAACAACCCTTGAGAACTTTTCCAGAGCTGGAGACCAGGAAGGGCACATGCTGGATATGCAGCTTTTACCGGAAAAGATGCTCACCACAGGGGAAATGCAGATGTTTGCCGTTGCCAGAGCCATACTTACAGAGGGAGAGATTGTCGTTGTCGATGAAGCCACGAGCCGGCTCGATGCACACTCGGAACTCATTGTCATGGATCTCGTCAGGAATCACTTTGCAGGAAAGACGGTCCTCGCGGTTGCTCATCGTCTCAACACGCTGATGGACTTTGACCTTGTGGGAGTAATGGAGGGTGGGAACTTTGTTGAAATTGGGAACCCTAGGAAACAGGCGGATACGAAGGGCAGCAGGTTCAGAGATCTTCTAGGGAAGCGTGATGACGACGTGTTTGAGGATGCTGAGTCGGAGGCTCCTGAGATTGTTGGCTAACGAGCCGCTCAAAGGTACGCCTCGCGCACTTCAGCTTGCCTCCTTCTGAGTAGACACAATACGTCAACGACTTCAACGCTTTGTCAGCTGCATTCTTCTTTACGACATGCTCCGGAATCATTACAAACCCTCCACCTTTTTTGACTGTTGGTCATTCGCACTTCTTGAATTCTCTACAGCGCAAGAAGATTGAGGCTGATAAGCCATGCACTGAACTTGGCAACATTCACAATCATGCCCATCTACTCCAATCGCCGCATGTCTTCAATCATCAGCAGCTGAGGCAGCGCCGCTTGTACAGTACTCAGCGCTGTGTTCAAGCTATCCAAGAGTGCCTTGCGCTCTTCAAGGCTCCTTCTACCCCACCGCAATCCTAACGTCGTCAACCAGGCAGGTGCTGCAGACTTCTGATGTTGCACAATCATCATCTTGCAGTCCGAAAGCTTACTTTTGGCCTCTTGCAGGTCGGATCTCAAGTCGTCGGCCTTAGAGCTGATAGCATCCGCACGGTTCTCCATTCCACCAATATTCTCCTGTAGTTCTTCCGCTCTCTCAACTTGCTTTGCCATACTGGTCTGTGTGCGACTAGCAACAGACACGGCTGCTTTGCGTTGGTTCAACACTCGTTGGAAGGTAGATTTGTTCTGGCCAAGGATCTTAATGTTACTCCGGAGCGTTGTGACGTTCTTCTCAAGGGTGGATCGGCCTTCTTTCAGCTGTGCAATTGCTTTCTCATATTCGCGGGCGTCACTTTCGCTGTTTCTGGGTCTACAGTCAGCTTTCGCGGCTGGATAAGTAACGACGAACTTACATGGCCATTCCGAGTCCGCCACCAACAGCTGCAGCGCCCAGATAGAACAATGCACCTGGAGGAGTGAAGATTAACGGTGCTGCAAGAAGAGCCGCACCCTGCGAGGTCTCCTGTTAGCGGCTACTGGCATCAAGAAAAGACTGTACTTACAGCTGTCCAAGCATTTCGTGCGCCTCTGGACTCCGTGGCCTTCTGCTTCCACTCCCTAACGTACTTCTCGGCGTTCTGCAGCAGATCTCTTGTCTCTTTTAGCTTCTGCTCCTGGTCCCTCCTCTCGCGCTCGGCTTCTTCTATCTCCTCCTCGGCTCGCTTGACATCCCTTTCTGCTTCCTCCATCTGCTCTCTCGCCTGCTCTAGATCCTTTTCTGCCATGCTAATGACGACTTCAGCACGGCTGGTCGATTCCGTCAGGCTCTGGGAGATGTTGTACAATGTACGGTTCTGAAAGTCAAGGATATCCCGCTGACATGTCATTGCGTAGTTGAGCGAGCAATCTGCGTAGCTTTCGGCTTTTCTGAGCTCTTGAATCACATTGTTAACGCACTTCTCTAGGACCTTGATCTGCTCCTTGACGACCCTATCTTCTATCGCAGGACTGAACATCACTATGTGATCCGAGACAGCGCAGATCCGTTTATCGGTATTACGAAGGGCATCGCGCATGTGTCCCAGTTCCCGATTGATATTCCCCACAGCATGCTCCTCAAGACGACGGAGCGTCTGGTCGGAGCTTGCCAGTTCGTTGCGGATGCGTGAGACTTGGGCTTCTAGATTGTCCATGTTGAGTGCGAGATCGAAGTTGGGACCACAAGGAGTCTTGCGTGTTCTTGCTAAGTCATTTATAGTCACATTGCATAGCCTTAGAAGATGGCACACTTATCCAGGCTTGATTTCAACTATCAGTTGCTTTCAGCTGAAGGTCGGCACTGCATGCCAAGCCCAGCCATGGACATGGCGATGACTTGCGAGCGAGTTCTATACTCGGAACTTGAGGAAATTCTTTGCGTGGCTTGCACGAACAGAGCAACCGATCAACAGTTCCAAGACTCACTACTCCGGATACGGTACTATCACTAGCGGAAGCACCCCCGCTCGGCTCTCGGGATGCTTGGCAGAGGTCAAGACGGACGGCGTTCGGAGGCAAGGCTGAGCTAGCGCACATTACGAGAGGACCATTTCTTCAAGCCATTCAAGAGGCCAGCAGCCGCAGCAAACATCCTGGTATTGTTATTGGCCAGCTCAGGAACTTGGTTTGAGACAGTGTGATCTAACTGCAGTCGAAATGTTGAAGAAAGTCATCGACCTGCAGTTTGACCCCAGCTCAGCCTCCACAACGGCAGCTTATGGAACGCATCCATCATGCTACTGCCTCCCCACCATTCCCTTTTATCTGAGCCGATGCCAGAGCACACATGATGGTATCTGCGATCATTTCTTGGTACCCTTCACGTACATGCATCAGGTTGTTTGTGGGAGGTATGGCGGAGTATCGTATGATCCAGGCTCAGCCATTCTCCCCTGTGCTAGGCTCGTGAACCTCAGCCTTCCCAGCCGTGTTGAGGCTCTAGGACAACCGGGATCTCATAAAGAAGTATAAGAGCGAATTCTTCTCACGGCAAAGGCTCCTTCTCTCGTCAATAGACAGTGATGGCTACATACGAGCCCTATCCCGAAACGGCGCCTCCAGGTTACGATGATTACAGACGAGAGCGAGCCATGGAGCCGCGCAACCGAGCTTCGGATGCCGTGGAGATCCAGCGTCGCGCTGATGAGGTCGTACGCAAGATCAAGGAGTCCGCTCAGATGCTGGACAGCAATGACTGGTCCTTCCCTCTGCGAGCAGCGCCGGAAGCCATATCAGTCATGGCTCTGTGCTTCAAGGCTGCCACTCACAAGTGTGCCAAGGGCATTGAGATCAGTCCCACAGTTTTTGATTCGGAAACTGGGGAGAAGCTTGGAGTCATGCCGTACGTGCCGTGCAGCTGTATGATGAGGCGGCTCTAACTTGACAGATACACTACGTTCCATACGAATCTGCAGTACTGCAGCGATTTGGGAAGACTTGCCTTCTTAGAGGCAGAGAAGAGGATGGGAACCTTGCAAGGCAAGGCAAGATATATGATTGAAGACGAAGGAACAGTGAGCAGTGTCTTCCGCTGTCGTACTTAGTATTTAGGTGACTGATATTCTTAGATTTCTTATGTTATCGACCTCCTGGATGACCCAGAGGATGCCAGAGACTCATTGCGTCCGGCAATGCATGACCTAGCTACGACAGCTCAAGAGTGCAAAGAGGAAGCACAGGCAGTGCAGCAGAAGTTCCAGTACTGGCTAGAGGTTATCATGCACCTCAAGCGTGAGGCTATACACAAGAAAGGCATGGGTACCAGGAATCAACTAGCTCCGAACGTAGCTAACGGAACCGTAGAGTTGAATGTCACCAAAAAGGACGAGAACGCTCTTGGACAGTATGCGGCACGTGACAAGAAGCTACAACGCAGTCAAGAGGTTGAAGCTGCTCAACAAGCGCTGAAGGTTGGGCGTGACAACCTGAAGAGAGCAATTTCTGAAGTCGAGCATGCGCAGAGTATCTATGATGCCACTCTGCAACAACGTCCGCCGCAAGGCCCTGAGCTTGAAGCAGTGATGAAGATGCTTCCCGCGGGCCAAGATCATACAGTTGGTAAGGATCCGCAACTGTCATGCATCTGCGGATAGATACTGATGTTCGTCAGGTTCAGTCGGTCTCGCACAAGGCTTCAAGAGGCTCTTTGTCGGCCAAGACGAGAAGTCACGGAAGAAGGACCACGGCATCAGGGAGGAGTTTCGTGATAAGGAGACAAAAAGGAAGCTCGACCTTTGGAAGGAGATGCAAGCAGAGGCTCGAAGCGCTGCAGAGGCCAGGCTCAACGAGGCGCGCCAAAATGCAAGGAATGCTTCCAATGAGCTTGCTGCTGCCCGTCAGCAGTACTCAGAGAGCAGTGAGCGTCTCTTCAATGCGTCTGTGGCTTTGGGTGAAATCAAGGTTGAACTAGAGAAACTAAACAACGAGGGGCTTGAGCTGGTATGGTTTCTGTTTCTTTTCCCTCTAAGCCGGGCTAACACGGAGTAGGTTGACATCCTGAAACTTCTCGAGACATCAGCAGACCGTCTGGGAGACCTCAAAGGCCACATTACCGATCTGGTTGCCTTCTTCAACGGCGTCTGCACTCTGGTAAGTACGGTCGACAAGCCCCTCAACCAGTTCCTCGACACGATCAACCGCGGTATCAAGGAAGACACCAATGACCCGGCCCTTGTCGAACAAGTCCGGCTTCAGCGCACCAGTAAGAAGGTAAGCGGGTCAGTCTCTTAAAGCATGCATCACACTGACAGGTGTAGCGCCTTCTGGCCAACGCCTATGACCTGCAAGGTCGTTTCTCGGCTATAGCAGACCTCTCCGGTCTGTACTGCAACGTTTCGAAGCGCTACATAAGGCCTGGCATTAACAAGATGGAAGGTCTTCCCTTTGCACGTGGTGGAGACTACGATCGGAAGTTAGCCGAGTTCCTCGAGTGGTGCAACGCGAGTAAGGACGAGATTGATCAGCTTACTGTTTCGGTGAGTGTTATGCTGCGGTAGTGTGTAGGATTGACGTGAAAGGCTACTGACTATGACACTCACAGACGGGGCAGGAGATGAACAGGAACATGGTGAGGAGTGTGGCCAGTCTGCAGAGGAAGACAATCACCGATGGAAGGGCATGAGTCCAAGGGTAGCTTGTCCGATGTGTTCCAATGGGTCTATAGTACCAGCCATTCTACCGCTGTTCTATCATGTGCCATTCGCAGCTGTCTGCGCTCTAACTCTCTCATATGCTACTGGGGCATATCTGTTCTGAAGACCGCGTCCGCCTAACCCGTGAATCCAAGGGTATGGTCAAACTTAACCATACGCCACGCTAATAATACAATGATCGCCCTTTCGTGCCAGAGATGGCTGATTTACGCATGGCCCGTACGTAGCTGAATTGTGTAGTGGGCAAACTCCCACCGTCACTCAGCGGTGCGCCAGGTTTGGGAGCAGTCTAGATCACGTTATACTTCTTTTTAAGCCGTAACAAGAACCCTTGCCGGTCATGTCGTTGCCTGCAGACGATCTGCGAGACATTTCCGCATCCCGGACCGGATCCCAGAAGCCGTGTTTCGATGAGGAATTATGATAGTCGAGCCTGTCCCATATATCAGCAACGTCGTTCGCAACGAGCCGAATGCGATCAAGGACCTACCATGAAGCTAACCTCCTCTCCTCCGCCTGTCCCGACTCTAACAAATCACACTCCCTCTCAATAACCCTCCTCCCCCTCTCCGCCCCACTCCCAATCGAACACGCCGACGCCGAACTCATCCTCCTCCCGCCCGCACCCCCATTCCCATTCCCATTCCCATTCCCACTCCCATCTCCTTCCTCCAGACCCTCACCATCGATAACCCCCCCCTCAAAAACCCTCCCCACCACCTCCTCCACCGTCTCCCCCCTCCCCCCTCCCCTCCCCTCCCTACCCCCTCCCTCCCTAATCCTCCCCAAAACCCCCATCGCAACCCCCATCTCCGCCCCCCTCAACACCTCAAACACCCTCATCAACCTCTCATTCGCGCGTACCGTATCGTCGAGGGCCCGCTTGGTGGCTTGCCGGTTCGAGACGCCGGGCGGGAGGGAGTAGGAGCAGGGGAGGGAGTAGCGGGTGCAGGGTGTGCAGGTGGGGCGGTGGCCTGAGCAGCGGAGTTTTTTGCGTTGGCATGCTATTTCCCTCTCTGTTAACATCCACTTTTTCGAAAAAGAAATCGGAAGGGTGGGGAAGAGAGGGGGGGGGGGGGGGATGGAGGGGGAGGGGAGGGGAGGGAGACGGACTGTTGCACGCGGCGACGACGACGTTGCGCTTCTTGCTGGGCTTGGCGATCTTGTAACCGCCGGGTGTAGGGGTGGAGGAGGAGGGGTGCTGCGCGGTTGCGGAGAGGATTGGACGGTGCGGATGAGACGGTAGTGCTGAAGCAGGAGCTGGAGAGAAGGAGGCCGATTTTGAAGAGTGGGTGCAGTCTGGCGGCGGTGGTGGAGTTGCCATTCTCAAACTACGGAGAGGATACAGCGATTTTGGAGATGGCAGAGACGAGAAGGATGCAAGAAAGATAAACAAGATCAAAGGGCAGACGACGTGGTCATGAAGTAGTTCCTGGCAAAGGTACGCGACTACAACTTCGCGTAGCTATTTCCGAGCAGCTGAGATGGCCTCGCTCGATGCTGGCCCGCTAGACGTGGGCTCATGCTTTAGGGTCAGGGGGTGTTGAAGGTCGGATTGGTTCGGAGATGTCCTCCTAGTGGAACGAGAGGTGGGCGGGCCTGCAACCTCATGGTGCATCACCGATCGGTGTGTAGAGAAAATCTGAGACCATTCGGATTCGACTCCGAAGCAATGCGATTGGCTGACAGGGCGACTGCTGTCCCGTGATTTGCCCGTTGTCGGAGGTACTCCCGATGCGATGGCTGTCAGCGTTCGATCTCGATTGTCTTGGCATCGATGGCGGGTCTAGGTCAGCACAAAGACCATTTAGGACGCTCTCAATCGGCCCGTATATAACTAGTCCATATATATGAGCTGATGTGCATGTCCCATGACCTCAAAGTGTGATAACTGCATTGCTTTACAGGGCCTGAGCACAACTGAAATCTATTCCTCTTGATACAGCCCAGATATCTTCCCTGTACACGATGTAATAGAACAATCTCGACGCCCTTTGAAATTATCGCCAACACGCAACAAGTTGCTTGCTTGATAGGGGACTGGTTCCTGGCTGACCGCACAATGTTAGTCCTACGCCTGAAAATCAGTATCCGCCAACTCTCAATCTTGCACCGAGTCCTCCCTCTGTTGATTCAGATCCAATGCCGGAATACCAGGCTGCTGCTCCCCCTGATCCGTCGCATTAGCCTACAGTCTCACCATTACAAGTATCAATACGTGATAACTAATAGTCCCCAGTCCCGTTGTGACCAACCGTGTATCCAAAGCTGGTCGTCTCCGGTTCCATATGACCAACATCGCCCTGATGGTATGGATCCCCTCCGGTAGCCGCACCGTTGCCATTGGTCGCGCCAGTAGGACCACCGGCGGCTGCGCCAGATGCTGACCCAGGCTTCTGATTCTCGCCCCGCGCGAGGAGGGTCTGACCGTGGTGTTAGCGTGGAGAAGCGCGATGAGATTGGTGTAGAGCTTACCTCGCGATATCGCGAAAGATAGATCTTGAGTGCTTCTGCGTAGTTCTCAAAGCCCAGGGATGTCATTGCGAATAGGATGTCTTCGCCATTGACGGTTTTTCGCTTCTCGTGTTGACATTTCTCCGATGCTGTTCAGGTACGCGTCAGTGCCCGCATTAGCGAAGCGCTTGGGCGATGGCATACCTTCCGATGTGATGAACGAGATGAACTCGCTAACACACTCTTGCATGCACTCCTTGGCTTCCTTCGCAATCTTCGCGTTCTCCGGTAGGGCGCTCTTCATGATTCTCGCGACTGGTGCAAAGTTGCGAATGTTAGCATCCGATACCGCGTTCTTGCCCGTCTTGCCATTGCGCAAATGTGTTCTCTCCCCGCGTGAAGAGTCTGAAGAGGAAGAATGTGGGGAAGACATTTGACTCGGTAAACAAGAAACGACCCCAGTTCTTTCGGTGCGCGTCCGGAACTGAAGAGGATCTTGACCGACGAATGACAGTGTTCAAAAGGAAAAGGGGCTGCAAGCAGGAGGTCTGATTTGGCGACAGGCGCTCAAGGTGAGACGCGGGTCGCGCGATTAAATCCATGAGTATGCGCACCCAGATGGGTACCCGAAGCGACACAGAGTCACGACAGGTCTTGTGTAGCCGCCGCGCAGCGCTGCGGGACCAGCCATGCCATGCAAGGCGCAAAATGTGCACAAAGAACGCAAGGAAGCGGTTGAACAAATGTGTGATATGAAATGCAACGGTACAGTAGTAGAACGGAGTAGACCAACCATTTGCTATCGGCAACCACCTGTCCTGCTCCTTGACCTCAAACTCGTAGCCCAACCCAGCGGCTTGTGCGTCTTGATCTCCTCTGTCCATGTGTTGGTCCGAATTCTCAGGCGACTGACCTGAAGGTTCCACATCTGTGTGGTCCTTCGGTGGGGTAGCCGACGACATTGTTTGTATAAGAGAGCGGCCCACTGCAGGTTCGTCACCTCGCTGCTCGAAGAATTTCTGCTGATTCGCTGGCCTTGTGACGTGTCGCCGGTTCTTCCAAGGGTCTGGGGAGGCCGTGTATGCGGCCTGTGTCGTGCTGCGTCAAGTCGGTGTATGGGAAAGCTTGTGCTACTCCAGCAAGGGATGGGTTGGGGAATGTGGCTAGCCGTATGCGTATGGAAGAGTGAGGCAGGTAGCGGTCAATTCGTCCCGACTACATATGCAAGGACCAAGGCAGGATGGTCGGTCGTCGACCTGCAGCTGTAGTGTTCCGGGTGAGGTGGTGGGAGACGTCAAGTGCCAGTCGCGTGGGAAGGCGCGCGGATGATGCAGGTTCGTCGGACAGCGATCGCAATAATGGGACAAGGAAGGATGGTAATTGCTTTAGGCTGCAGGTTTACGTGAACTATGAGTTGTCCATTGTTAGCTTGGGTTCGCTCGGCAGAACACATCGACGCTTCTGGCATGCGGGTGGTAAGGTGAAGTCGCAAGCTTCCAGCGAGTTCCTCAATCTATCCTTCCCCACGCCCAGGCCGCATACGTACCGGCTAGTAGATTGTGAGTGGGGACATCAATCCGACTGCTTTGGTCGCGTCAGTATCAACTACACGTGTTTAGTAATGGACCGCCGCTAATAGATTGTGAGGCAGAAGAACAACGCAGCGCATGAAGCAGTGTGGAGGTGCGCCATCGCTCAAACACGGTGGCTTGCCGTTGAACAACGTCGGGACCAGCCCTCGAAAACAATCGTCAACAACAACCGCCTGGCTTTCGCAAGGATTCAATTCCCCGTAATTGGATCCTGAAGCCTCGGCCATTGGATTGCCAATGACAGAGCGGGTCAATGGCGCACTTGGGCGGTCTGACGTCGCGACGGTTGCACCCCATCACCGTGCGCTGTCGACATTGCGGAGAGGTTGGGGAAGCTCTCTGCCTACAAACCGGACGGAACTTACTAAAAGAAGGGCGCAAATCAAGGCTTGATGCTTGATAGGGACGTTTCGATTTGCGACCACTGGGATTGGCCGTTTGATGATCGGTAATTTAATGGCAGAGGACCTGTGCTGGCGTATCAAACACCGCGTTAACGGTAGGGCTTCGAGGCTGACGATGCGATTTGTTGGCAGGCCTTTGAGTCAATAAAAGGTGAAGGAGCCAGTCAGAAAATGGGAGCGGTGGGTGGTGAAGAAGGGTTCGAGAAGGTCAATGTCATCAGCACCCTCCAATGGCAAACCCCGCTCGTGTCGAGTGTCCAAGGCTCTTTTTCATCTGGTACGCTTGCTGCAGTTGGAGCGTGCATATTCCTTCTGCATCAAGAGTGCTGTGCCTCTTTTGTCAGCACGGGATCGCTTTTCGCGCTGCATCTGCCATCGGTGAGGGGGCATGTCTTTGTCATCACCTGACCTGGGGAAGATTGGAGGGCTTCATCAAGCAACCTAGCAAATCACGGCGAACAGTGGATCTTCTGTTTCCAGCGTACTCGCCATCCTTACTGACATAATATCGCTGGCAAGAGTAGTGATGAAGTTCTGTCAGAGGCCTAGCGTGGCCTAACTCTTACAAGGGTGAGCTGGACAGGTGGGAGTAGATCAACGTTCCTTGTCATTGATGTGCTGGCAACGGGTTGCATAGATCGCGAAGACATGATGCAAAGAAGGTCTTAGTAATTGTAGTATATCGGGATCCCATCTGTATGTTGGAATTAACTTTGACCAGCAACGTCTTTGATGTCCCAAGGACCTGCAAGCCGTATGGTCTCTGCGCCTCGTTCTTTAGGTACTGCAGTCTGGACGAACCCTCTCGTCAGCCAACCCTTTGGGACTTTGATCTCCAATCTCATCCAGCTGCTAATGCATCACGATCGGTCCAAGGTACCCTATGAGCTGTCATTCCAAAACGCTGGGTTGAAGTCGGACTCAGCCTGCAGGATAAGGCTGTCGATCAGCGCCAACACATCCTGCAGCAAGCCACACGTCAAGCCCTGAAGATAGCGCCTCGAAGTGCCAAGCTGTCAATCTGTGGACCATGTTTCCATCTTGTATTGAGTTTCGATCAGGCGAACTATGATGACTCTGTCTACGCCTCGAGAGTTTAGTTCTAGAGGACTACACGTTCGCATTTGCTGATTCTGGAAGATGCGTTGAACATGAGCAGACACCTAGCTGGCATACAACATGTTCAAGAAAGGGACTCGACTCTACATGTTCGAACGGGATACGTTATAGCTGGCTTCTAGCTGGATGTTGCAGTCGCCATTCTCTTGTCCTGCTCATATCTAATCCATTAGTCTTCCAACCTCATAAAGTAGCTCCACGAAGGTTCGCCTCCCGTTGCACCACTGCTTCTGCTCTTGGTCTTTTGATCAACGTAAGTTGGAATATCTTCAGCTTCTCCTTTATACATGTCTGTTCCTCCTTATGTCTCCTTGTCCGTGTCTCGTGTTCCTTCTTTTCTTGTCCATCTCAACTCCGCCGTCTTTTCCGGCTCTTGTCGTCAATCTCTGCTCGACTCTCTTCTCTAGCTGTTTCTTGGTGGTCTCTTCACTCCTCCATGCTCTTCTAGATGTTACTCTAAGAGCTCATCTCAGCAGTCCTTCTTAATCTTCTCGCAGGTTCTCTATCTCTGCTTCGCTCTTATGCTCGGCCGGCGTTCTCCGACTGTATGTGTATTTGTTACACCATGTGTAGTCGTGGTCGTCTTTCGCATCTTTCCTGTTTCCTCGTTCCTCAAGACAGCAACTGTCCATCCAACACAAATTGGATAGCGGCCAATTGCGTCAAGAAGCGTTCCAAATATGGTTAGTAGTATGGGATCATAGATGGTCATGAAGTCATACCTTATTCGTTCCCTGCTTTGCCGTTCGTGTTCGGCATTTCCTAATGAGCTTCTCCCATAGTTCTAACCTTCCGCTCCAGTACGGCTTGTTCTATGTTACTCTAATTATACTGCCGTGCTCGCATTTCGAAGTCATCTACTTTTCGGACATTCTGTCCTACGGTTCAAACTTACAAGGGTTCCCACAACAGTTGGAGACGAACCCACACCTTCAAGTGCAAATCTACAGGATCCAGACAAAACTCTAAATAATGCGTACTCCATATGTTCCAACAAAGACTTCCCTTTCGTGTTGTCGTCCATATACTCTCACCGGTTTTGGACATGGCTAGCGCATTCAACGCAATTGCCATAGATAGCTTTCTTACCCTCGGCTTGCCGGGCTAAAAAGTCAACTCCTACGGGAGCTGGTAATAAGAGGGAGTCAAAGCAAGGACGAGAATAACTGGAAGGAGACTTCTTGCAACCCTGACTCTATCAAACATGAAGCGTACTATGTAGTTCTTCAGACTGAGTGATATCGTTATCTGCATATCCCGAATCGTGCTGTACAGTGTAAAGGGTGGACAATGATGGCTTGTTGGACGAGGCTATAAGAGATCCACACTATCTACCTGGAACACTTGTAAGCTATGCTCGTCTAATGCTCAAACGATAGTTGTTGTGTATCCAAACCGCGTGGTTGCTCGATGAAAGTCTCACAAGAAAGTGAGATAGGCCTGATGTAGCTCAACAGTAAGCGTCTCTGCGACCGAGAAGGTGAAGTGGAGAAGAAGTTCCAGTGTAAGATTCTCATCTACCTCTCAAGTGCTCTCGTCACACATTCTCGTCGTACTTCCTGAGGTAAGGAATGTGTAGCCAACGTAGAGAGTTAGCTGAGGTTGAGACTCGAAGGAAAGACACAGCAGATGAGAGCCTGTACAGACTCATCACGGTGTTGCATTCGTAGTCACCAGGTCCGAAATCAGTGGAATATGGATCTTTGAAGGAAGAGTAAAAGAGTTCCGAGAATAATGGGGAAGTCTCTTAGACGCTGACCTTGCGCGAGAGTCCAAACGTTCTGCATAGTACCGAGGTAGGGAACAGTGTTCCGTACGCAAAGGGGAATAGCAAGACCGGATACGCTGAGAAACGCAGATTCTACGGAAGGGGAGCACTCCATTCCGTGGCTGAAAGAGGACTGAGAGCAGAGCTTCGTGGGTACGAAGTTCGCATAGTGGTAGAATACCTAGTAGTGGCGGTGGTATCCGATCGGAAGATGCCCTAGTGGTGCGACACTGATATGAGCGATACCCGACAAGCGCTGCCTAGCAGTTTGGCGGTTATGATTATCGATCACGCGAAGTGCGAGTCTAGTGGGCAAAATCTCGTGAAGAGTGTACTTCCGGAGTACGGACGTACGATTTCCTGATGCATTACGATCCCCAGGAACAGTGACTCTGGGCTAAGCCGATAGCCAGGTGCTCTGACTTTATTTCAAGATGCGTGGGTAGACCAAAGGAGAGTGAGCAAGTTGTGGCCGAGTCTGATAAAGGGCATGGAAACAGCACCTCCTGCCGTCCAAAACACTATTCCCGGGGCGCCCGCGTTTTCTTGCACCCAAAAAGCACTTCTAACCACCGTCAACGCAACGAAGCCAGATGACTTCCACTCTCAAAAATGAATCAGGTCTGCCGTCAACTCCTGCCGTAGTCCCCAAAGCCTCTTGGCATGAACCCAAGGGCGTGGAAACCATGAATCCTTCCCTATTCCTTTCGGAGCCATGTGGGGGATCGCTGAGCAGACTCCGCGGGGCATGCTTTCCCGACGGCCAAGCGTGTGTTCGATTGGTTCAACTACGTTAAGCGTCAACGGAACGGCTGGGGTAGGGCCGTCCCGCCAGCTATTGCTAATTTGGCTTCGATACTTTACCATTCGAAACTCGATGAGAGAGATATAGACAGGAATAACCCATCTTCCGCGAAGTTGTTCTTGATGCACCGTACAGAAACAATAGGGAATAGATTTGATCTTCCACGTGAGTTGAACTTCGCGAAAACGATAAATTCAGTCTTGAAGATTGCATGATTGAAATTCTTGGTCAAATGCGATACGAAATAGTGTGGTTGCAAGATGTGGTGTGATGAAGCTACCAACGTGCGCTAAGCCATTATGTTGAAGGGCTTCAGCAATAGATCAGCTATGCACATAATATCGAAGCCGCGGTTATAATTCTTGCGACCACTTACCGGGGTGTACATCCTATAGTGGTAATGACTATTAGAATAGCAACTACAGGAACGAGATTGAAGCTGAGAGCATACTCGACCAATGAACCTAGACCGTGCTAGCCGCATGAAGCCACAAATCCTTCGGGTATCTTTTAGATGGGTAAGAAAATGCAAAAACCACCCACTTACGATACGATTGGCTCGATATAGGTGATCTAATAACTCACCTGGCAGGAAGCAACGCTTGCGGCAATCGCCCCCCAATAATGAAAAGCGATTGGAGCACAAGAACAGCCCCGAATGAAGCCATGCTAGACTGTATTTGTGTTAATCGAAGTGAAGCACACTGACCCATGAGCTTTTTACGATACTAGTATGGACCAAAAAGTCTGGGCGGAGCTTATGTCGAAGCTTGATCCAGGTTTCCAGACGTCATCCAATGAGTGTCAGTCTTATCCCTAAGTTGTGTAACGCAACTGGCATATATTGCTCGTTTCCAATGGATGTGTACGCTGGAGTGTGCTGGCTGGACTTTCCTACATTTCGGAGTACGTTCGACGGTGACACAACAAAGCATGCTTAATTGTAAGCTTACCCGGGGTATAGATTGATGAGCACGTTGACATTGGTGTAACATCCTGACGAGTGTGGCCCACGCTTGTGTTTTCGGACTTGACCCAGCTCTGAGGTTACATACGCATCGTGTTTCTCTATTTGGTCAGCTATGGTCAGATGGAAAGTAAGTATGCAAAATGATTTGCTCACCGTCCGTTGGCGCCTGTGGATTGATGCAAGCGTGTTTCCAGTCTGTGAAACGAACAGCGCTTTCCACACGCATGCATTGCACCGCCCTTGTATCATGCTATAGCGAAGTGCAGCCCCTGGTAGCTAGTAACCACCCATGTCTTGCTTGACCCGGTATGGCATCGCTATCAGAATGCTAGCAGAAGATCAGATGGGCCATACCATGAACCCGAACAAGCGAAGAGACGCACGAGGAGTTGCGTAGAAGGATGAGGCCGGAGTTCCGGCTGACAGAGCCTACGACTTGAATACCGCTATATGGCCCAAGGATCTCAAGTAAAAAGCATCACGTCTCTTGGCATATATGCTTTGATTCTTCGCAAGGTCTTGAGCATGCCGAAACACCATGATGTCCAAACCGGCCGGCGAGAAGGATGAAGAAGTTACAGTCTTGGTACGGAATGAACATCCGTACTTCCTCAAAGAATTCACCCGGATAGATTTCTGCGGTTCGTTGAGGTGGAAAGGAGTTGTCGTACGAACAGTGTGAAATTTAGTGAAGGTTCGAGGTATAAAAGCACCCTCATCGCCCACGATGTCCTATTGATTCAGCATCAGCGCCAACATCAAACGACCAGAACAAAGTCCACTTCCATTCACTTGACAGCTTTACGCTTCAATCTTTCGAATACCAACACGAAGTACTTCATCGTCCTTGCCACTGTCCTCGCCGGCCTTGCCGCTGCCGTGCCTTCTCCTGTTGCTGCTCCCCACCCCAATCCTGAATACCCGGAGTTGCAAACTTACGACACGAGAGACGTCACCTCCAGAGACAAGCTCTGCTATGGTGCTTGCCTCATCTCCCCAGGAGTAAGTGCAGGCACGCATACCCAACCAGGACTGGTTCAACTGACTTCTGAACAGACTTGCACCTGGAAGTGCCCCGACAACAAGCAGTGCGATAGCGCCAACTCTGGCCGTTACAAGTAGAGGATGTCAGTTGAACCGAAGCAACGAGGTTGGTAAGCCACGACTCCATGGTGGCGGCAACTGCAGAGCGACTAATCCTCGGCTCTCAGCTACTGAAGCCCACAGTTGGCTCCGTCCACTCCTTTCGAAATATGGTTGGCTGACCGAACAATCTTTCTGGCGAGACTGACTCGTCGGCTGTCGTCGGACTGTTCTGTCCTTTCTTTGGTGTAGATAGGGCACTTAGATTGACAATCCATGGATTTGCCCTCATGACATTGTGCGGTACTGACTTTGTGATTATTGCTCAAGCCGTGTCAAAGACAGATTTGCTCGTCGATCTTGCATACTGACGACGGTTGACGGCGCAGAGCTGTGTTGCCACTTGTTAATACCTGCCCTTCCCAGCTCGGTGCAAGTCGCCTTATCCTCTACTCAGGTTCCTGCGCGAACTCCATGCTCTTTCGCATTGGACATTCACCACAAGAGCCAGCGAAACGTCCAATCTGAGTTTTCAAAGTAAGCCGTCTTCGTCAGTCAATATCACGATTACGTGGGAATGGCTCGAGATGAAAGCGTTACGATTGTGCTAGAGTCTCGAAGGCACGTTTGTAATATCTTTTCCGAAAGCCCAAGTATTATGCGGCCTGTTAGGGTCTGGACGATAGCCCGCTGCTCGTTCCACAGTCTCTCCAGAGGACGGTAGAGAGCTTTGCTTGCTCCTGAAACTTGTTCTCGAAGATCGACTTCCGAGCTTACTGCAGATTGCATGCTACAACGTCCTGGAGTGCCGTCGAAGGATTGGGGTATACGCTAAAATCACGTTTCGCTGATGGGAGCATCTTGATAGCCGAGACTTACATGTACACTAAGAATGTTGCATGTTACGACTCTGGCCGCACCCTTCGCCATGTACAAGCCAGAGACAAAGACTGTAAGAACGTGATGAGACTGGTGGAATGTCTGTTGTAGCAGTTGCCGGCTCGTTAGTTCCACCACTGGGCATAGTCATACGCACGCGGCTTTATCCGCTTGTGCCGGCCGTCGTCCTATCTCTACATTAAATAAAATGTCAATTGAGAGCCTTGCAGAATTTGCGGTAGCATCCCACACGCAAAGATTGCGACGTTGGCATTAAATCTGATGCCTTTGGGGGAATATGAGTTTGTGTTTGCGACGGGCCGCTGACGTCGCTCAGCGGTTCGGATAGGCGTGGCGGAAAGGATCAACGAAAGTCCGAAAAGGCTACTTCCTATTTGGGTGATAAAATGTGTATGCATGGTCTTATGTTATATCTTCATTTCGTTCAGCTACATTTTCGAGGAGTGTGGGCTGTGCAACAACGTTCATGATTCCGATGCATATAGAACACCTTGACAACAGCACAGCGGCCGCGCGCAATATTTATATATGGAATGAAACTAGTCGCTAGAATCTATGTTAGTCTGTAGTATAGCTGAGATTCACGGGTTATAACGTCCGTCGAGCCTTAGAGCGGCGAGGATTATGCGCAGGTAGAATATTGCTTTGTGCTCTAGTGTTTCATTTCCGCTGCTGACCTCCAGTCCTTGCACCGAGGGTATGCTATGTCCGACCAATGAGCTCTGATCAACAAAGTGATTTGACAGTGTTGTATACGGAGATTCGTGTATGCGACATCCTACGTAGTGCTCATCCTCCAAGCGCCAGGGCTTATAGCCGGACCAGAAGCACTGCTTTCCACCTCTAAAGAAGGTATCTCATTGTTGCACAACCTGCACGTTGTTTTTCTTCTGTTACCACATTAGACTCGTTCTGACATCTTCCCACGTCCATTCCATTCCCTTTCGCCGCTGCTCAAATAAGGACTACCTACCTTCCACTTCTCCATCTCGTCCTGCTTCCCCTTGTACTCTTTCACCAGCCCCTCCAGCACCTTCTTCAGACCGTCTGAATTAGTCTGCAGTGCTGGGATGACATCTTTGACAGTTCGCTCTACAAGAACCCCGTTGATCATGCGGAAACACTTGCGATCGGTTGGAAGTGGTTCTAGTGTTTCTAGGACCAATCTACCATGTGTGAGTGGGACTCGATGCCAGGTTAAGTATAAAACGCAGCGCAAAGGTGACGCAGATAGGCAAAGCGCTCGCTTTGACATATCGAAAGTCTCAATATATCAAGGAGGGCATAGTTGACTTGGAACAAGAACTTCGGTCCGCAAGTCGAGTGACTCGCAAGGCAGACATGTGGAGCATTGACAACAACCTCGAAACGGAGAAGAAAGTCTAGAGACCATAGGAAGCAGAAAAAGACATACTTATGTTCCTCAGCCTCCTGCTCAACATCCCCGATCTTCTGCGCAATCTGCTGCAGCGTATTCTTGTAGTTGGTATACTGAAGTTGAAGCTCTAAGAAACAGAAGGCGTGAGCAAAACTGCTCAGCCACAACGGAAGTACATGCGCTTACCTTGCTGCTTCTTTGCTGAGACTTGATTCTGTGCCATTGTAAGTCTGCTTCAGACGGGAGATAGGCTAGACGGAGGCCTAGCCTGCAAAAGTAAATGTGAGCGGATGATCCTCGGGCATTGACTGAAAGCTTGGACCACCTGCACTTGAAGATGCGGAAAGTTGAAGCCATACAGAAAAACCTCCCGTCCCGTCCACAGCACCGTCAATCGCCCTGCACCCCGTCGCATACCGCCCTCCTGCCTCCCCATCCCCTTCGTTCCTCCGCACCTTCACCAAAACCTTCACCACACCTCCCCCCATCACCAATCCCCCGAGCGACCTCCCCCAAACCCTTGATCCCCAGCAGGCGCGCATAGCTCTACGAGATGATAACAAAACACCTAACCTCCGTCTCCCTCCGCTTCAACCCCTTCACCCTGCCAGGCGGGAAAACAGCGCGGGTGTTTCTCGCCTCCCTGCCGCCGAACGCGCTGTCTAGCGGGGAACTTAAGGTCTCCTCTACGTTACTGCCGAAGAACTCCAGGGAGGGGAGTGTGCTTGGGTTGAAGTTTAGTGAGTGCTCTTTCCCAGTATGTCTATGTGGAGGAAGAGCGGAAGGGAGTGAGGGCCTCAGGGTGGTTGATAGGGGAGGGGAAAGAGAGACCACGTTTCGCGCTTCAATGGAGACGAGATGGAGGATACCTGGGAACATTGGGCAAGAGGTCGAAGGCGGCATCAATTGAAAAGGACTTGAACTTTGAAAATAGTGTGCTGTACCTCGTCTCATGGAGGGTTGGATAGAGGAGAATAGGGCACTTGCACAAGGCACATGAGGATCATAGGCTAACAATCTCCAAACAGAGGATGGCAAAGAGATGAAGCTCGACCTCGAGAAACTCAACATCAAAGAAGTCATGAACGAAGTAGACCGACACTCGCGAGGTCTGAGCCGGAAGGAGGAGCTATCCGGCAATTGAGCAACGGGGCCAGAGCCATCGAATGAACGATATCACCAAGAGCCTCATTTGGCCTTTATGCCAAACGGATGGAGATGTAATATACGTTGCTGGGGTTTTGAGCATAGCATCGCATGGGCTGGAGTTTAAATGGATCAATATTGTCGAAGCTACAAGAGGTTTTTGGGATGAAACGGGTTTGTAGAACCCAAACAGTACATTGCCCGCAGTATAGATGGATGTACTAGTATTTTATCTATATCAGGACACTGAAGGTGAACAGCAAATTAACTATATTGTTATTATTGATACTATCTAGGAGCTATAGGAAAGACTTTAGGTAGTGGGTGCACTAACCCCTATTAGGTTACGTGATATAAAGAAAAATCTATAAGCAGGGTATAGGTACACCTAATAGGGTACACTAAATAGGGTATAGAGTCTAACCTAAAAACACTCCCCCTTAGATAAAGTACTACCTAGCTATATAGATATATAGATAGTTCTACATAGCTATATAGACGTAGGCTAGTAGTTATCTAAAAATATAGGAAATTAATTATATAAATTAGTATCTAATACTATTTTATTTTAAAGAAGAGCTTTATTAGGTTAATAGGACTAAATTAATAAACTTAGTAAATAGTATAATTAGTAATAGCTTAGTAAGGGCGTTAGTAAGTATATTATTAGTACTAACGTATAGTGTAATAATCCTATTATTAGTAATAAGCTCCCTAATAAAGTGATACTTAATATTAATATATTTATTATGTTTATAAAACTTAGGGTTTTTACCTAATATAATATAACCTTATAAGTCTATATAGATTCTTATAGGTCCTAGCTAGTTATAACCTAGCTTAATAAGGACTTAATGTAACTAGATAGCCTCCCTTATAGCCTTACTTATAGCTATATACTTAGCTTTAGTAGTTAATAACGCTATAGTAGCTTAACGCTTTAAAGCCTAACTAATAGGACCGCTATTTACTATAAATAAGTAGCCGGAGGTGGATTTTTAATCCGTAACTTCTCTAGTAAAATTAGCGTTATTATAGCTAATAAGCTTATCTAAACTATTCCTATTACTACTATAGGTTATAGCTTATTAC
>JAKLMZ010000027.1:327827-356349 GCA_022813185.1 Floridaphiala radiotolerans | reverse complement strand
TAAATACACACGACTTGTACATAGTTTACATAGACCAGATGCAATCTCACTACGCAAGCCACTACATAGTGCAACAGAACTTGGAATGCGGACTTGGCGATCGTCTCTTATTGTACTCTCCTGTTAGCGTCACGTCTGTCCTTAACTCCAGCTTATTCGCATTCTTTGCCTCGTCTAGACTCCTTTCGCGAGCACATTACCGGATAGCAATTGCGATGCCCCTTGTATTCTTTCTTATTTCCAGAGCTGTACCTGAGTTGTGGGTTTAATTTAGTTGGCGGCCGGTAAGCTCTCGGCTGTCAGATTCTTATTTTTGACATCAACCTTATTCATCAGCAGCTTGCAGTCGTGTTTACGCTCCCTCTCAATTCTTGCCCCATAAGGCTAGTACATACCCATCAAGGCTCGAACAGTGCGCTGGACACCTGCGTTGTATGCTCCGGCACAACACGTAGGTGGTCATTTCGTCCCTGCACTTCACATTCAAGGCGTACAGACGAGCACACAAGAGATCAATCGAATACGGTAGGGGTATGAAGTGTTCAAAGCTATGATTCAGCTTTCTTCTATCAAGGAATACCCTTCATCTGCTCAAGGCGCTCGAACAACCAAACCATACAGTCCATTCCTTGTATCTTCTGGACTCAGTACGTCCAACATACAAGCCCTAACGCCATCGCTATGCAGCAGCCGTAAAATGCACTATCCGTAACGCAATCGATATGAGTAGGAGGAAACATCCAAGTACTTAGTAGCCGAAGTTCTCCTCGTGCAAGTATACTCCCTGAGCACCAGTTCCTTTGTGCACCGCCCTCTCATCACTCAAATAGCAAACCGCCATCCTCACGTCTCGGACCAAGCCCTTGGGGCCGCAGACTACTACCGCAGTTTCACCGAGCGCTTGTTCAAGCGACTTGCGGATGATGTTGCGAGGGTGTGGCCGGCCCGACAAGACGTTGATACCAGAATGGAGAGGTGCTTCTTGAGTAGGCGCTGTCTTCTCATCTTCCCCAGGGCTTGTGGAGGAATTATACGCAGGAGTTGCCTCTTTTGAGGCGCTCGGTCCGCAGCAGCATGTGCATACAACGGCACCTGAGTTTTTGCCCTCATCAACGGTTGCCTTGCAACAGCATGTGCCATTGGGTCCACATGTTTGAGATCCGCTAGCCGTTGAGGAGGGTCTTGATCCATCTACTTCGGCGATGATGACGTTTTCCTTATTGGCGATATCTCTCTTCTCGTCTTCAATAGTCGAGCTGTTGCCCGTTTCGAGTCGCACTTCCTCCACCCGTCCATGCTCAGCTGTCTTGGCTTTGCTCCGATTGGATGACTTTCCTGATGTGAATTCCTCATCACAGGTAACATAGACACTGATGTCCAGCTCAAGACTCTTACCCTGCTCACGCAAGCGCTCGACCTCCAAGACGGCTTTGGAGAGCTGCTCCGCAAACCAGCTGAGCTGTGCTCCAGACTTCACCACCCATACTAGGCGCAGATGTCTCGTCACTACACCGTTGGGAAGCTGCCAAATCCTCGACTGCTGGCTCGAGCCGGTCCACCCAGCTACCACGTCTCGCAGGAGCGGCACTACAAACGTGGCGCCTGTGCTTCCAGCAAACAGGACCACGCTGTCGAACTGGCGAAGCGGTCTTATCCTTCCGTATGGCCCGTCAATTGTGACGCTCCTCTCATGCGCTGAGCGTAATCCTGTTTCCGTCGTTGGTAGGCCATGTTTCTCAGCGTGGCTGAAGAACTTCTTAGTACCTCCCTTTTCCGCCTTGATCAGGAATTCCAGCTTGCCGTCCTCTGGAATGGACGCAATGGTGAAAGGATGACTTTGGAGCGGGACCAACGTATGGCAGGCTAGGAAGACATGCTGACCAGCTTTCCAGTGGATCGGTGGGTTTCTGATAGTGACTCTCGTAGTATTGTGCGGGAGCGGCTTGAACTCGGCTTTACAAGCCAGGAATCCGCCGTCGGTGTTTTCCCGTTTATGGAAGATCGACATGTTGTTGTAAGCGATGAATAACGCCCTCGTCACCCGGTCGAAGAGAAAGAAACCCACACAAATCCAAATCCATACGTGCACCTCTTTTGGACTGTGGATATACACCATTCCGATGAAAGCCGCAAAGCTCACCAGATGCTGTATCACAAAGAACTCGTAGCTCCACCCTCTGATTGGCGTCATAGAGCTGATCACAATCCACACCAAAATCGCCCATGCAGCAATCCCCCTCCTGGTAATTGGGTCCGTCTGGATCTTTTTGCCAATGTAGTTGTACGGCGCCCAATCTGCGAACCAATACCCCATGTGAATCGTCACGGTGAGTAAGAGACATCTCGATGCCCAACGATGCAACCAGTTCAGCCGCTCATGGCTCGAGCCGGTCAACCACCCAATGATGTTGTTCTTGCCAGCAAGGATGAACAGCAGAGGTAGCTGACATATTGCTACAAAGCCAGTACGGTATCCAATGTCTTCACGCTGCCAGCGGTTGTTGAGATCGAACTTGTAGAAGCTCAGAATGAGGATGAGTGCGGTGTAGGAGAGTACAATGAGCGCGCGGCCAACAGTGGGGGTGGAGATGCTGCGGCCACGGATGGTGATGGGAGCGAGAGATGGATAAGAGCCCTCCCGTAGGACGGCGGCGGTAGTTGCTTGTATGCGCATGAAGACATTCTTGGGTTTGGACGCGGTGCGGTGTGAGGTGTGCGCTGCGTTTAGTCTATACATGAAAGTCAGCGGGCTGTTGCTGTCTGATCAAACGAGGGTGCCATACCTTTGTCGTGCCAGCAAGATGTTGAACACATTGACGGCGGTCGCGAGGGCAATGGCGGCGCCCACACATTTCCAGAACATCGTGGTCATGTAGTTGAGCGTGGGCATGCCCCTGCCCATAGACATGTTGCCCATGTCCATACCCTCCATCTCGATGTGCTTGCGCCTAGCGCCTCTTTCCCTCTGGTATGGTTTGGAAAGCAGAACAGTATGTTTCTGAAGAGGATAGTCTTCACCGCGGATGGCTCATCTGTGGCTGCGTTGCATAGGTAGACTAGAAATGATGTAGGTAGGAGAAAAGTCCGGTAGACGAATATAGGGCAATGGATAGGAAAGAAAAGGTAACGGTCTATGCCACTGAGGACGCAAAATGTGAACTTACCGACCGATAGAATGTCCTATGTGGGGTATATCAGACGCATCATCCTGCCTCTGCTTGACCATCTCTCCAAGATGGGTTTGCATGTGGTGGTCGTGTTCGTTTCCTTCTCATTGTCTCGGCGGGTAGTTAGCAGGGGTCGACGGCGGGCTCGGCAGGCCTAGGCCCCACCCTAGCCGGCTTGGACCAATGGAAACATGCTCAATCTGACGCGAGGTAGCCGCAAACCGGCCGTCTAATGCAACATCTTGCTCAACCTTCCGTCTTCAGATGGACGAGAATCCCTTCGCGATTTGCCATGGAGAAAGCCAAGTCGACACAGAATGTCAGTGGTGAATCGCTAACCGATACAGTAAAAGAAGTGCAGTAGGTTCCATCATCTCTCTCAATTTCTCTCCTAGTTTTCCTTCCTACTCGCAGTCATCGCCCCTATCTTAGCCTACCGCTCCTGCCTCCCCTGCGATCCATCCTAGACCACATTACGTATCTCCCTTAAACTCTCTCAGGTTTCCTTGTGTTTCTGCTCAAGTCAAAACATATCTCCTCACTTACCGATCTTCTTGTCAGCACTACAAAATCCTGCTACACAACCGATCGGCAAAGCACTTCTTGCAACCACCATTGCGATTATACCACATCAGTCAAGAATATACAAAACAAAGAGCGTATCCAGCACTCGGAGCGGACAAGCTGCAATTCGGAACTTCTTGGGAGGGTACTTTACACTGAAACCAGCCTATCTCCCCTACAATCCACAACATGTCTCACGTACACGGCGGCTCCTCGCCGGCACCAACGATGGACATGTCCAGCGGTGGCAGCATGGCCATGACTTTCTTTAACGCAATCGACACACCTCTCTACTCAACAGCTTGGACCCCTTCATCAAGAGGCGCATATGCTGGCACAGTCATCTTCCTCATCATCCTCTCAGTAACTCTCCGCGGCCTGTTCGCCGCGAAACACAACCTAGAAGCCCGGTGGTACGACCAAGCCGTCAAGCGGAAGTACGTTATCGTAGCAGATGAGCGGACGAATGAGGAACAAAAGACGTCGGCCGATGCAGATGCCAAGGCAGGAGTTCTGACAACGAACGGACTGGTTGAGGACATCAGAGTGCTGTCGAGGCAGAGCAGGAGTATCCAGCCGTGGAGATTCAGTGTCGACCTTCCAAGGGCGCTATTAGTTACTTGCATTGTTGGTGTTGGTTACTTGCTGTAAGTTACCGGTGGTGCAAGCATATTATATCACATACTAATCCGTTGCGCAGGATGTTGGCTGTCATGACGTTCAATCTCGGATACTTTCTTGGGGTTCTTGCTGGTGCCTTTATTGGGGAGCTCATCTTCGGCAGGTATGGAGAGCTGGAGCATCATCACTAGTCAAATACGAAGCGCGTACTTCTTCCACATTCTGCATCACGACGGTGTTCTTGGCTACTGTACATGTCTAGAGAAGTGTGCACAAGGCTCTGCTAGCACAGAGGTGAATAGTGCATCTTAATTGAAGTCCTACATGTTTCTTCTCACTATGAATACAAGACTATTGTATTCGCAACTGGCAACGTTGCGGCGTTTGCTCTGCGCGACTGTCGTGCCAAAACCGACACCCCCCGCTACCGGCTTTTTCCAATATTGTGCCCCGCGTTCAGATGTGCGCCCAGGAACGAGCTGATCCCTGCGCATTACGGTTCCCGCTAGCGTCAGCCTAGCGAAGCGCTGGACCCTGCACGTCTCCCGAAGCGGCTAGGAAACTTGCTCATTCTAACGCACCCCAGCCCCACCATCAATATCATCTCGACTTCCAGATGCTGATGATCCGGACGCCTGGATCCAACTGCGCTGACGGACTCCGGGTTTTGCAAAAATGCTCAGCATCAAGTTGTAACAGTCTGACGGCAAGATGCAACGTAGGAGTCGAAACAAGCTCATTGGGGCAGCCATGGCGTTGGGGTGCAGTCTTTAGACGAACGGGTGCAGATGCTGCATGAGGAGCGTGGAATGCACAGATGCCAGGACGCCGGCAACGCGGCAAGGCAGGCACACTGCTATGGAAGCAATAAAGTAGCTCTAAGTAAGGTAAGCTCTGGTAGGTCAATTGGCTCATACAAAAGAGGCCACGAGCCCAGCTACTGTTTTCACCCCATCCACCGCCCACTTCGTCACTTCTAAACTTCTTATACCCATTTGGCAGCTGCAAGAGCTTTCAAGCAGTGTCTGGAATATACAAATCAATTGCCCACTCACAAGCATATCGAAAACAATCGCAAACATGTATACCCAACTACTAGCCACCCTCCTCCTCCCCTCCGTCGTCTCGGCCCACTTCTACATCAACTGGCCTCCGTCCCGCTCCTCCGATGAAGACCAAATGTCCACCTTCCCCTGCGGCGGCGGGAACAGCGGCCCCTCATCCAATCGCACCCTCTTTCCTCTCAGCGGCGGTCCTCTTCAACTCCAGATGGGCCACAGCCAAACGAACCTACAAGTGCTGATCGGACTTGGAAACAATCCTGGCGAGGCATTCAACACCGTGCTTGTGCCGACCTTTATGCAAGCCGGACTAGACAACTTCTGTATCGGGGACGTGACGTTCCCGGCTTCTCTGGGCTTGAGGGAAGGTGACAACGCTACGATCCAGGTTGTGTCCAACGGTGACCCCGCTGGTGGACTTTACAACGTATGTGTACTCCCTTTCTTCAACCTATGTGTCAAGGCAGCAGATTGATAATTAGTTCCTTAGTGCGCCGACATCACCTTCACATCCCAACCCCTCTCCGCAGAGCAGTACTCCAACAACTGCCAAAACAGCACCGGTATCCAGACCTCTGCTCTGCCTGGCGCACCCAACGCAAACCAAACCACCGAGGAGGGCGAATCGAACGGCAGCCCTGCTCCCTCCAGCTCTTCTGGCAGCTCGCCCTCGCAAACTGGAGCGGCGGCTTCCGCAAGCAGCTCCGCGTTTGCGGCGCCCATGGCTACAATGATGGCTGGTGCTGGATGGTTGTTGGCTGGTGCGGTCGGTGTTGTTGGATTGGGTGCTTTGTAGAGAGCTCTTCAGAATCAAAAGTTGATGTAGACATCTCAACTATCTCATTTCGCGTGCGATCACCCTAAAAAGATTTGTTCCTCTACTCCACTACGGGTTTGTGATTGTGATATTTGCCAAGGAAAAGACGGTGTCAAGGTACAACGGTGGTCACCTCTTGTGTTGCCCATCATAGCCTATATATGGGCTGGATCGTTATATGAGCAGTTGATAAGAGCTCCTGAACGTCACTCATCTTCGATGACGACCCCTGAATGCAGGAGGGCGGTGTCACACGGGTGTGAAACATCATAGCTGGACAGAGTTCGTCATCCACCTCGGCCAACTGCAGCCCCTGGAGGAGGTTACATTGCACGATGTGCAATCCTCTATGCGGTCCACCAACTATCCAGGACGTGCCCTAGCAGCATACACATCTTACATGATGATCTCCGGTGGGTCACAAAATTTCGTTCGTGCTGAAGCAACGCAATCTATATTGTCCAAGTCTATCTATTCCCATGAGGACCTAAGAAACTCTCAAGATACATAAGGAAATCCACCAGTCGATGGCTCACGAACCTTCAACGACCGACTCTAGTGACTGAAAAGTCGCTGAATCTTCTCGCTCATTTGGGACAAGATCTCCTGTAGCTGGCGACAGCGTTCATTCGTCCAAATTCCCATCGCTTGATTCTCCGTACCTTCCAGGTTGTGATCGTCCCTCAAGTGCCGACTAACGCCGCTATTATAGGCGTACCCATGTAGTCCAGTATTCTTCCCCGGACGGAGACTGGATGGAACTGTTCCACTGAAGAAATGTACGAGACATATGGGACAGTAAAATTTGTTTGCTCTTTTTGGATATTGCTGACCTCGCCTAGAATACTCCATGTCAGGCTCGTTCTCAGTAGTAGGGATCGCGCTCAGGGTTCTGCCGCCAAGCTCATCCGCCGAAACGAAAGGAACTACTCCGCTCTCCGGTTCCTCACGCGGCATGTAACTCGTGCTTCGGGTATAGTCATGGAAGTTTTCGAGTTCCATATCTGAAGGATCCTGTGGAGCCCTTGCTAAGGTTCCGTACCCATCCGTGAAATGAAGGACAGCTGGAGCCTGAGTGTTGGCAAGCAGGGCATTGTGTGGCTGGGAGGAGCCTGCCATACCTCGAACATCTGTGCAGAAGTGCTGGGTTAGCCATCCATTACCTTCGCCTTCCAGTAAACGATAACTAACCCTCCCCTGTGAAAACATGATCATACTGCAGGCTCTCAGTAGGTACAGGACGGTCTTCTTCGAACTGTGAACCAACCCCAGTCAAATCGACTGTAGGCGGATAGTTCGGGCTTCACCAAGGGTCAGTACAACCTCCAAACAGGAAAACAAAAGTAAAATTGGCGAGGGGCAGTCGAACAGGAGATAGTTGATATATATGCTGAGTTCGGCAGACGCTGCATTGATGTCTCCATCAATACCGCGGAGCACTATGGCGGAGACTACGTGATTTACACGGTGCCGAGGCGCGCTTCGTACCTTAAGTCTTCCGAGAAAGCTTATGCCATTGCTCTATTTTCCCTATACTGGCTGTCCAGTATCCAATCTGCCTTTGTACTTCTGTACTGCTCTATGCGCGCCGGCCACTTCGTCCCATTGCGACGTTCGGTGTTGTTGGTTTTGGAAGGTGGCTTTCTCGGAGGGGGACGTTGTCTTGCTCTAAAGCTTTTGTCTCCAAATGACCAATTTGCATTTCGGAGTGTGGGAATAACAACCACAACCTAGTGGTACCGTCGCTCGTGTGTCCACTCCCTTCAAACCCGACCACTGTCTTACCGCCCCAATCAAAAGCTTACCTGTCCTCGTACAATGATTGATGAATGTTGGAAGTATACGGGTCGGCCTCCCAAGCCGAGTTCCCAGGAAAAGTGACTTCATTCTGGTTCATTTCGAAGTCTGATGTAGTCCAATGTTGATTCAACGCGTTGCCGTCGAGGACGGAGCTTCCCTCAAAGCCGGCGTCACCAGTGACTCCGTTCTGGTGACTTGTGAGGTGTTCTGTAATCCAATCTGTAGTCCAATCTTGATTCGACGCGTCGCCATTCATAGTGGAGCTGCCCTCAAGACCAAAGTCGCCAATGTTGGGGATGACGGGGTACATACTCCACAAATCAAGCTGAGAGTCCATGTAGTTGGGGATGACGGGGTACATACTCCACAAATCAAGCTGAGAGTCCATGTAGTTGGGGAATTGTTCTTGCATGAACGGATACACTGTAACGAAGAAAGAAGCCTAGGAGCTGAAGAGGATGAAGAAGGAGAATGAAGTGTAGGATGAAGGAAATGCGAGTCGGAAACCTGTTACTTATGCAAGATGTAAAGCGACGTGCTGACGACGCGTTCTGAGCAGTTCGCCCGATCGCGCGTTCACGTGTGCTCAATTGCGCATCATGCTCAAATGGCGCTGCTCAGTAACCAACCTGCAGGAAAACTGAGCAGCTTGCTCGTCCGGCTGCAAGCTTTTATAGGTTAGTGGTAGAAGGCCACAGAAGTCAGGTTGCCTGCAACATGCGCGCGTGATGTTAGGAACGAAATAGCTATTGGGCGACCTTGAGTTGGATGTGAGCAAACGAGACAGGACCCCACATAAGCCCGGCTCATTTACGAGCAAGAGCCTTGACAGCGAGCAATGGCTACGTCGTGCCAAGGTATTCTGGTCGTCCGAGCGCTGCTGCTTGCTCAATTCGAAGAACCGTGCCAGCTACGGGACGGCATAGCCTCGACTTTTGAAAGAAGATTGTTCATCGTTGTATGGCTAAGGTATGTTTCGAACCTCAGGCCTACTCGCAGATGCAAGTAATGCTCGCTTTGAGGCGTTCAAGTGTACATTCAGAACCCAACGTCATTACACCAACACGCCTTCGCCATGCTGCTCCATCCAGTCAACATCGTACAAAGTTAACCCTCAAAAACACCATGTTGCATCTCCACTCCATACCCCTTCATCATGCTCCTCATCTGATTCTCAATATCATCCTCCATCCCCTGTCCATACCCAAAGAACTGCTTTACCTTGCTATACCAGAAAAAGAAGTCACTGCTCAGCAGGACAGTGCGGAAGACCAAATGTCTGCCCCAGTTCTTCATCCTCTCGCCAAAGCTAAGGTCGGGTGACTCAGCCAGCGCACGGCTTGCCCATGTACCAGTGATCTTGATACGATTGACAGGTGAACCAAGGAACTGGTTGTTGCCCTGCACGATACGGATGTTCCGTCCGATGAATATGAGCTCACGAGGCCACTTCTTCTCATCGGCCAGGACTTCACGAATGCCTTGGCGCATCTTCTGTTGCATCTCGTAGGCTCGCCGTCTCTTCTCTTCTTCGCTCTCTGTCGGTGCGCTCATATTACGGACGTTTGTGGCCATTTCCTGGCTGCCGCCGGTGTACGGTCGAAGGAGCGTGGCGGAGGCGAACATGTCTGGGTTGGCGATGCCCCATTGGGACACTACCTCACGGATGGTGTTGTTGTCGAATGTAAGAAGGGACTTCCATAGGAGGGCGTACTGATGGCGGAATTCGGGCTTCATTTGGATGTAGAGGCCGTGGTCGATAAGAACGAGCTCTGATCGACCGTTGGGTAGGCGGCGAATGAAGATATTGCCTGGGTGGGGGTCACCTATTGAGGTTAGTATACATAGATCAGATACAATACATGCTGGATTGCTTACAATGTACCACTCCCCACAAGAACATTTGCGCGGAGAAGAGGTCGACCATGGTTGTCATAATGTCCTTGTAAGAAAGCCCGAGCCCGCCCTTCTTGTCTTTGCCTTTCCATTCGTCTCTTGATGGCTTGAATCGCTCGTGGTTGGGATCGCTCTTAACAACAGCTTCCATTGCCTCTTGACTTGGAGGAGGTAGCAGACGGCCTCCACTTCCAGGACTGCCTTCCCTCCAGCCTCCCTTCCATGGCTTCTCGATGCCTTCTTTGTCCCATAATCGAACACCTTCTATCCACTCGGCGGTCATGACTCGTCTCGAGGTGAACTCGCGGTAGACCTTGGGTATGTACACCCTATCCCGGAGACGAGGCTCCTTCGACACCAGCCTGCGCATGTCCTCAGAGTTCTTGGCTTCATTCTCAAAATCCGTCTCCAGCATCAACCGCTCGGTAATGTATGGAACCAAGCTATACATCGGTATGTCGAACCACCAAGTATACACTCTAGCCATGATCTTGAAAGCCCACAGATCCCACCCGACTTGTCTCGCAATCTCCCTCTTCTGGATCTTGATCGCCACCTCCCTCCCATCCGCCAACCTCGCCCAATGCACCTGCGCAACACTAGCACTCGCCCTAGCCGTCCTCTCCATGATCCCGTTCCCTTCCTCACCAGTGAAGCTAACCCCAAACACCTCCTCCGCGCTCTTCCCAAAGTCCTCTCGTATCACCTTCTGCACATCGCTCCAATCGTTCTGTGGCGCATCATCGAACATCTTCGAGAACATCTTCTGGAATGCCGGCGGCAGAATCGCACTCTGCATGGCGATCGCCTGCCCAATCTTCAGGTACAACCCGCCATTCGTACTCAGCAGATCAAACACCCTCTGCGCGTTTCTCCCATGCACCTCCTCAAGACTATTGGCAAACGGCGGGTTTGGTCGGAAGTTTATTTTGTAATCCAGACCTACTACGACGCCGAGCTTAAAGGTGCGGTAGGAGCGGGTGATGGAGGAGTAGAAGAACTGCTTGTCGAAGACATAAACGCCGCCGATGATGGCGGACGTCCAAAGGAGGCGCCGTACCCATTTGCGGGTACGTTTGTACTCCCGGGTCGGGCGGGCTTTGCCTAGGGATTCCGGGGTCGGTGGTGTGAGCGGCGAGAAGCGCTGCTCGTAGAGGCGGCGGGACGGGAGGCGGAGGAGGGACTGGTTTGAGAGGAGGGTAGGACGGCCCTCAGGACGAGCGAAGCTGTTCGCGCACGTCCTGCAGATGCCGTGAAAGGGGAGAGCACGCGACATCAGTGCTCCGGCGCTCTGAAGAAGTCGATGTCGCAAGATGGAATTGCCATGACAGAAAATTATCGATGATGGATGCGGTGATCTGCGGCTAGCCAAGCCATGACGCGGGTGCTACCTTTAGCCTGAACAAGCGTCGTGCCTGACCTCGGAGGAACAATGGGAGCAGTCTCATGTCGAGGACCTATGGAGTGATTCTTTGAGGCACGATTGTTGTTGAGAAGTCTTGAGAGGACTGCAACTAAACGCATGGTCATAATAACAAGTCTATTTCGTGTACAACATAATTCGTTCGCCCGCTATGCCAACAGAAAGCTGTGAATGCACCCTATATACACCCTATATACACCCAACCCCAAACTGTCTAAGCATCCAACTTTAGGTTATCCAACAGTCGGTCTATCTTGCCAAGCAGTATCTGATAGTTCATCGCGTCCTGCGCGAATTCGTCACCAGCAATCTCACCGTCCAGCGTGCGGATAGCCCCGGCCATCAGCTTCTCCTCGACATCTTGAGCAACGTCTTGGCCTTCGGGCGAGCTGACATCAATTCCTTCGTCCGAAGGCAACTTATCGAAGTTTCCGGTATTGACTACATCGTTTAACTCATCCGAGCCTGATGCTGCCGGGGCGTTGCCAGTGTCCATCTCTTCATCCATCATGTCGTCTATGCCCGCATCCTCAAATCGAAGTCTGAAGCGCTCGGACAGGTAGTACCGAATGTCGTCAATAAGCTCGACTGTATCCGTCTCTTCTCTCCTCTGAATCCTGCTGGCGCTTTCTTTGACTAGCTGGGCAAACTCCTCCTGATCAATGAACCGCTCCAGTCGATAAGCCATGTACCGGGCACCGAATTCCTCAAGTCTGTGTACTCTTGTATCCCACCCAGCCCTGACCACATCGTAGATGTCAATCAAGTCTTCAATATCCGTCTCACCTCTGGGGTTCTCAGACTCCACGATTGAAGCCGCACCGTTGCCCAAAGTGCTAATAATCTGTGCGGCCTTTTGCTTCAGCTTCTCCAGGAAAAGCAGGTCCGCCGCAAACAGTACATCAATGGCAACATCCAAGCCGAAGTCCGCTTTCTCGGTGTAAAGGAAGGTCAAGACGACTTCTAGCGTGCGAGGCGAGCAATCCACAGGGATGATTTGGAGATACTCTGTTTGCTGTGCTTCTTTGAAGCCTGAAGAGAACATCGCCAGGAAGACCTCCGACCGGATGAGCATCGCTTTATGTGCCGGGAATAGTACAGACTTCCGAGGTTTTCGTGCTCTCGATGGTGATCTTGAGGGTCTAGAGAAATTGCCAACCGGTATGCCGCTGAGAGGTCCTGTTGTGTTCCGCACTGCTGGCACTTCTGACATTGACTCCTGCTCCTCCTCGTCATCGTCATCGTCGTCTGCCCGCAGGAGTACGTCTGCAAACACACCGTTCTTCCTATCCCAGCGAACCGAATCGGCTTTGTCCGTATCGACCACAACCTTGTGCTTCAGTACGTTATCCCTGAACCACACATCTAGCTGATCTCTGCCTCGGGTCACCTCGTCGGTCCGCCGCTGCCGGGCCAGCCTTCGGTCACCGGCCTCAAGTATGCTATCGAAAAGCCGGTCAATCTCCAGCTGTCGGCTCAGCTTGTCTATACCTCTGAGGACAGCCTGCTCTTCTTCGCCTTCCCCTAGCTCTGCCCCGACCTCTCCCAGGTACAGGTAGCGAATCGATGTCAGGACTGACTGCGCCGGAACAGTGCTCTCTGCGGTGTTTGCCAACTTCCACGTGCTGCTATCCGGTGCCACAGCAAGCTTCTTCGCAAAGTATGGTGACCGAGCCGAGAGGAGGAATTTGTGTAGGTGCATCGTCTTGTGAGTCGTGACTAGATCTATGTCTGAGGTCTGCGGGTGGTCTCGAGTTAGGAGAGATGTGATATGGGCTGCGAGGGGTTGTAGTGGGTCTGTCGACTTCGAATAGTCGTACGACAGGAGTAAATTCCTGATCCTGTCATTGAGCGCATTGTATAGGCAGCGCTCGCCTTGAAAGGTATCTCTCTCGCAGAGTGCGCCGGACTCGAGGAGCAGCTGTACTACTTCAAAATGCCCGCAGAGACTAGCCTTGTGGCGTTTTCAGTTAGCTCCGCATCCCAAATGTAGGAAGTTGTCTGCCAGAACGCTGCAGTGGGAGGGAAGCCCACTTACCAAGATCAAAGGCGTGTAGTCAAACCTATCCCGCGCATTGATGTTGACGCCTTCTTGGATCTTTTCCTGGCATACTTTCAGGTCCCCTCGTCGACATGCTTCGCAGAATATCCTGAAGGTCTCGCTGACGTCAAGCGGGTTGTCCTCCTTCAATCTGCCAGACTGTATGTCCTGCTTCTCCGCGTGAAGCGCAGCTTCAATCTCGTGCTTGCCTAAGACCATTGTGTAACCGAAAGAAACTCAGCAACACAAGAAAAAAAGATTAAAGAATAAGTAAACTAGATGAGACGAATGTACTATGGTATGAATCTGGTGGCGGTATTTCCCCATCACGGCTTTAGCACAATTTATCTCCATTGGCCAAAGCACCAATCGCAAGCACGGCGGAACAGGGTCCAGTAACCGACGTTGCCCCATGCAACATGCTGTTATTAAACAGTCGGTTTCTGGAACGAACGACTGCAGGATCGAGGTACCTCACAGTCGTATAGCGCTTTTCTGAACAACTACACTCACGCATTCGTTACTTTTACAAGACACTCTCTTGCATGCCTTTCGCTCTTCAGAAGCGTTCGTTATCCGGCATACTAACATACAGGAAAGCCTCGGTTGGGGTGCATTTACTACATCATGACGGAAGCAGATAAATATGAGGTTCTTGAGAAGATAGGTACGGCTTGTCCCTCGCATATTCTGCGACTTTGGAGGCTTACAGGATTAGGACATGGATCGTTCGGTATCATCAGGAAAGTCAAGAGGAAGTCGGACGGTCATGTAAGGCTTCACACATGTTGGCGCCCGCGTTTGTACACAAGTACTGACACTGTGCCTAGGTGCTGTGTCGCAAGGAGATATCTTACCTCCGCATGTCTACCAAAGAACGAGAGCAACTACAAGCTGAACTCAACATCCTAAAGGAACTGCGCCACCCAAACATCGTCGCTTACTATGAGCGTGAACATCTCAAGGCATCACAAGACCTCCACCTGTACATGGAGTACTGCGGCAACGGTGACCTCGGACGCATGATAAAGGACCTTAAGCACAAGAACGAGTACGCCTCAGAGGACTTTGTATGGACAACACTAGCACAGCTAGTCACAGCTCTATACCGCTGCCATTACGGCGAGAACCCACCGGACGTTGGACAAGACCCGCGGCCACAGAAGAGGACGCAATTCATGATCCTTCATCGTGATCTCAAGCCCGAAAACGGTAGATCCTCCCTGTGTCCCATTCCTCTTCAGCGTACACTAACGCTCCATGACAGTCTTTCTCGGGGAGGAAAACTCCGTCAAACTAGGTGATTTCGGTCTTTCCAAAATCCTCGCCTCCCACGACTTCGCATCAACCTACGTCGGCACCCCGTTCTACATGTCCCCCGAGATATGCGCCGCCGAACGCTACACCCTGCACTCCGACATCTGGGCACTAGGCTGCATCATATACGAACTCTGCGCCCGGGAACCACCCTTCAACGCCAAGACCCACCTCGAACTCATCCAGAAGATCAAGCTAGCTAAGATCAGCAGGATACCTGCGCACTACTCGAGGGAGTTGCACGAGGTGATTGCTAGCTGTTTGAAGGCGAATCCTAACTTGAGGCCGGATACGGCGCAGTTGCTGAGTCTGCCAATGGTGCAGCAGAAGAGGCGGGAGCAGGATCTGAAGATGCAGAAGGTGTTGGCCGTTAGGGAGGTCGCTCAGGCTCAAGCGCAGATTGCCCGGCTCAAAGCGGAGAAGGAAGCCATGCGTGCTGAGATTGATGCGACAGTGCGGAGGGAGTGGGAGGTCAAGGCACGGCTGGAGATCGACCGGCTCGTCCAAGTGGAAATCTCGCGATTACAGGCAACCTTCGAGGCTGAAGTAGCGAAGAGGGTTACGGAAGAGCTGAAGAAGCACCAAGCATCGGCTGCATCGAGTCAAGAACTCGTCATCGAACCTGCTGTACCCGTCAGATCGTCTACACCGACCTTCGATGTCGATGAACCTGTCCAACAGGCATCGTTGAGCGCTTCAGAAGAGAGCGACGAGTTCGCCTCGCAGACAGATGCCACGTCAATATCACTTGACTCTCCCATTCAGCAAAGAATGGCCAAGCCTCTCAAGCGTACTGCACGCACGCCCTTCGGTCGGGCACAGACGATGTTCGCTGGCGCTGCCGTTGCGTCCCCAATGGATGTCCAGATGGCCGACCCGTCACCAATGTCCATTGCATCTCTCAGCTTATCACCTCGCCGAACTGGCGTCCAAGCCGACCGTCAACCCGTGCCCAGAAGGAACATCTTCGCAGCCGCCGAAGACAAAACTGGCGGGACGTGGGAAGGTCTCAACGTCGAGTTCTCAGACGAAGAGGACGAAGCCGTCCCCAACCTGCCATCACCAAGCCGCAACAATAACAGGATGCCAGACCCATTCAAAGTGCTACCACGTCCCTCTCTTGGTGGGCGTCAACGTACATTGCCAGCGAAGAACAACCTAGGCTCGGCACCGAACCTCTTCGCCGCCGCCGCCGCTCAGCCTGCGGTAAGAGCAAGGCCCCAATCCACCGTTCCCGTTATAGCAACTTCCCCCTCACGCAGACAATCTAAACTCCCCGCCTTGAACAACGAGAATGGCTCCCCGCAGCGACGCGCACCACCTCCACCCACCACTGGTGCTGGTCTGAAGAGCAAGTACAAGAATGACGACATGATTAAGCAGGCCATGAGGAACAATCTTCAGGGGAGGACGCTGGTGGAGCTGGCCCAGGCGAGGGGTGTGCCGCCAGAGGTGAAGGAGAGAACCGACAGTGAGGAGAACATTAAGAAAAACATTACCGTTGCTGCAACAGGGGAGGGGGTGAGGTATGCTGCAAAGCTTGCAGATAGGGAGAGGGAAGCTGTCACATGGGATCCGGAGAGGGATGAGATGCCGAGTCCGTTCTTGGTCAGAGGGAAGTTCAGGCCGATGGTCTAGGTGGGAATAGGTTTTGGCTGCAGGTTGCGTTGCGACATTTGGACACGTGTTGATGCATATCTGGAGTCAACGGCGGCGGTAGAGTTGTTTCTGGGTGGACGGTGTTGTTGGATATGTATGATATGACTGACGGGTACTGATGACCTTGGAGTCTTGGAGTATGCTGCAACCTGATCGGACAATCAAAATCATTTGATTACCTTGCAAGGCTGTACCACCTTGGTTTTGCGCGGAGTGCAGACATCAGGTGTGTCAATGAAGGCTAAGATGCATACCATGCTATGCTGAGTCCTGTTCCACCGTTCGTTTTCGACCTGTTACATGCTATCGTACACCAAGTGCACAGCAACGGATCATAACGCTTTCCGTCCCTACCTTGCGCTGCATTATTCACGCAATTTGTACCGGGATAACGTAGGAAGACCTGCACAACCCGCTCAAGGTTACCTGCAGAACACTCTGAGTCCTCTAAAGCCTCAGCGCGGCTACATTCCCTGCGTTTTGATAGTGGACGAAAACATACCAAATCGGCCAGAGCTGCCTTTGAACCAGTTGAATATGGTTACATGGAGCACGTTGATACAAGTTTGATCTTGGGCGCACGAACAAGCCTCGGTGATCGTCTCCTGAAACATATGAGATATATGGAATTCTTTGGATATGGCATTGTTTCTTTTGTTCGATGAACGCCTGTGCGGAAATGCACCATGGACATAAGCTAGCAGCAGAGATCTAGATTGCCGTACACCGACGAAGCCGAGGATCAATGCAAAAACAAAAAGTGTTTAGAATAGCAAAGCAAAAGTTCCCCTGAGCGGTTAATCTACAGTAGACGAGGAGGCTCTCAAGTGGTGTGCCTGGAATACTGGACGCGGCCCGTTCTCACAGGCGCCAACATTGCAGTTGGTAAAAGCAATACGGATTTTACGTTCGAGATCCCTTCATACTTTATGCTGCACTGCTTTTGTCGGAATGGATATCCGAGGCGGACAATGTTACTCGCCCGTAGCTTACCAGCTTGTGTCCTTACCTGCACGAGGGGCTGCGCAGCACAGCAACGATAAGTCCTTGCGCTCGGTCTGCAGTCTGATACTCTGGATAGCAGGCGATGCAAGCTCCGGCATTGGAGGCCTTGAAAGTCGTAGGGTGTTTGGGGAGTTTGGCGCCTCCAAATTGACGACCAATGGCAACGAGGATGAGACGAGAAGCGATTGTTTACCCCTGGCCATCATTAGAAGCCACAGCGAGCAGGCTTGGGAAAGATTTGTCCGGTTGCCGTCAGCAACACAAAAGCCGACAGATGAGGGTGTCTGTTCTCACCAGGTTGCTGAGCACTTGTGGCTTTTCTTGCTTTGTTTTTCGCACCTGGGGAAAGCGCAGGTGCAAAGGCTCAGATTTGACTCTCCGACGGCGTGCGGTCTAAGCGTTGCATCGCCGATCTTCTACTGATGGAGAATTTACAAGTCGTGAATCGATAACAAGAGCGTTGAGATGTTAGCGACGGTAGTTACAACGTTGGCTTTGTAGATGGACCACATGTTCATGAGAGCAACTCAGGAGATGCGATTGCGATGCTTCGGACAGGAACAGTTCGATGGTGTGCGCACTGCCGGACATGTTATTTCTAAGGGTCGGCATTATTGACCAGGGTCTAGACGCGGTCAGCACTTTGATTCGACTGGAACTCGATCTCGCATGCTGCCGGCTGCCAGGACGCGGGAGGAACCAAAAGAAAGGCAGGAAATATTGCTGTGGCTGCCTGAAAGAACGTCATGTTGCTTCTGCGACGACGATCATTGTATGTTTCCAGTTCTCTTGCTGCAAGAGCTGCCAATCTGTCACAAAGGTCTATGTCAACGGCTTTTGTATCGCCGCGTTATCATCGCAATCGATAGAGACAGGTGAGACAAGCAACACGATCCAGCTGTTCGCGACCTCGTGGTTTGTCTTTGCTACCTAGGTTTTGTTCACTGACTTGAGGACCGGACCACGAGTCCCGGCAAAGCTTCGGACTAGCCATTAGCGTGAATCGAAGATTAGCGAAAACTCTAATTGCACCCTGCTGAAGCTCGCAGTGGAAGCTCGTTCATCCCAAAGTTGGAGCTATGTCCGGCCTCAAAGCCATTTAATTTTTCATCATTCACGGAGCGTCAGCCCTCGCCAATCACACCATCTATTCTCTGCCATTGTGGATGAAGAAGATAGGAGTTGAAGAACGCCTCAGTTTCGTGTGTTGGGAGAGCGAAAGTTGCTCATGCAAGGCTGACGGACGTGATTGGCCAGCAGGAGATGCATGGCACTCGGCAGGGTCGATCGGTGTGCAAGCCATGAAAGCCACGTTGACCAGGATAGCAAAGGCAGAGTGACGTTGGGTTACTTGGTCTCCGAGGTCCTTCCCACCTTCGATGTCGCTCATGTCCTGGTCTTTCTGTCGTATCTCTGTCGATCGCAAGGTAGGGTCATGTCTTCGCTGTCGCCATCTGCATGCGTTCGAAAGCCTATTCCGCTGCGAGCATATGCGGGAGCTCTTGTCAAAATGACCGCGACTTCTCATAAGTACAAGGCCAGGCGAATAAGACCCGTATCCGTGGGACGGTCACTGCTAGAATTGTTGATCCTGACAGGGGAAGATGCTCGATTTCGGCCACTCCACCAGCGCTACCGCGATACGTACCTTCCCCCACATCCATTTTACTTGATTTCAGGATGCCTCCGTGCGCTTCCACCTCTGTGTCGTCTCCGCCGCCGCTATCAGAGGCTAAAGATCGTCTATTACACTTTCCCAATTGCTTTGCTTGGGGAGCGCCATCAAGCCCTGTGATTAGACAAAACCATGTGACGAGGCCTTCGCTCATGCAGAACTCTATCAAGTGTGAAGACCCCGGCGTCCATGGCAGGCTCGACCGATCCTTGCAGTTGCATTCGTGCTTGACGACGGTGTCCACCAGCTCCGGCAGACTTAAAAGCAACGACCATCCTTTCTCCTCAATATTAAAATTGTCCGAGAACTAGACTCGTTGCTCAAGAACCGTTCGGCCAGCACGCTAAGCCTTCCACACAGTCGGTGCGCATCTGTGGACCATCGCGGTTCTGGCTGCCATTCCATCGTTAGCCTGAGTGAAATTGTCATACACCCTCTCGTGCCTCCCACTCATATATCAAGAGATCCCCACCCACCAGTTACCTCTTGCACGGAATCGTACCAAATCATCTTCTGTCTTTACCTGCCTCACATTCGTTGCGTCCGTCAAGATGGTCTACTCTCTTACCTATCGCCGCCCCTCCCATGTCCCGGCCTCATCCCGTGGCTCCATCAGCGGCGATGAGAAGCAAAACTCGATCAATGAGTCCCTCAAGTCCAGCACCTCGACCATGTCCCATGGCATCCCCGACGCCCTCTCATTTGATCGCATCATCTCTGGCGGGACCTGTCCTGTGAGTAGCCTGCTCTCCATGCCGAGGCATGCACTGACCTTCGACAGCCTTGCACTACCCGCGACTTTATGAACTACTGCAAGTACATCGAGCTCGATGCCGAGAACTTGCAGTTCTTCCTCTGGCATCGCGACTACACGAAGCGCTTCAATGAGCTTCCTCAGAGCGAGCAGGTTCTCTCACCCGAGTGGACTGTAGCACAGGCGGAAGCCGAAGCTCAGGCCGCACAGGCTCAACGCTCCAAGAAGGTTGCCACAAGCGCATCGGCCGTGTTGAAGGGTACGGACTTTGCCGATGAGAAGATGCCTGAAGCGGAGAGGAGCAACCCTTTCCATACACCACCACGTACGGCATCTGGCGAGACGTCCAGAGGCACCGTTTCCGACTGGACATCTTCCAATGGTGACGTGAGCTCGTACGCTCCTGCATCGACGCGGTCTGGTGTCTTGAAGAAGGCCGAGGGTGCCTTTGAGGAGTCGGGTGTCAAGCTGCAGCCCTTTACCATCCAGCCATACAGGGAGGAGATTTCCAGAATCATCACCATCTACATTGCCGACGGCGGCGCAAGGCAGCTCAACCTGTCTGGTCGCGAACGAACTGCTCTGCTCCGCGCTCTTGCCGTCACTACCCATCCTTCTGCTTTCCGTGACGTAGTCAAGACCGTCGAGTGGTCTCTCCGCTGCCAGTCGCACCCCAACTTTATCCGCTGGACCATTTGCAACGGCAACCGTCCTCGCGTTATTTTCGCTCGTGGCCTCGGCGTAGGCACCATCATCCTTGGACTCATCGCTGCCATCATCCTTGCGCTCAGCAGCGCTGGTCGCGGCTGGCGTGTTCTATCTGCCATTGGCTTCTTCGTCGGCATCTCAACTCTCATTGCCGCCTGGAAGGGTATGTGCGTCGTCCTGCACGGTATGCACCACCGTCATCTTCGACCCTGGGAGCTCTTCGGTGGCGACGAGCACGTTGACGAGAACATTGAGTACAAGGAATCCAAGGAGTCTCTGTTGTCAAGCAACAGCTTTGAGGACGAGCCATGGGTCGCCAAGTACCAAAAGCGCAACATCATCCGGAAGGTCTTTGACCGTGAGATTTGGATCCAGGAGCCTGCTCTTCGCCAGATCCAGGACACTATCTTTTTGCAGGCCGTCCTTGGTGCGTTTGTATCAACAGCCATCATCGTCGGCATCTTCTGTGCAGTACCAAAGGGCAACTTCTTCTAGATAGCCATCGTTACCCACAGCAGCATCCTCTGCTGCTCCACGATACCCTAGCTCTTCGTCTCCATTTCTTCGCTGTATACCCTATTGCTAGCAACGTACTCTTACTGCCACCCCATGAACGGGTCAACCATGCATTGTTCTTTATGTCCAGGAGTCAACCGGTTCAGCGCGGAAGGGATAATCTTGAAGGACATAATGTGCCTGCTCAGAACATCTGCCGAAACAGGATTTTCTATTGTCATTTCAAAAGCAATGTACACTAGGTAGCATGCCCAAAAACAATATTATAACGATACTCTTCATATGCAAACTTGAGCGCGCTTGAAGTTGACAGGTGGGAACACAATGTATAAGTAGAGGTTCAAATAACCTCTTTCAAACCAACAACGCCAACAATCTTAGCATCGTACGACCGAATCCTACGAGAGCGCTGACAGGGTTCAATCAAATCCTACAGTGATCACTATGGGGGCCGCAGCGTTGTTGCGGCGAGCTGCATATTCTGTGCTCCCGCCGCAAATCAGACCACTTTCTCGTTGAGGCTCGCTTCCTTCGCGCCTCCGAACCCTGGAACCAGTGCCAAACGGCCCCTGGAAGAAATCCGGATCCAAGGTTAACCTGTTGTGAAATCAACTGGAAACAGCAACAGAGCTTCTGGAAGCATCAGATTGAATTGGTCGCCTGATGGAGCCTGGAGACTGTTGCCAAAGATAGACATTGCGCTCGTACCGGCTGGCCCCGCCAAACCTTTGCGCCTAAGCCTTCTTGATGGTGCTCGTGTTGCCGTACCTGAAAGCTGAGCCACTGCAGAGCTGTCGATCAGCAAGAGCTTCAAAAAGTGATCAGCTACCCCTTTCCTTGCTTTCTTGCCTGCGATTGCTCTGCCATTGAACCCTCTGTGAACTTATAACAACTCGGACATCCAGAAGTACTCCGTGAAACTCAACCTCGACATCAGACATCACCTCTCCCGCAAGCAAAAACACGCCGAACACTACACACAACACCACACAGCATCATGTCAACAAGCAACATCATCCCCTCCGACACAGTCGCAGCCCTCACCGGCGTCACAGAAACCACATCAAGCCAATCCTCACAGCCCGCCTCCACCTCCTCCACACAACCAACCCAACCAGACGACTCCCCCCTCTTCTCCACCGACCTAATCTCCCCCGAAGTCTCCTCATCCCTCCCCACCGGCTACACCATCCGGCCCCTCCACGAATCCGACTACACCAACAACTTCCTCACCGTCCTCTCCGTGCTCACCACTGTTGGCGACATCTCCCCCGACGCCTTCGCCTCGCAATATGCATATATGAAGTCCCGCAACGACGAGTACTTCATCCTGGTCATCTGCGACGACGCGGGGAAAGTGGTGGGCACCGGGGCGCTGGTGGTGGAGAGGAAGTTTATACACGCGCTGGGGAAGGTGGGGCATATTGAGGATATTGCGGTGAGCAGGGACCAGCAGGGGAAGAAGTTGGGGTTGAGGATTATTCAGGCGCTGGGGTTTGTGGCGGAGAAGGTGGGGTGTTATAAGGTGAGTGGTCTTAGAGTAGGACGTCATGAGGGGGAAAGAATGGGTGCGGAATAGGCGGAAGGAGTGCTGACGATGTGTATAGACGATTCTCGACTGCTCGGAAGCGAACGAAGGGTTCTACATCAAGTGTGGATACAAGAGGGCTGGGTTGCAGATGGCGCATTACTACTACAATCCCAATCCGAGCAAAGCCAACGCATGAACCGGTCGCGGGCGGTTACTGGTGACGAAGAACACGGGCGTTATGTTTTGAGAACATGCATTCATAGACGGGCTCAGGTAGAAATGAAGCGAACTGCAGACACATGGATCGCGGTGAACGCATATGCAGTTTGATAATAGAAGACATTGGTAATCTCCCACAAAAGCTTCATGAAATCGCTCACGACTTATCCCTCGGTTCTATGACTGATCTGATCAGGGCAGGTCGTTGAAAGAACGAATGGAGAGCAACCGGTAATGGAGAGCAGAACAGCCTAGTCCTGGCAATTGATGAAGGAATATAATGGCAAAGTGCGGTATAGAATACTCTACCGGGCTGTTGAGCCTACGTCAGCCAGGCTGCAAGTGGCCCTATGATCACGTGAGTTATGTTCACGAGGGAAGAGAAATCTGGCTTGTGGAGCTTGGTTCTACCTCACTGCCATATGTACAACGCTGCGCCCCTGAACGTTGCCATATTCTCAGAAGTTCATTATCTCTACCAGAGCCTGAATGTTCATTACATCACCAATTTTGCAATACCTCGTCTCTAACACACAGCGTGCGTCTTTCCGTGCTTGCCCTGGAGCGAGTGCTTCTCATCCGTAAAGTGTTTGTTGAGGTGGTTCCTCCGACGGCCAGTGTGCGTAGCATGGTCGCTCATGTGCTGCTGATGCCTCTTGACACCTTCCTCATCCAGCTTGTCAAGCGTCTGGACGGCGAGCTTGATGTCCGCAATCAGGCTGTCACACCTGGTGCGGCTAAAGTCTTCTCGAACGACAACACGCATAAGCTTGATGTTGGAGGCGTTAGGTGCCATGGTGTATGCCGGAACAACCCAGCCGCGCTCACGGAGCTGATGAGCAACAGCAAACTCATCGAAGAGGTGCTTCTTCTTCGGGTTCAACCTGAAAGCAACCAATGGGAGACCTTTGCCATCCTTCTGTGACAGGATGACGAAGCCCATCTGCTGCAGGGAGTTGGCTAGGTAGTTGGCAGTGCGGGTCAAATTCATCATGATGGAGCGGTAGCCGTGCTTGCCGAGCCGGATGAGTTGATAGTACTGGCCGATGATCTGAGCTGCACCTCTGGAGAAGTTCAATGTGAACGATGCTTGGTCCGCACCGAGATAGTTGATGTTGAAGATGAGCTCTGGAATACCGTTAGTCACGTCGAGGTGGACACGGTGAGGACTGCTTGCCCTTGGGAAGGAACTCGGGATCCCTCCAGACGACCCACCCAACACCTGGGTAGACAAGGCCGTACTTGTGGCCGGATACGTTGATGCTGACGACCTTTGGTAGTCTGAAATCCCAGACAAGATTGGGGTTGACGAAAGGAACAACAAAACCTCCACTCGCGGCATCGACTGGAGTTTCTGTCAGTGCTTGACAGCTTTGGGATCGGACATTGGTAACCTACCGTGAATGGGACAGTCAATGTTCTTCTCCACCAGCAGGTCGTTGATCGCCTTCACATCCTCGTACTCTCCGGTGTATGTAGTTCCCAAGATGGCACAGATACCGATGGTGTTCTCATCGATCAGGTTGACTGCATCTTTCGGGTCGATGACATATCGGTCCTCGGCGCAGTAGACGTACTTTTCCTCGACGTCGAAATACCGTGCTGCCTTCTCCCAGCACACTTGTACCGCGGCATTCATGACGATGTTGGGCTTGTCGGTTGACTTGCCCTCTGCCTTCCGCTTGTTCTGCCATCTCTTCTTCATGGCCAATGTGGCCAGCATGATGGCTTCCGAGCTGCCAATTGTGCTTGTGCCCATAGCGTTCGTGTTTTCGTCGTGGGTGGGAATGTTGAAGAGGCGTGCAATCATGGACACGCAGCGGTTTTGGATATCAGCGCTGACGGGATACTCTTCGTAGTCGATGAAGTTCTTAGCGAAGGCATCCACCATGAGTTTCTCAGCTTCGTCTTCCTACATGAAGCAAGTTAGCCGCAGTTGGCGTACCATGGGTCTTTAATTCCTACCATATAAGTTGTTACGAAAGATGCCAGGCTAGTAACATTGTCAATGTCTGGTCCATATCTTACTTTGCTGAAGCTGAATGCTTACTTTAGGGTAGGCGTTCCATCCAACGTCAATTCGTCCCTAAAATCTCAGTTAGACACTTGTATCCTATGTGTCTGCTCCGCCGAATGTGTCTTACTTGATCATCCTATAGGCAACTTCCTTGGGCATCTCCTCCTCGGGCATCGCATGCTTGGGCAGATCGCATGCGGCATATCGAGTACCGTAGACTGTGGCTGTCGGAGCATCCGCGGGAAGGTCTTCTAGCTTCACGTCCTCAAATTTGATATTCTCCAAGCCCTCCACGATAGGTGCCTGAGCCTCCTTGTCGTTTGTGACAGCAGCAAGATGAACCATTCTGGCGGTGTGACTGCGCGTGTTAGTGGAGTCCTTGTGCAGACGTTGGCGTAGTATGGAAAGAGCAGTGAAGCGGGAGCTGCGGAAGAGCAACGTTGGTATGACAGTCCGGCATGCGGCCTTTGATATGTACTGAAAGAGGGAACAAGATGCGCAGCTGAACAGAAGAGCACTCTCGTACTCACATGGGCAATTTCGGGTTTAGGAATGAAGCGGAAGAAAGCTTCATGAAAGAATGAATATTTGCAATGGGCCGTACCCAAAAACGAGATCACCATTACCATTATATCCCGCCAGCAAAGCTTGGTATTGCTTGCTAACGTTGGTGGGGTATGACGGATACGTCACAGCCACATGGGCTGAACCCAATCCAGCCAACGGGCCGTCCAGTGCCAAGTTTTTACCCCTCCATCGTTGACACTGAGCCAATTGCATCGCAATGAAGGGGGTGGTGGGTCGAAGCGGGCAAGCCACAGGCCAAGCGTTCGGCATGCCCCAGCGTCGTAGTAAGCTGCTGATGAGGACGGGAGAGCTCTTCAGATCCGTGTTCTATGCGTGGGACTCCGTCGGGATGACAAAGTGATGTAGATGACGATTCATACATACATACGAGATGAATAAACCTGACGGTTTCCCCATCGGAAATGTTCAATTCAGAATGTGATGCTGCCAATAGTTAGCGTGCGGTTTGTAGTCCAGACCGTGCTCAGGATATATGTGAATAGCCCTCCTAGGTCTGAGCATAGATGAACAACGATAAAAAGACTACCTTCCCAACTCAAGTCTAGCTTGTAGTATATACTTCGGCTTTTGGATCTGTCTAGATACTAATAACAGCAGGATTGCTACTCTATGTGTGCGGTATGGCGCGATTAGCCTTAGGTATGTAAATGGTGCTCCGTCGGCGAAACCTCGGCCAGAAAAATTTTTGGCGACCCAGCTGCTCTAGGGAAATGATGGTTGATTATATATTTTTTTGAGTCCTCAAATCTTTACGGTTGGGTGGCCCAATGGTAGGGCGTTGGTTTTCGGTTCACCAGCACCAAAAGTTGCGGGTTCGAGTCCCGTCCCGATCGGGAAGTTTGTTTTCGTTCTCTTTTTGAGGTTCTCTTTTTTTACCCTGATCCGTTACCGATCCTTGTGCGATAGGATTGCGCTAGCTATACTACCCATAGCTATACCACCTATGTAAGGGACGTCACGTGCGGAGGAGCTTGTTTTGATCGGTTTACCAAAGTGGTTACTATAAGTAGCTAAATCTATATATATAGATAGGCTCTTAGTATTCTTAAGCCTTGATAATTAATCTAATAAGATATCTACCTATATTGGCCTTGGCGTGTCTTGTGATACCTATAGCTATACCACCTATAGGACTAGAGATGTTATACTCTCTTCTAGTGTTACGAGGTAATACTAGAATCTAGGACCAAGATAGCCTTACTACCTTAGGACAAAAGTAAGAATAACGCTAAGTAATACTAAGTAATATTTAGATAGTTTATAAGGATTTTAGGTCTAAATATTATAAATATTAGTTTAGATAGTTTAAACTATTTAGGGCTTTAAATATTATAAATATCCTAAATATAGACATTTCCTATATATATTAATTATATTACTCTATATATTTAACTAAGCCTTAATTACTCCTTAAATAGCTTTTACCTTTATAGTAAATTTTTAAAATAAATTATAAGCTATACCTTCTATTAGTAATAGAAACTTATATTATCTTATTACCCTACCTTCTTATTATTTAATTAAACCCTATAATTCTATATTTAAGTTAAGTATCCTTCTCTATAAAGTATACCTAGCTTAGGTATCGTTATATCTAGATATTAATCTTTGTAGGTATATAAGGTTAAGTACCTGGATTAGCTAGCTTAAAAGAAGTTTCTCTAGGTTCGAGTCCTAGCATGTTCGCTATTGTTCTTTTAGGCTTATTTTTTTATTATATCTTTAAAGTCTAATTAAGGTTATAATTTACTATAAGTAAGTAATATAGGAACTCCTAGGTGTAGGGCCTAAAATTATACCAACTATCGGTGAATAGCTATATGTTACCTAGTAAGCAACATTATAAGCGCGCCAAGCTCTCCTACCTTAGGCACTAGGGCTTCAGCACGTGACTTTAAGGAACCCACGCCTTTTGAATGTCCTACTTGTAATTACTTCTACATGCAACGTTTTATACCATAACCAAGTCTAAAGGTCTACAATTCTCAATAAACCTTGGTATTATTGGCCAAGCGAGCAAAATACGTTTCTATGCTGTAGGCTCTATGTACACGATAGTAAGATTGTACTAAACGGAGATGTGGTATCTACCTACGAGGTAGATCGTCGCTTCATTAAAAGAGCAGAAATTATATTAGTAGATTGTGCAAAAACCGGACAAACGAGAAAGGTATGTAGAAGCGCCACCATAGCAAACAGCAATCCATGAGTGGTATCGTAACTCTCATCAACGCCTCATCCCTAGAGTTTGCGAACCACGGCCCTACAATCCTCAAAGTCATCTCCGGCGCGAGGACGCTCAACTATCTTAGTGAAACCAGGAAATGTCTCTTGGAACGCGAGGAGTGATGCGCTAGAGTGACCATGACCATCTAACTTAACGAGTAGGGTGGAATTAACAGACAAGACCTTCGGTGTACCAGACAATGGTCTCATACTCCTTGGGATTTGCTCTTCCTGGATACGGACCCTGGACGAGGCCGGCACCGGCTTGGTGGCCTTGTAAAGTTTTGTCAGGCTCGGTAGGTTGTCGGTCGTTGGAGGGGCTCGGCGTGGGTTGCTGGGTTCCCAGTCTTCATCATACCACCTATCCCGTTCTTTGGCTTGCTGGTGGTCGATGCCGTGTACTCGCGCCGTAGACGCCACTATATGCGCCACCAAGCCTTTCATCGATTGGAGCCCCTTCCTCAAAGCTGGACAGTACGGACACTTTATCAGGCCGTTCTCGTCCGCGGCGCGCTGTACAGTCCTTTCCCATCGAGCCCTCCTCGTGTGTACTCTTCCACTCATGTGGTCCAGAAGTTTTACTGACACCCTCCAAACCTTGTTCTTCATATCGAGATCTGTGGTGGTCTCATCCTCCAAGCATTTCGGACATCGCCTATCGTTGGCATCAAGGTAAGCCCATACCTGGGTCTGGTTGTTGGAATTGGAAAGTAGGGCTTCTATGAAAGCCCGAGTCACGGCGGCATACATCATTCCATCCGATGTAGGGTCATCGTCCTGGTCGTCTACTGCTGGCTCATCGGTGTCGAAAGACGCTCAGTCCTCGCGAGATCTTCCATCTCCTCCTCTTCCTCCTCTTCCTCCTCTTCCTCCTCTTCCTCCTCTTCCTCCTCTTCCTCCTCTTCCTCCTCTTCCTC